>VZTI01000344.1:32577-199919 GCA_013397865.1 Struthidea cinerea | reverse complement strand
GTTGATAAGGTGGCGTTAGGTCACAGATGGGACTTGATGATCTCCAAGGTCTTTTCCAACCTACTTGATTCTGTAATTGCTACCGCTTGCTGGAAGTGGTTCAAGCCAAGGTACTCAGCAATCAGCAACCATTACCATTCATGTGAGTTGTAATTGTATAACCATTCTGGCATTCCTTCCATGTGTGTGGTTACTGGGTATCACCAGAATTAGGATCCATAAGACACAATAATGCCCTTTTGGCATTACACCCGTGGTTGCATGTTCAGCATCTGGTGGTTTGGTGGGTTACGCAGTCTTGAAATGAACTTGGCCACTGTGACTTCTGTGTGTTATTTTCAAGTGCTACCTACCCATTTTTGGAAAGTTAGCTACCTGTGTTTCTGCTACTTTCAATTATCATAGCTGTGTCAAAGAAGCTGTAATTGCCAATGCCCACACAACATAACAGAGATGAGCTGTTTATCTAGGCACAGACTGTGTTGGAGCTTTTCAGCACAACACAGGTCAGAACCTCATCATTTAAAAAGAAATAGAATATAGTCACATTGAAGTTCTAATGTGAAGTTCTAGTTACGCTGGGTCATAAAAATGTTCTTCCAATGCTGTAAAGCATTTATGAAAAAGTTAAGATAAAATTTACATCAAATGCACTGGCTCAATGAAAATTAACATTACTATTAAGGATCCCACTAGGAAAAAGAATACAAGTATTTCTACAAATAACATAAGTGATTTTGTGGATGTTGAGAAAATCCCTAGCTCCAAAACCGGTTAAAATAGTCCAGTAGCATGTGATTCTACTCACTTTGTTTCAATGTTCATTCAACCTTCGTCAGAAGATCCTCTGGATTTCACAAAAATAAGTAAGAAAAGCAAAGGTATGGTAATATACTTGGAGTCACCATATATAGGCTGTATCTCCACTGGACTGCTTGAGGAGTCTGCAGTTCCAAAAAGTGTTGTGTGTGTACTCATAAATCCATTATACAATTGCTCTGAAGCCATTTGCTCTAAGACTGCTTCTTACTCTGACATTTTTTAAGCATCAGGGTTTGTCCTCTCTGTTTCCATATTTGTCTATTTGAAGCTGCAGGGTTGCAGTGAACTTTTAAGTCCTGGATCCACCAGATATTTTACTGACAATTCGAACATCTGTTTTGTTTGTAACACTGTATGTGACTCATTTTCTGCTCTCCAGACCTGATGAAAAGGTATGCTGATCCTAGGACACAGAGAAATAACACTGGAGACCCAGTCACAAGCATAAAAGAATATTATTTTTTCAACTTCTAAGGACAGTTACATTTTGGTTTTGTTTGTTGTTGGGTTTTGGTTTTTCGGGTACTTTTTTTAGTTTGGTGGGTTTTTTTTTTAATATTGGTTGGTTATTTGAAAGCTTCCAGGAGCAAAAAAGATGGCTTGGATGCACAGAACAAGTGACCGACAGAGCTCCAAGCACCAGGAAGGAAATGAAAGACACACTGGTTATCCCCCCTTACACCCACACACTTGCACTGTCTGTCCTTCCAGCAGCTCAATATGTCCTGGAAATGCAACCAGCTGTGCTGCCCAGGTGGCCCAGTTTTGCACACTGGCATCATGGTACTCTGCCTAATGCCATATTACAGAATACAACCCTGCAGTTCTCGTCCCTTTTCTTCACTGGCAAAACTCTCATTGCAGTCATAAACTGCACTGCAATAAGGACTACAGAGCTCTGATTTACTTCATTTTTTCTTTATTTAGATTAAATAAAAGCACATTCCTGCTGTCAGGCATTCTAATTTACCTTCCTCCCTCCAAAAAAAACCAGTTCAAAGAAATACATTTCATCAATTAATTAAGTGCATGTTTTTAGATTCAAACCTTCAATATAGATCAGCCTTAGCCCCTGAGTGTTAGTCCTAGGTACCAGGTAATGAACTGGGCATAACAGCAAAGTCAAAACAAACCTATTTCAGATATAACTAAAAAGGCCCTGCCACCTGTACATGGAGTCTCTCCTATTAACATGTAATTAGGTACATCACATTTCAGTGCATTTTGGCAGATTCCTACCGCATTAGAGCACAAAATTAGCAGTGGTAGAGTACTAAAAATAGTAGTGCAAAGCAGTAGGCTTGTAACAAAGCCTCCAGCACACTCAGTGTCTAAATATGCAGTATTTCAAACACTACCTGAAATCTTACTGTGATAGCTCAGGAGGGGGTGCTCCAGCACTGAGTTTTATACTGCAGTGCAGCATAGCCTAACTTCCAGAAGATGCTATTCCTACATCAGCTATCACACTTGTACTTTCTGAAATTCTAGGACTGATTCTGGCTTAAATATTTTTGTTTCTCCACTGTAATTCCCTCAACATGCCTTCGGAGGCTTGAACCTTTCCTGGAGGTTTCTCTCTTGGGTCACACAACTAGCCTGTGGTCTCAGCAACAAAGGTAACACTTTCAAAATAAGGTACTGCTACAGTAAACCCAAGACTGTGATCTGGAAAGTCTTGGTTAGTGATACACAGAACCGTATTTTAAAAGGAGGATTTCCAGCTATTGATTCAAAGTATTGTGCTGGAAAAGGTATCTTCTCAACAGTAGCACAGTGATCCAAAAGCAAGAACATCATGACCTTTCTGAAAAGCTTGTGTTAAAGGTTATAAATGCAGACAGTAAAGCTAAGTTTCTGTATAAGCACTAAACCAGAATCCTGCCTAAGCACCCATCTAGCAGCAGGGCCTCATTGCAATCTACTTCCTCTGTCCAACACTGCAACCACTAGAGTCATTAATCTTTCATGACTTACACATCTGGTCTTCCTATCCATCTCCAAGATGCCTCAACTCATAGTTAATAGTACACAGTTCACACCTTCATAATACAAAAGGGAATGTGGAGACTGAATTATAAACAGTACTCACCCTGTCCCCAAACCCAAAACTCCTCCTCCACCCAAACATTGTCACAGCTTCCAAGGAGCTAAGCACCAAGCAGCACCAAGTTTACATAGTATAAATAATCATCATACCCAGAGATGTCGGATCACTAATGTTAGACATTTTATATCTCAAGGGTCTGCCTATGAGTCAGAAGATGAATCAACAGTGGTACCAGCAGGCTTGGACAGTTACCTCTTTACAACAGGAGACAGATCAGGAATGAGGCTTGACTGCTTTTATGTAGCTCTTGAAAACTATGATCTGGAAGGCTGACACAGCTTCTAAAATAAAAATTCTTGACTTTATGGTCTTTATAGATCTCTGTTAGTCTCTCTTGATAAAGAGCATAAAGGCAAAACTTGCTAATCTTACAGGCAGAAGATGACAGAAACCATTAAATACGATCACTTCAAAAGGGATATACTACTCTCTCCATTTGCAGTTATAAGCTGCTGTTGGAATAGTTATAGATCTGACAAAAGAAAATAAAGTTATTTTTAAAAGTAGTAGGATTTATATGTTTTATTATTACCCACTGAATTACTACCGTTCATACAACTATAAATTTCCCTAGGTAAAAATGATCAAAAGGAATCTGATTTACTAGAATGAATTAACTTACGCAATACTTGGCTACTATCTTTCACCTAGCCATAAAAGCACCACAAATGCCCATTTCTAATGTATTCAGTGCAATGCAATGACCCAGGTCTAACACTTTCTTCCACCAGAAGATTCTGAAGTATACTTCAAGTTAATTAATTCAGCATTGACACACTTTGGCTGAACAGAGTAGAGTACTCCAAGTTCTGATACAAAATTAGAAGAGTGAAGAACAGAGTGTTACAGTGACTTACTGCGTCCCCCACACTATCTGAGAAATGGCCCTATAAAACAGTCTCCAGCTCCCCCATGCTCATACCATAACACACAGCTGTCATCTATCCACTCTCTTTGAAACCAAATATAACAAAACAAACATATCACAATTCTGAAGATCTTAGGGAATCAAATGATCTCCTTACTGATACAAATGAAATTTGGATAGATCAATTAACACATTTACCATTACCATGAATACCCATCATCATCTTACACAGAGGCTGGCCCCTCTCCTCTATAATATATGATTTTGAATCACTGCAAAGTGATCTCAATGTGTTTCTCAGATCCGTTTTTCCCTGCTTTCACAGAGAGGAACAGCATGGTGAAATGCACTTTGCCAGACCACTGGCATGGTGACTAAATCACCTGTGGTGACTAAATTGGTGGGAGATAAGCCAGCCATGAGCCAGCCAGCCAGCCAGCTAAACTGATGCCAAAAATCACAAGATCAGATCACTAGTGAGCAAGTTAGTCTGTTGAGAAGCACATCTCAAACTTTAGCTCCTTAATCAGTGCTGTTTTGACTCTTACAAATTATACAAAGCAATTGAGAAGCTTTGGCATGGAGAAGTAAATTTTGGTATGAAAACGTCCATGGCAATAAATTCATAGGTACTATTAATGGCAGAAGCTCTGCTTGAACTCCTGATTCCTACTCTGCCATAGTCTTCTATACAGTCACATTTACTAATTTACTGTTTGATAGTGAGACTCTCTCTCTGGTGAAACTATGGTAGTTTCCTCTGCAGAAAAAAATCCCCTGCCCAGACAGAGGGTTCAGAAGGCTCCTCTGTAACTAAACAGTGATGATATATTAAATTACTTAACTCCTTATCATCCTTCCTTTAACACTCTTGTCAGTATCAGTACAATAGACTTAGTTTCAAAGCACTTGACTCCGGGGCAGATGAAGCCGACAAAAAAAAAAAAAAAAAAAAAAAAAAAAAAAAAAAAAAAAAAAAAACAAAAAAAACCCAAAAAAAAAAAAAAAAAAAAAAAAACCAAAAAAAAAAAAAAAAAAAAAAAAAAAAACAAAAAAAAAAAAAAAAAAAAAAAAAAAAAAAAAAAAAAAAAAAAAAAAAAAGACCAAAAAAACCCAAACCAAACCAAACCAAACCAAAAACCACAAAACAACAACAACAAAAAAAAAACCACAAAAAAACCAAAAACAAAACAAAACAAAAAAAAAAAAAGAAAAAAAACAGAGAAGAGAGAGAATTGTACAGTCTTTTGTTGTATCTCATCTAAATTTAGTGGAAGTGAGTTTATGACACCATTAGAACTTTGGGACATGGTTTATTTATGACAGTAACAATGTAATAGCATTTAACATTTCTTTACATGTACCATTTTCATAGTTGCTTCATTAATGCAAAAATATACTCTACCAACATAGCACAAGTGTGGTTACCTGTTAATTAAACTTAGAATACGTACATTACTAACAGAAATATCAAACCTAGAGAAGGAAAACAGTATTTTTGCTGCTGTGGTGCTTAGGTTCCTTAGGCATATCTGAACCCAGACTTTGATAGGTGCGATTTGTGAATAACAAATTAGACACAGCTCCCGTATCAGTGGGGAAAATACCAGAAAGGACCCACTGATAGGCTACATAATCCGTGAATGTTAAATTACTCACTTGATCTTTCTGGGCCAAATCAGTCAATCCTTTGATTGTTACGCAAATGATGGCTTTTCAAAGTAGCAATTTCTAAGTGTCCCATGATTTACTCATCAGTGCAGTAGCAGTTCTAAATCTTTGTACTAGGGAAAGAATAGTGCAACAACTTCTTCTAAGAAAGCCAGTTAACTGGCAGCCTTATTAAGGATATGAAGAACTGCATGAAAGGGAGATGAAATTATTCTTTTACCATTGCAGGTAAGTCTTTCAGGTCAAAAGAGACACATACAGCCTTTTCAAAGGAAAAGAATAATTTCATTAACAACTAGTATAGAATACACTTTGTACACCAAAAATCTCTGATCTCGCATCAAATTTGGCACTAGCTGAACATAAAAAAGTAACAATTTTTTTTTAAAAAGTGTAAGCTGAAACTTTCCAGAATAGTATAAAGAGCTAAAAAATTATTTTTTGCTGTCCATGTTCTCCTGTGTTAAGCTCAACAATCTTAAAACTGTCACGACAATAAAAAAAAAAAATTGCCCCCTTGGATAGTAAGAGTTCACATGTTCAGAAAACACTGAAAGCTGAAGTTGGTAGATAGCTTCTCAACTGTAGTATTACTTAAACAATACAGAAGTGAAGTGTTAACAGCTTCATCTCTTCAAACTAGAGGGAAAGTAGCTGCCTCCACATACTGAGAAGTTTATTAAACTGTATTACATTGAAGAGAATACAAAAGAAACCCTTGTGCTAATGTGCTCACATTCTGCAAGAGGTCTTACCTACAAATGAGGCAGTCTTGAATTAGAAATAAAAATAAACACTGCATGCCATGACATTTTTTAGAAGTCTAAAATTAAACAGAGGAAAGCATGGTTCTCTTACATTAAAAAAAAAATCTTTTGTACAGTGCTTTTAGTTTCAATATAATTTTAATTACACTTTTCAACATATAAAAATAAAGCTAACGTACAAGCTGAAAACTTCTGTTTATGTATTAGCAAACAAAATTAAATTTTAGATTCTCTTTAGGCACTAAACACTTAATGATAGCTACATATACTCTCCACACTCCAGTCTCTGGTTAGAAAACTACATCTCTCTGAACTAAATGTCTACTGATTGACATGATTTTAGCCATTTACAGATTTCAGCATTTATGCCACTAAGTAAAATTTTCACTTTTAAAATTATCATAACACCAAAGGCAATATTTGATTGCTATAAAATGGAAAGTACCACCAAGTGGCACATGACCCAGATAATGATTCAGAATTCACATCTTAAAGACTGTTTCACCACTATAATGCTATTATCACACTAACATTAAAAAAATTCAAGATTATTTTGGATTTTTTTTTTCTCTAACAACACATGAGCTCTGATCTTGTTTCATTACAAAAGTGATGCAGAGATGCTTCAGACCTAAAAGTAGACAATACACACACCACTATGGCATTACTGTTTGCAATGGTCACACACGTGAATGAAAAATAACTAAATATGGACTGGCAATATGTATACAGTAATTTATAACATACAAAGCAGGCTTTACTTACTATCTCAGACCAAAAGAAAAGCACGTAATCCCTAAACTAGTAACTATTACAAGACACCAGTGCAAGCTAAGGGCAAAGGAAAGAAGCTACTATATAACAGATCTGAAGAGTTTCAAAGTAATTTCAGGTATTGCATTAGATATAACTAAGAGAACAGTAGCAAGCAATGCAAAGCATGCTACAGACTACCGAATTTAACTTCGTTGCAGCAGAGTAAATGCATGGAAGTGTCCACAGCTCATTTCAGAATCGAAGCTGTGCATAGGTTGCTGTCAGCCAGCTAATATAAAGCTTGTTCAGACACATCTATCTGAAACTGCCATCAAAAAAAAAATAGGAGGTGATGAATAGGCAAAATAATGAATAGACAAAACCCAAATCTCACCAATTTCCCAAGTATTCTTCAGATATTTCTAGTTTCTAACCAGAAATATTTATTACTATCCCCAATTCCAATTCCAACATATGAAAACTAAGAATTCTTTACATACATGTAAAGAATTCTTTACATACATACATACTATTGGTGTCGGCAAATAAAATTCCATGCCTCACACCTTTGTAAATCCATTGACTTTGATGAAATCACCTGAGCCACAGCCACCTCTATTTTGAGTTTAACATCCTGTTTCATCCACCAAGAAGTTCTCTTCTACTACATTTTTCTTTCAGTATGTAAAGAAAAATCCTGTCTGCTGCCCAGAATCCTGTTGGGAAATAGCTATGGGAACTAATGGAAGCTTGTATTTATGTGCTTTATGTGATCTTAGCAAAAAGGCACCAGATCATCACTTTTCTGAGCAATTACATTTTCAAGTAAGGGCCGATTCAGATGAAACTACATGTAAAAAACAATACAGCTGTCATGAACTATGCTGTTCTCAAAACCTCCACCCAAGTTAAACCCATTTACAAAGTGCAAAACCAAATGATCTGACAGAGCAGCTCAGCACACAAGCTTGTTAATGATGAAGGCAATGGACTTCCTGTGAAAGGCAGACACATTCAGTGGATGATGCACTCAATCCTGTAGGAGCAGGATGGAACTTTATTACTGTGCTATGCTATCAGTTTATAAGTGAGTTACCCTCTGCAGAGATAAGCGTTTTACAGAGTAACAGTTCTCCAGGAGTGGCTTTTTAGGAACACTTGATAAGAAGAGACAGACAACAACCACCTCACAGATCTGCACAGTATTTACAAAGCAAAACCAGAAAATACAGTATTTGCAAGAAAACATGACCTGAGGAGGGGAGAAAATGTGTGTATTTGGTGGCTGGTTGTTTTCGCTGGTTTTTTTCCTTAACAAAAAACCAACCAACAAAACCAACCAAACAAAAACCCTAAAAGCCTCAAGACACTTTTTGTAAGGGAATTGTAATTAACATACAATATAACAATGTGCTGCATATAGCCTCACACACGGGTTGAGCTAGCTAGTAGTAAGTTAAGGCTGCCATTCATAACTATTAACTTCCGAAGGCATTTTTCTCAGCTAAGTGTACACAGTACTTTACATATTTTATAACTGATACATCACAGAGATATGCTATTTCAGGCTAGCAAAACTCAAGAAATCAAACTAATACCAACTAAAACACGATACACTGAAAGAATTCTAGCTCTTCCCAAAGGAGAAACTTAGCTTTTAAAGATACCATAAATAATACACGTATATTTCCATTAGTATCCCCATTTCAAATGAAAGAAGCTCTACGAATAAGACCAGATGGTCTAAAAATATTCCTTTAATAAGTATGTACCAGCAGAAACTTCCCTCTAAAATACTTATTTTATTAGTGAAATGGTACCAAAGATAACAAGAATACAAACAATCTCTTTGCTCTATGCTACGTACACATCATAAATAAGACAGCTGTTGTTGCAAGACACAATCTTTCACAGTCTTCCTGTAAGCACACATTTTTTACTCTTTTATCAGAATTAGCTGTTTACCAGCCAACAGCACGTGGCTTAAACATCACAAAAACGGCTGTTCTATACTTTACATGGTAAAGCATTTTCTGTTGTCTTAAATGTACATAGTGGCAAGAACATTAAATTTTACTGAAAATGCAGAGTGATTAAGCAGCTTAGATTCACAATCAAATTGGATGTCATTACCTTAGGAGTTGGGCAAAGTTTTCATTCCCTGTAATATGCTTCCCTTCCACTGAAAAGATTAACTATGCAGAGGAAAAGTAAAACAAGTAGAAAGCAAATAATCAATACACTTATCTTTTTTATTTTAACTGAAAGAATTAACACTTCCCATGAGGTAAGGCAATTAAGTAATTTGATTGCATTAAGCTGTACTAAAAATAATCTATGCGATTTTAGGTATAATAATGTCTTAAAAGTATAACTTATCAGAAATCTCATGTAACCAATTAAAACTAGTTCAGAGAACATAGCCATGTTTTGCCTTGACAAAAATACTTTTGTCATTCTCTTCTTACATGCTTTCTCCACAAAAAATGAAAAAAAGAATCTCTACTGTGTAAGCCCTATGTAAATTAGAACTTTCTTCCTCAAATTATTTATCCCCCATTTCCTTGCATGCCATTCCTTTTACATAGCCCAACAGGTATCAGAGAAAATAACAGAGGTAACAGTTAAGGCCATCCAAATGTATATTAATTGTCTTAAGGGCTTTCTTTGATGCAGGTGATCAGAGCACATTTTGTATTCGGCTACTACTTTTGTACAGTGGTGGTCCCCAAATTACATCTTTCCTCTTATTTATAAATCTCTTCTAAGAATAAAAGTAAAATGGAGCTTCAGTATTTTAACAAGTGAATCAAACAACTATTCTGGCAAGTCACTTACATTCTTGTCTACAGTATGGTGGTGGCAAAGTAGCAAGAGAGATCATATAAGATTTAGCTGAAAATGTGTAACAGCACATATACATTTCTAGAAAATACCACATTTTAAGAAGGCACTAAAGCTTCTGCTTGTGCTCCCATATTTTTTTAATAAAAAAGAAAAATTTATTCTCTTAATGGCACCTGTACTATTTTCAGCTGAACAGACACACTGCAGTACATTTCAAAACAAAGCTGTAAGTTCTGGTATCATCATACAGATGTGCTCACTTCTCTAAGGACAAAGAAAACAACAAAACAAAACAACTTCAAAATAACCCTGTAAGCTAACCTAATACCTATAACATAGCAATGTTACTTTTAGGAACAGAAAAAGCGCATGCATTGTTCAAACACTTAAAAGAAATAATAACTTCAGGGATATTAGTAAGAAATTATTTTAAACAATAAACCCTAAGAATCTCAAGCAGTGAGCAAATGAAAACCATACTAATCTCTGAGTATTTAACATAAGAACAGTAAAACCGTGTTTATGCTTAAACCCCCTTTCCCTACAGTTGTCATTTACAAGGAAAGAAACTGTGTATATTTATGCACCATTTTCAAGCACATCAAACAGCACACATTGAAGTTTTTGTGGATTTTTTAACCTACAGGGCAAAACAATACAAACGTCATCAACAAGCAGTATTTTAAACAACCTTCAATGCGTATCTTCAGCTTTTTTTGGGAAGTACAGGTTTACATCTTTCAGTTTCTAGTTATTTGTAACAGCTTATAGCAAAACTTAACATAAATCATTTTACAAGTACAGCCATCATGGAAATGCATGGATTTTCAGAGATGAATAGTTCTGATGGCATCTGCCTTTTCATGGTATAACTACTGGTCCGTGCTCTCTTGCTTTACAGCAAGAAGACAACAAAGCTATCACAAAAATTGGAGGAGCTACTAGTACTATCAACACGTTCAGGTTGATTGCTTTGACATTTTCTTCCTCGTTCTGGGAAATAAAATGCTTTGGATTTCATTCCTTAGTTGAATTATAAGTCCATTCTTTGCTTTAAACCTCTTCCATTTTAATTGACAGGTTTTCTTCATTTGGTTGACAGTTCCCATTCTGTTGTAGCTTGACTTCATCTGTCCTTTGTGTATCTCTATTGTCTACTTCCTTGTCAGTCTCTGAATTCTGATCTTCTTTATTGTTATCTTTGTCCTACCAAAGATAAAATTAATGGACAACAAAATAATATTCTTAGCATTATGGGCTGTAACTTCCAACCAACTCTTGGTAATTTTACTGTTTCAATTTTTACATATCTATCTTGTCTCTGTAAATTTTACAACAGAGGTGTGAACTTCTTTGCCCCCTCCCCCCCCTTTTTAAAAAATTAGCTTTCTTTTCAGTTGGCTGAAGTTAGGCACTTGTAACAACCCATCACCCAAGAAATTATGCCATAAAGTGATCTGTCTTTATTAACTATAGTCAGACAAAATAGAACAAGCAGCACCATGGAACGTATGAGAAACAATTCCAGAAATTAAGATTTCAATAACATTTTTTAAATAGAACTTATTAAATAGAAATTTTTTTTCTTTTGTCAGATATCTGATGCATTTTAAGGGAGTTCTTGGGTAAGATACTTACTTAAGCATTTCAACAGTCACCTAAACAAGCTGTTTTGAAACAGTTGAATAATTTCGAGCACAACAAACTACTCTTTAAAGGTGTGCTGCTATTCAAATTCCAAGATTAAACAATTTGAAGATGTTTCTTTTCTTAATTGCAGTACCTTCTATTTTTCAGGGGGAAATGCTATACCACTCTTTTACAACTCTTCAACTTCACTCCTATAGAATCCAATATACAGACCAGGACCAAATCAGTGAGGGAGAGTTTGAGCTGCAGTGAGAGTTTATTCAAAAAGTGATCTTTTCCATTTGACAGTCAAGCCACCCCTGAATACTGCTTATTAGTTAATGGTCTGCCTGCTCCTAAGAGTAGTATGTCCTAACACAGGGCACACAATAGGAAAGAGAAACAAGGTGTTTCTGTAACCTAAGCACACAAACTCCTACAGGTCAACTGAAGTTCAAATATGCAGACTTAAACTGGCCTGCTAACCCCAACTAGCAATTACTAAACCCAAATGGCACTGATTCGGTAAGGAACAGGAGAAAAAGAAGGGAGGAGTAAAAGTAAAGAGAATTTCAATAATGGCTTCATTACCACTTCACTCTGCTGATCACTTGGTCACACAAACTTACCTTCAAAGTAGTGGTGCTTTTTTCAGATTTCTCCTTTCCCTCTTTTTCTTTACTACTTTTTTTCTTGGAAGTGGAGCGTTCTCTTTCTCTTCTTTCATTATTTGTATCTCTTTCTCTTTTTTTTTCTTTCTTGTTTCTGTTTCAGAAATTTTTTATTCAAATTAGGATTTGATTCAACTACAACAAACTTCAAACCACTTGACTGCAAACTAAATGCCCAGTGTGGACTTTCAAAAAACCTCCCAAATTTTAACAAAAAAACCCTTTACAAAGACAATGGGATTTTTTTGGCTGAAGAGAGCTAAACAGTCCATATGACCGGTACGCACTGTATTTGCAAAGAAAAAAGCAAATGAATCTGTATCAGATGAAGGGATTTTATTGATCTGAAGCAATCTGCAATGCTGATTCATTTGAAACTATGTCATTGAAAGAATACCAGAGCTCAAATCGGTTAAAGTTTTGAATTAAATTAAAACTGAATCATACTGACCAACTGAAATAATCTGAAATCATTAATGCAAAGGCAGCAGAATAGTGAAAATACTATAAATCCTTCCTTCTTTACTCATCATTGACTTCTATGTTTACATCAAACCGACCTTCTTGGAGAAGGAGTTCGTGAAGACTTTCTTTTTGCTGTTTTTGATGTTTTAGGAGACTTGGAGGGACTTCTACTCTTCCTTTTACGCCTTTCTCTACAGGACCAAGAAATTCAAGATCATCAAAACCCAAAAATAATATACTCAAGGAGATAAAAAGAGAAAGCTCTTACAATGATCTAACACATCCACTGAATTTAACAGTCTACTTTACCAACAAAATATGAACCGTACAACCTAAAAAAAATTTGTATGCTTCAGTTTAGTGGGAAAGGCAAGGCTGCAAGAAGGAAAAAAAAAAGTTGTGTCCTTTCAAAATTTTCTTTTTTTAAAATCCTTATATGCTTGATAACAATGGAAACACACTGAATTCAGTAATCCTGTATCAGTTAAAGAGTTTCTTCAGTCAGGAAAATAATTCAATTGAATGAAGTGCCATATTAAGACAAATGGCGTAAAACTTGAGCAGTATGAATTTCAAAATGTAACATTACAACATGCAGATCACTGCAACTTCAGTTTAACCTGACTGAAATTTAATTCCTAAATACGAGTTAGAATTAGTTGGTTTAGAAGAAAATAGTGCAAAATGAAGCCCAAGCTGTTGTCAAAATCAGAATAAATAAGACCTGTTGTTTTTCTAGTGGTCCTTGCTGAGCAAACACAATGTCATCATTCTGCAACACATGGAAAAGCCTGAAGTGTTTTACAAAGCAGCTGTTTTACATAGCTATATGAAGTTTCCTGAAGTTGCCATTATGGAATCTGATCTTGAATAGAACAAAAACATGAAATAACTGGTCATTTATACTGAGGCACATGTTAAATTAAAGCAAAAATTGAGCCAGTACAACTTCATTCAACATAAATGCAGAACCCATCTGTCAAAATAAGACGATTTTTTCCTATCAACTCTTTGTACAGCAGGAAAAGCAGACTGGGAGAACAATTGAAGAAAAATAGGGAAATTTAAAACTTACTTCTAGATACAGCACAAAAGCTGTATTTATAGATAACAGCTTTTGCAATTTGTGAATATTTAAATCTTCAATATTTAGAAAAGCCAAGAAAACAAAACCTATTAGATAAATAACAAAAGGACACATTAAATTATGGCCAATATCACTACATGGATTGATACTCTGACAATACAATCTACTGTGACTGTCCTGATTTTGGCCTTGATAATTTTCCTTCTAGTAACCAGTACGGTGCTGTGTTTTGGATTCAGTATGACAATGATGTTGATAATACACTGATGTTTTAGTTGCTACTTACCCTAAATCAAAGACTCTTGTTTCCCATGCTCTGCCAGCAAGCAGGTGCCCAAAACACTGGAAGGGAGCATGGCCAGGAGAGCTGACCCAACTGGCCAAAAGTGTATTCCATACCATAGGCAGGGAGCTGGCTGGGAGCTGCAGACTGCCCTGGAAGATGGGCTGGGCATTGGTCAGTGAGGGGTGAGCAATTGTGTAGTACATGACTTGCTTCTCTTTGGCTTTATTACTCTCTGACCTTTCCATTACAATTATTACTGTTACTGTAATTATTTTATTTTGTTTCAATTACTAATGTGTTCCATCCTCAACTCTGAAAACACAGAGCCTGGCAGAGCATGACCAGGCTGAACAAAGAAGGGATCGGTGAGGAAACAAAAGAAGTCAAAAAAGAACTGTCATGGTTTAACTCCAGATGACAACTAAATCCAAAGAGGCATTTGCTCATTCCCTGCCTTCTTTTGCCCCCCACTGCCCCTCAACCTCCATACCCCCACGCCACTGGGGAGGAGAATAACCAGTAACAAAAGGAAAACTCCAGCACTGTACGAGCTGATAATAAAAAACTTAACTCTCTTTCAGTCAAAACTGAGACACTGACTTCCTGAAGCTGCATAGGACAAGATTTCTTAGGTATTTTGTTCAGCAAGCTTTTAAGTGTGATTTATGTTTGATAAACAAAAATATAAAATGGCCTCAAAATTATGGACTAAATAACACAGTAACTCATCAGTTGTTCACTAGCTAACATGCATTTTATTTTGAACATCTCCACATTTATCATCACCTTTATTTAAATGACGATACTGGAAATTGATTATTCTCTCTTAGTGCTGTCACTTCGGCTACACTGAACACATTCCCACTTTATTTTGCTTTCCAGCATATGTACCTGCAAACCAAGTGCTTTAGCAATTGTGTTCAAACTAGAAACTGCTTATTCATGAAACCTCATTTTCAGTTTCTGCTCTTATTTCAAGTTGAAGAACTGTAACTGTGTCTCACTGCATTTGTTCCCCTCTCTATTGCATTTGTCCATACAAAGATTTTTGTGCACCCATTTCATTAACTCTCTTACACAATACAGCAGAATTTAAGAAAAACAAGTTCTGAATACTTTGATAGTGATTTCATGTCTCTTAATCATACATGGAAATAACATTATGCACCTCATCTGGTGCTACTGGCTCTGCCAGCCTGTAAAAAAGCTCCTTTTCCTGATTTCTCTTCCCCTGGTCTGTCTCTTCCTTCAGCTAGGAATCAAAAATAACCATCTTATTTCCAGTACGTGCATGCTGTCTCTCAGCAAAGCAAGGTCAGTTGCCATCTAGTTCTTAGAAGGTCCTGTATGTCCCAGTTCACCTTCACCTCTTCTCCAAAAGGATGACTGTTTGCCCAGTATTTTACATTTATCAGGCAAATGATCAGAATGAACTGCTGTACTGTAAATTCAGGCAATTCAAATGCCTCATGGTTAAATTATCTTCACCGGAAAGGCCTGCAACCATTTCAACTATGCAGTGTCAACCACCAAAGAGAGACCCCTAAAAGCAAGCTGTGACTCTGTAACCCAACCTATTCAGAATTACTTTTCAGAGAACCATGACATTACTGAGGTTGGAATTACCTATTCCTTCCCCACCTTACAAGAGGGTCAACCAGAGTAAGTTATTCAGGGCCATATCCAGTCAGATTTTTATCATCTCCATGGACAGAGGAGACAATCCCTCGGGGTAACTGGTTCCAGTCTGCCCAGCAAAATCACAAATTCAACATTAGGAAAAAAAAGCCTTTATTTCCCATATGTCAATATGTGCCTGTCACCTCTTAATGGTCACAGGCCTCCGCTGGCTCTGTCTTCTTCATGCTCTTACCAGATATTAATACATATTTCAAGATGCTCCTTAGCATTCTCTTTTCCAGGCTAAACAGTCCCAGATTCCTCAGTATCCCCTTGTATGACACAAGCTCCAAGCCCTTTATCAGTCTCATGGCCCTTCACCGGACTCACGCCAGTACATCTGCATGTCTCTTGTAATGGGAAGACCAGAACAGGATTCTAAATGTGTCCTCACCAGAAGAGGGAAAGAATTACCTTCTTGACCTACTCACAACATTGCTGGCCTCCTTGGCTGCAAGGACCTGCCAGCCAGCCTTCCAGCCAGTCAGTCCCTGTGCTATACTGGTGCAATGGCATTATTCCTGCCCATGTGTAGGACTTGTCCTTTCTCTTTGTTCTATTCCATGAGATGACTACCAGTCCATTTCTCCCACCTGCTAAAGTTTCTCTGAATGGTGGACCAGCCTCTCCCCCACTCTCTATTGTTTGCAAAGCTGCCATGGATGCACTCTGTCCTGCTACCTAAGCCCTGACAACAACATTCACCAGTACTGGCCTCTGCATTGATGCTCTAAGGATAATGTTACATCTGAAAAAAAATTGCAAATCCATAATAGAAAGTGTATTTTCTCATCTTCCAGCTTCAAAAGAACACTGCTCTTGTTTAACAATATCTGTATCATATCAAAGTACAGTTTTGTACTTTGCACTAGAAGAAATGCACTAATTTTCACTAGAATTGTTTGCTCAAGTACATGACATTGGAGCCTTTTCATAGCACTTTCTTAACTAGTAAGATTCCAAAGGGGGAACAAAATTGTTGCAAACTAGAGTATGAGCTTTTGGTTACATCCAGCTAACTACACTTGCTATTTGGCATTAGGAACCTGGTTTTCCACCAAGGTTCCTATATAAGCTACATATTGTGAAACTCATATTTTTCTGCACTTAGCCAATTCACACTGAAGCCTACGAACCCAAAAAAATGGTTTCAAAGCTGATAGAAGTATCTCTATGTGGGTCTTCCACTCATTTACATAGGAAGCTGCATATGCTTAAAGAAGAAACAGTATTTTGCCCATAAACCTCCTAACACAAACACGATGTTCAGAAACTATTTCACCCTTTTTTTGCCTTCTATGAACCCTGAACCGATTAATTTTTTGGACTACAGGAATTCTGCTTTTGCCTAGTGAAATTATTATAATAGAACTTGCATTATTATAGGAAGAACTTGACTAATTAGTTCAGTATTTCATTACCTCAAGGTTACAGATATAACTTGGTATTTAAATCTGATACAATCCTACTGAACTCTAATTCCTGACGTAACAGAAAGGACCTTATCCACCAATGCTTCTGAATTTATCTTAGCTGCACTGCTTTTAGAATATGCCTTAGTTTGCTTACAGACATTGATTATAACCTCACAGCCACTTTCTGCTGTACTGAATTTATCCAGACTTCCTACCAGTTAATCTTCCCTCAGAGCCAAAACCAACATCTACATTAACTTTATTGTTTTCCTGCTTACGGCCAGCAGTGTTAAGAAACGTTACTTTTAACTTATACCTGGTCATCTAGTCAGATAAACAAGGTTTCTGTCTTTTCCAACAGACATACATTCACCTTGTGAAAGGCTAGCCAGCCAAGCAACACACTTGCTTCCTGCAGTTCAGCCATCCAGCCAAAATGTGGTAAGTACTATGGAACAACTGTTTGCAAGATCTACAGGCCAAAATGTTGCAGCATGTAAGTAATGAAAGAACTATGTAACACTGACTCAAACTTTCATCAGGGCAAAGACGATGCGTGTGATGTTGGTCAGAACTTTTGGCTGTCTGCAGCACACAGAAATGGCACAAGAATCATCTGATTACTGTCCTCAAGGATTATATAATATGGTTATGCGAAAGTCAAGCACCAGCAGCCCAACATGAAACTCTGTTCTATCAGGCATCATATAGAGCTTTTTATTACAGATTTACCATACAGGAAAATCTACAAAACGGAAATAATACATATTTATTTAATAAGAGACATGGTGATATCAATACATAAAAATTAGGATGGTGCCTCACTGAACTGACAAGTCAAAAAAAAGCATGAAAAATTCTAAACAAACCTGCTGGAGCTACGAGATCTTCTTGAAGAGCTATAGCTTCTTGGGGGTGTTCTGGATCTCTTATCTTTCTTCTTTTTATCATCTCTCTCTTTTTCTCGCTCCTTCTCCTTATCCCCATCTTTTTCCTTTTCTTTGTCCCTGTCCTTTTCTTTGTCCCCTCCTTTGTCCTTATCTCCCTCCTTGTCCTTAATCTTCTCTCTATCCTTCTCTCCTTCTTTCTCAGTATCTTCTTTTTCTTTGTTCTGATCTACCTCTTCCTTGTCTTTTTCCTTATCTTTATCTTTTTCCTTTTCCTTGTCCTTTTCCCTATCCCTGTCTTTGTCCTTATCCTTATCCCTGTCTTTGTCTCGGGCTCTCTCTCTATCTTTGCTTCGCTCTTTATCTCTCTCCTTGTCCTTCTCCCTATTTCTCTCTTTATCTCGCTCTCTGTCCCTGTCTTTATCTCGGTCCCTATCCTTCTCCTTGTCTCGGTCTCTGTCTTTCTCTTTTTCTTTGGCCTTTTCTTTTTCCTTGATCTTTTCTTTGTCTCTTTTCTTGTCCCTGTGAAAAGCCAAACACAAACCCATTAATTAATCTTCAAACTTTCCAATTAAAATTACAACTAACTTTTTAGTATACATCAAGATAAAATGTGTGTCTCTGTTGAAAAATAGTAATTCTTCAATACTTTTATTTTTTACCCCTGTTCACAATGAGGGAAATCTACATATAGCTAGGAAATATACAGCTAGGAAAAATTTGGAAACCAAATTGGAGAAGGGGAGGCCAAAACCAAATCAAACCACTATCTTCCAAGTGATGTCACTATGTCTCTCTCCACCTCACAGTTACATAATTATACATATATAAATTGTCTCTATTTTGTCAGAGAACTGACAAAACTCTACAATCTGTAAATCCACTCTTTACTAAAAATGTATCCACACAAAATGACCTTCAGATTAATCACTGCCAAATGAGTAATGACAGCTGACTGACAGAAGTCTTTATATTCTACAGTTTTCTTTCACACAGATATCCTTGAACTGCTTGGAAGTCCAGCAACACTTAACTCACAGAAATAAAAGGAAAACATGGACAAAATGTCACCAGATACCCTTAAAAGGCAAATGTAAGATCAAAACTCAATCAAGACAATTCAACCATCTGTAATGTCATTAGGAATTTGAAAATTATTGAAAAATTGCTAATACAGTAAAAACAGAAGAAAGGAAAACAGTTTCTTTGGGACGGGAAGTAGGATACATGTTCATAAAAAGAACAGTAAGGAAAACTCCATCTGATGTTCAAATCATCAACTCAAACAAAAACTAATTAGCTCACAACTTTGGCTGGAAGATTACATTATAGTATAGGACTATTTGAGAATGAAAGACTCCATCTTTCCTCTCTAGTACAGGGACATGTGACAAAAGAACAACTGTTCAAAGAGAGAAACCAGAGAAAACACAAGAGGAAAAATTCATTAGCAGGCCTTATTGGGTCAAGGAGAACCAGACTGACAGAAGTTACCTGGTATTGGTATCTATTCTAGATTTTTACAGATTCTAAAAGACTTCTTCACACATGAAATGTCTTAAGCACTCAAACTGAAGAAGTGTTTGGCTATATCTTCTCAACCGCAAATAAACAGCAGACTTGTATGCTCTGTGACCTAACAACTTTGATTCCCATCAGGTTCTGTCAGATACTTTGTTAGGAGTCTCAGAGAAGGGATGTAACATCATAAAGATGTAACAGCACACAGTCCCCATGACACCAGCCTTAAAACCTCTCAAAAATGTCTTCTAGTTAATTTATCAGAGAGATTTCACTGGACTTGCCCCTTCCAGTGAGCAGATGTCTCAAGAAGCTCCAGACAACAGAAACAAGAGAATAGAAAGGACCCACCAATAAAACCCAGCTGGCTACATAGCCTATTTTGTTTCCACATAGGTCCACAGATCTACAGCTCTCTTTCCTACAAAACTTCTTATCTCAAAGAACAAGCAGCAGCTGCACAACCCAAGTACAAATCTCCCTTTAAATGAATCAGGGGAATTACAGAAATTAAACTAAGAACATACCAAGACTTACATTAATTAAGCTATTTTCACAGGTACTTTCGGTTTGAGCTTATTCACTACTTCATCCCACTACTTATGATCTTGTTAAAATTTCACAGTTCCGTAATTAGATGATCAGACATAAAAACTAATAAACTAGATAAAATACACACATATTGCATCCTGAAATACATATATGCCACACAATAGACACATGCATTTGCTCCTGCTGTTTGACATATGAGAAAGTCAAAGGTGAACATAAAAGCCCATGCACAAGAACTTTATACATGTTCTCACAATACAGAATCAAGGTCAGTCTCAATTCAACCTTCTCAACAGATACAAATCAAACAAGCATTATCTACTTTTTTGTAGTTCACAAGGTACACAAGATATTCCTTAACTATTGGTTGTAGTCTGCCTAAATTACCTCTTTTCAGTCAGCTTGGATGTAAGTACAAATGTAGACGAGACTATCAGAGTTCAGGTGCCTCAGCAGGATCGTTTAACCCCTGCAGGCACCATCCAGGCTACAAGAAAGATAATTAACTCTATCCTAGCCAAGAACACTATACTCTGTATTAAATATTACTTTCCGTCCTTTTGTCCCGCAGATAAGACTCCACCCTTTATGGTCATCTAAAAGGTCTGTTAAATTCTTTTCAAAAACTCTGTTGTGAGCTAACAGTATCGTTTTGCGGAACAGATCTCACCGAGAACGAGAGCGACTTCTTGATTTCCATCTTTCCGTAGATCTAGAACGTTTTTTCAGGGGACTTCTTGATCTGCGTCTATCCTTGTGTCTTGAAAGAGATCTGTTGCCAGATCTACTTCTAAATGAAGAATGCCAGAAGAAAAATATTTTAATATTGAAACTTCATACAAATGAAGTTGACCAACAAAACGACAGTATACATGTGTTATGTCACCACATAGTATTATATAAAGAATTACACCTTAATAATATACTGTCTGCAAATGTTTTTGCAAATATGGATACTTTATGCTTCATCAGGTGTACATGTTCTACTTTGAAACAATGAACCACTTAAGTTATACCAATGTTTCATAATAATCTCCATTAATCAGGAAAGTAAAAGTTAATGTAATTTACAACAGTTGTCCTTATGAAATAACACTGCATAAAATCTCTGATTGACAATTTTTAGCAAATCTTAAAAATAATTAGTTACATTTTATTTCCTTTCCAGGCCCAGTCACTTACTGATGTTTAGTCATTAAACAAAGATGACTTTGGCTGCAACAATTTTTTTTTGCTTTGTTCTCCATCCTTATAATTTAAATTAACAAAAAAAATCTGATAATCTGTGGTGCAGGTTTTAGTCAAGTTACCTTTTCAGATAAAAGGACCTGTTAGTATGGATTTCAGTTGCAAATAAAATGCAGATACCCTGATTAAAAAAACAAAGTCTTATGCAGATTTGATGAAGAAAACAGCACTTCAATTTTTTTTTCCAAAACACTTCATATTTTTGAAGACCCTCTTCCCCAGAGAAGCAAAAATAAAAAGCTGAATTTGCACATTAAGCTTAAAAAAACACATCATCGGATACTTTGCTTCAGATGTTAAGGTACCATGAAGTTTAACTTACCAAAGACAGAAAGATCACGTATATTACTCAATAAAACCTGAAGAACTGTGAGGCACAAAAAGTAACAGCTGCACCTACCTTCCAAGAGCTCAAGACACACAGTGTAATATAAACCAAGAGGAGAGGAAGCAATTTTTTACCTACACCTTTATTCTCCTCATCAGCAGAGAAATACAAATCAACTGCAAAGCCAATTAATTACAATTGAACCAAAGCACAAACCTGAATAAATTTTATGTCACAAAGATGAAAATTATGTTATATGGAACATTAAAACAGGGAAGCAGTAAGGATAGATTCTTTTTATGGATGAAGCTGCCTCAACAGGTCAGAGTGGCTTTTTTCAGCATGTTCTCAAAGATGACAGTAGCAAAATTAAGCAATTTAGAAAACATAACAAAATAATCAACGTTTGTTTCAAGAATGGGTTTTCCACATTTAAAAAAACAAAAGCTTATCTTCTAAAATCCCACTTGGTTTGTGTCAGTACAAGATAGTACTGAAATTAGTGCATTGTTACACAAAACCAAGTTCGTTTTTCAGTTACGCCTTGAGTTAGAGACATAGCAGAGAAGCAAGCAATAAAGAAGTGACCAAACAGTCCTTCTTGCATTAGAGAGTACTGAACATTTTCAAGTCATTAGAAAACATGTACAGTGGTTTCCTGTTATTGCAAAATTGATGCCTGCACTTGTATCATATTTCTTTGATAGTATAATTGATGATAACTCCCTCTCGGCCACATCTTCCGTATCTAAAAGAATCCTAGTAGCCTTATTAAAAGACATGAATGAAAAGATGCAGCAGAGCTGTTGCTGCAATATGGACAACACTCAACTTTTCAAAGTGCAAGCAATCAAATAACATTCCAAATTTTGGGGGTTTTTTTATCCTTAACGTAGCCAAATATCTTTAGATTGATTTACGTAGGTTCTCAGAAGATACTCCTGACAATTGAAAGAATCTGGACCATTCTGGGAAGCCTTTAGAAGTCTCACAGAACAAGGCTGTTTCATTCTTGGAAAAAAACCTTAATGGGTATACTTCAAGAATGACCTAATATTTCTTTTTCAGAACGGAACAAATTTAATAAAGCAAACAAAATCTGAAGAATTAGAAACTGCCCCTATAGCCTTTTCCCTATACTTTTTTAAAACATAAAAGCTCATCAGACTGAAGTCAACCTTCAAAAAAAGGTTTTTAAAAACATAGCTTCACATTTACAGGACAGTAAATAAAAACACTGCATTTAATAACTCAATGTTTAGAAGTTGAGGACAATAGGAATTCTATACCAAAAACCAGCCATCGTATCTGCTCAGGGTGTTACCAGTAAATTATCTGCTCCATGCACAAAATGCAGGTTTCTCTTTAAAATACAGGTCACAAAATGTTACTTGGCTACATAGCCTAATGTACAGAAACATAAAATATACAAAGAAACCACATAACTTGTTATCTTACATGGCACAGGAAGTGCCTTCTAGGAAGTTTTAACTGAAAGTAATCCTAAAATCGTTTAGGATTCAGAGGAAAAGAGTACCTATTCAGAGACAAAGTTCCTGGTTACTCTGATCTGCTGGGTGAAAATCAGGAATCTCTACAGGAATACTTGTATGTAACTAAAAAAATCTCAATAACCAGCACCATATAAAAAAATCCCAGTATGATCTTAGTCTGAAACAAAAAGCATACCTACCTGTGTTTTGAGTGCGATCTTTTCCTTCTAGATCGGGATTTTGAGCTAGACCTGGATTCTGAACGAGAATGGGAACGAGATCGACCGCCTTTTCTTTCACTGCTCTTTCCAGACTCTGAGAGGAAAAAACCACTTTGCAGTGTAAGCTCAGAACATTTAAAGATCCCAGTTAACAATCTGGCACAAGTGGAATGTACCACATATATTGCAAGGGGCCTACTCTCTGCACATCTTCCTTCTTTGCAAATATCCTTCAGAAACATCCAAGAAAGTCATTGCATATACTCCTTGAGTGCAGCCATCCTGCAGCAGTACACATAAACCAGATAATTATAAACAGCTAGCTCTACTAAGAACGGGATTTATGTTGCTGCCACAATGTACAAGATCATAACATGTCCTCCTTTTGGTCTATTATTTAATATAATTACTTACCTTTTTTTTAAATAACTTGAGAAGAATTGAGTAAATTTAGAGGGCACAATTTTGAAAACAAGCATAAAATATAGATCATTATTACTGTCTGTATTTTCAGATATTTCAAACACTGCACAAACACTGAAGTTTTATTCCTCGTTGTTTTGTAGGAGGAAAGGATGAACAGAACAGGGTGAAAAGTCTGACCAAAGGCCAGAAAGTCAATAGAAACCTTAATAGTGAGCTCACCATGGTTCAGAGTCTAATTGTTATTCGGTTGCTTAACAGTGATGAAGTGCTAAGAGTTATTTTACTTCCAACCAAAAAATACAACAGAAAATTTCCCCCTAAAAACCCTCAAGACTCCAGACTATCTAACCAACACAAGACAATATCTGGGTTTGTTAGTAAGAAGAATGGCAAAAAGTTGCTGATGAAAAGAAGTAGGAAGTCTACTAAATTGAGAATTTTTTTATGCCGTGGTTTTGCAATCAGTTTAAGCCAGCATAAATCACCACTGGAATGTCTGTCTAACCTCTCAACAGACCACCACCTTCCTACTCGACTTGGCATCTCAGTGTTAACAGGGAACAGGGAAACAATCTGGATGAAAAGAAGTCCTTTCCAATATGTTAACATTTATCCCAGATTCATTCTTTGAACCCATTTGCTTCAGGGATGCATACAGTCTTGAACCACCATGAAAAAGAAACAAAATGAACCTTCTGCAAATAAGGAAAGCATAATATTACTGCTTTCAGAACCATGCTAAATCGTGAGACTATGGCACTAATGGGTGCTAAAGGACAACAAAAAATAGAAAGCATTTTCTTTTTAAAGTTTTCAAGTACTCCAAACCTAAAAAGTACTGTCATTAAGTACTGATTTAGTATTAAATTTGCATTTTTTAAAACATTCAGTGAACGTGCATCTGAAAACAAGACATGATTAAATAAAAAGCTTCCTTCTACTGTTTAGTTTCATGAACAGAATTTTGATTATTTTGGTTTTTTTCCCCAACACATAGTGAATACCTTTGGATACCCTTCTCCTGCATCTGAAAATACTCTTCGAAATGTGTAGAAAATGCTCTTAGAAAAGGTACATACAGAATGTGTCTGTTCAGTAATGAACAAAATATACCTACCTGGCTCAATAGCAGCAGATATAAAAGACTGGGCTTCCCTTACTCTCTTCATCACTTCTTCTAGCTCCTTGGCAGCAGCTTGTGGTGTCATTTCAGGAGGCTTCACTATTGCGTTATTGGAGTGATTTATCCTAAACAAAAGGAAAATAAAGCCTTTAATTCTTAAGCACTCAAACAGGGCAGATGAAAAGCAAGTAAGAAAGGAAAACATCTCAATTTTGGTGTACAATTAAAAACTTTAAAAGTTCAGCAAAACTACAGATTTGTAACAGATTTGTAACTTGGAACAGATGTTCCAAGTATCCAAAGTACCTTTTATTACTTTGAAATCTTACCACTTTTAAATAAAGGCAGCACAATATTTCTGTGTTACAATACTTTTAGTAGAAGTCTAGGAAGTTACTTCTCTATTTCAGATCAAATCTCCACATTAACACCTACTAACTACATACATATCATACAGAAAACTTAATTAGTACTATGGACTTCAAAGATCTTTTCACTGTTACAGCTTACAATACCTCAAGATTAATATAAATGTATTTTACTCAATGCTATACATATGCTATTGAGAGAAATTTATGCCAGACTGTGAAACTGGAGTTGATGAAAATGTTCTGGTTTTTTAACAGAACAGGCCTGCATATTGAAAAAATATTAGTCGCAGCCTTTTGCTACACGTAAGTCATAAATGTGTGTGCAATGATACAAAGAAATCTCTCATTCAACAGTCATATGGGTAATTAATTTCTTACTTCAGTGGCCGGTCTCCAAACATAACTCCGTTAAAGGCAAGAGCTCGAGGTACAGAATTTTGGTCTGCAAATTCCACAAAAGCAAATCGTGTTGGTTGTGTCTCATCACCTGCCATTCGCACAAATTTGACTTCTCCAACTTGCTTAAAGAATTCAAGCAGCTGATCTGCTGTTGTAGTCTAGAAAGAGTTGAAGAGCTCAGCTGAAGTAAAATATACAATGAAAACCACTTATCTAATATATTCGGTAGTCTTAGAGCTACAGATTTTGGAATAATATCTCAATGTTATTACAAAGGTGACATGAATTTGGTAATGCTACATTTTAAGACTTAAGGACATGTATTATTTCTTCCATAGATTTAAGAATATTCTACAATTTTAAACAGTGCAGCCACAAGCCCTTAGTCTTTCACCTAGATTTTAAAAAAAGACATTTACACAGGGTTTTGCACTTTTCAGGCAAAAAATCTGAAACAACTGATAAGAAATTTCCTTATACACCTGTTTCCAAGCTACTAATTGTGACTTTTGATCAATTAAAACAAAATAAATCCAAACAATATTAAAGGACTTAGATTTATGTGGCTTTCTACTAGCTTCCAGTTAGTTTTACTTTATCATGATCAATAATACTTTTACACTCAGTAGCTATTTCAGCAGTCAAAAAACCCAAAATGTAATACTTAAATTGCTATCAGTCAAAAGCAAATATTTTTCAATTAATTCAATCACCTCTTGAAAAACCATGCTGCTGACTGAAAGATATTTATGGTATTCCAGTAGGACACAACATTCCATCTTACTGTACCTACGCAACCGCACCATGCTCTGGGGGACAGCTACCACAATCTCATGACTTCTGAGGATTGCTCATCTAATACAACCAAACCGTACATTTAATCAACACATACAATTAGAATTCAGTTTCTTTAATTCACCTACGCTTTCTCTGGTATTCTGACAAAGCCTGGTCTAATCTGACTGGCACAGGACCCTTCAAAATTCAAAACATCATGAATAAGCAAAAAAATTCAGGGGGTTTTGTTTAAATTCATATTGTCATTAACTAATGGAAACTCTTTAACATGTAAGATTACATTTTCACATCTTCTGTTAGTATTTCCACAACATAGAAATGAAGAAAAGCTACCTGGGAATTCAAGTTTCCAACATAGACTGTTCTCCTGATTTCATCAATTTTGGATGGATCCACATTTCCCATAATTGGTGGTTGTGGTATTTCTCCCAGTGCTGTAATGTTAGGATCCAATGCTGCTGCTGGTATAGCCCCTAAAGTACCAAGTGAAACACCAAGCTGGAAAACACAAGCACAGAATACACTTTGCAGCCAAGCACTGGTGAAAGATATTCCACTTCTTAATACTTGTTTGCCTGGATGTGTTTCTGCAAAAACAGATCTAATGAACATAAGCAATAATTTTAAGGTCACAGCACTTCAGGTTTTTTTACAGAAGAAAAATCTACCCAGAAATAAGCTTTCATAGTTAAGGTATTCTGTGAATTATCATTTAATAACTTATCAAAAAAATCTGGACAGAGATATATATTAATTACAAAACATACAGGCTCTAATGCTTAGAGTCACTCAAACTGAGTAAGATTCTTTTGACACTGTTAGTATTCTTATTTTTTTGAAACGAGTATTTTGAAACCAGACGAGGAACAGCTGAGATTTTGCCCAGCAAGGAAAGAAGGGAATTTCCAGTGCTCAGGGCCACTAAAGGGACACAAAGTGTCTTTTCGAAAAATGTATCACCCTGGACAAGATTAATTACAGTTGAAATGCAAAGAATATTCCATCTAAGTTGCTCCCCTCATACCTAGAGAATGAGAATAATACAGCTCTCATGTTTCGAACTGGAAGTTGAAAACTCTCCTGCAAAATGTTATAAAAAGTCACTTAAAAAGCACTACAAAATTGGTCCACTGACTTCCTGGTTTGAATTTTCTTGACCCAAAAAGCAACTGCTTTTTCAAGAAATTAATTTTCTAAAAAGTGTGGGGAATTCTTAACAAGCCGTTGGTACCTTTTTTTATGTAACAAAGGAAAAAACTACTATTTTAACCTTAAATTTTCCTTCAGTAAACCACAGCAACTCGCTGATGTCACGAACAGCTTACAGAGGCAAAAGGGAATGGAGAAAAAATAGCACAACCAAGTTCCTCTACTTTTTGTAGTGAAAACATTGTTAGACAGAGTCTAACAGTCAAAAATCTTGCCGTAGAGATATCGAGCAAAAGTCTCTACTGCAGCTTTTAATATTCTGAAGAACTTGTGTCAATGTAACTTAGGTTTTAATGAATTTTTTGTCAGTGGATAGATAACTACCACCAGACCAAATTAATGGCCCTACGGGGCAGGACAGCCATTAAAACGAACAAGAACCAAGACCAGTATTTACCCACTATTTTGGAAAACACTACTCTGAAAGAAAGACCCTAGAAAGGCAGCACATGGACATCTTCAGATCAATCCTTAGAAGAGTCACCACTAAACCCTCACTGCAACATCCATGGACCAGATAGTCCTTGTTCCCTGAACACAGAAACAGCTACCATGAACAGAGAAAACCAGAAATTATAGACACTGAATTTTACTTACTGTAGTCAGAGGGGTTGGTGTAGGTATGGGAAGCAACCCTGCACCAGGCATCAGACTTGTCATAGTAGGAGCAGGCGCCAATAGAGAGAGGGCTTTGGCTTCATCTGGGATTTTACCTGAAGAAGCAAATTAAAGCATTACACAGAGTTGGAACACTAGACAGATGTTACTCTTTCTATGATTTTACAATTACCCTTGCATTAAAAAATGTAATAAATAACAATGAATCTATCTACCAGATCCTTACAAAGAAACAAATATCTTAAGTTTTTCCTTTTACCCTGCTCTATTAGGAAAAACAAAAGTGAGCAAAACTTCAAAGACTAGCAATCTCATTAATGGATTATTATTTTAAAAACTGAATAATGTATATAATTATTTAACACTTTGAGCTATGGGTCACCTGTACTGGAAACTTAACGTTCATGAACCAAACGATATCAAGCATGGACGCTTTCCCAGGGCGGTGTTTTCGCGGTGATCGAAAGTTGTTTTACACATGACAACCGTTCGTGTTGGCTGCATCACTAATAGCACACAGAACATCAGATACAGAAAAGAAGAACATTTTTTAAAGTTTAATCCCCAGAAATGGCAAATAACCAAATCAGTAAAAGAAAGAAAACCAAAAAAAAGGGGGGGAAAAAAAAGAAAAAGAAAAAAACAAAGTATGTGCTAACTGAAATCTGTGCTTTTCTTTAGTCCTCTGGTGCTACCTACTTAGAATGTAAAAATAAATAAAACATAAAATAATAAACTACTGAACTACTGTGACTGCACACAATACATACTACAGTGAAGCTGAAGGTGGACGAAGGAAGAGTAGAAAAAATTACATTTTGCACATTCTAGGTCACCTCAGTTTATCTGAAACTGCTAAGTTAAATCTAAATATACTGAGATAGAAGAAAATCATAACTGACCAGGCTAACCAAGCTCTATCTTCCCAAAATACGTACTTCCTGTTATTTCAACCTGATCATAGGCCCCCTGTCACGCCCAAAGTTTAAGTAATAACTTTAATCTGAATTAAATGTAGGTTTCACTCAATGTTAGTCATGATTAGACTACTAAATGAACCCCCCAAAAATCTCCAAAAATCCAAAGATTAACAGTTAAACACCTATGATTACAATTAAATGTACATTTTAAATTCAAAATTAAAAGGGATTAAAACTGGTACAAACATTAAACACTAAACTAAAAAACTACTGAAAGCAGTTCTAATTAACACTAGGTACCTATGATCTGTTCAAAATTACTGGCATAACTGTATTTTTGCTAACCAACTGAGCCCTTCGGTATAACCCCATGGACCTTAATAAAGTAAATGCTCTTATTTAAACACTGTTTTAATAGTCAAGTAATATATAAAAGCTGTGCCAGTGGTCTCCTGCCTTGATTCAAACTGCACATTTCAACTACAAAATCCCTAAATTCAAAATTTAAAGATTAATATATATCCTCATCAAAAAGGAAAATTTGAGGTAAATTTCAAAACACCATGCAGGTTCAGTGATATGAGATCCAACTGACACCACAGAAAACATACTACTTTAAAAAATGAAAAGAAACAAGTGCTGCAAACCTGCTCTACAGATCTGCAGGTAAGTCTGGGTTACAGCTGGATATGACCAAAGGACAAAACAAATCTAAATGAAACTTAATTTATATGTATCATGGGTGCAACAGAACAGATAAAATAACAGTACCCATTTTTTTTCATGCTTCCTATTTACATTTATTTTATTTATGTTAAATTTCGAGACACCTTGCTCCTTAACATGTAAGAAAGAAACCACTGGATTTTGCTATCAAAGGGAGAAAAATAGGAAAATTATTAGCCACTTAGAGGAGTTAACAGTGCAATAATGACTTCCAGGGCTTTTTTAAAAAACATGCATGAATCTAAGCCACCATCACAATGTTCAGCACTCTTTCCAGATCTCATATGGAAGTTGGGCATGCAATGAGAGGTGTACCTGATTTGCCTGACTGCTCAAAAGTATCAGGTATTCTGCAAACCCTGCCTAATATGCAGGCCTACAAACAGGCTTTTGAATACACAGTTCCAGCAGATGTGCATGCAAATTAGGCATAGAATTATGTACCAGTTCTTCTGAAAATTGAAATATTTAAGTTTTTTCAAGTGACTAATGAACCAGAACTTATCCTGAGCATCTTGCAGTTAACCAGACACTCATGCAGGTTTCTATGACTCAAGAAACATGGTACAATTAAATCCAATAGAAATGGCTCTAAAAGTGGTGTGTCTGCATGCTAATTGAGATCTTTGGGCAGTAATGTACATAAGTATATGCCTAATTCAAGTATGCACTTACATACAGCCAATTCAATACACACTTAACTAGGTAAACTTACAAAATGCTTAGGCATTTAGCCCTTTTAAATAGGAGCTCAGTTAGGTACATAACTAAGACGGACAATGACTCAAGTTCATAAAGCAATTTAAGTAGAAGCCTAAACTTTAAGTATATGGGTCATAGCACTGAAATAACTGAAATTATTAATTTGCTGAAAGTTCAAGAAATCCACGGAACATTTCAGGTAAGTTCACCATTATAGCAGCTCACAGAATGAACAGCATGCATATCTAAATGATAAAGTTTGCAGCATTATTTCCAGAATACTTTGGTGTTTCAACAATGTAAAGTTCTATTTTAAACACAAAATCAAGTTGATCAGCTCCATACCACAAAGAAAGATTCATTTGTTTTGTTTTCAAGAATGAGAAAGGGTCTATTTCTACAGACAGAACCCTGAAAATTTGCCTGTATATGCAAAGGTACTGTATCTTCAGAACAACTTTTCCAGTTTCTAAGATCAGGTCAAAGTTTTAAAAAATTCTACAGAACACTGTTGTGGAGAAAAAAAACCAAACTGCAGTACTTTGAATATCCTGCATATTTTTTAAACAGTTTTGAAAAACAAGTTAACATGTGAGTCCAAATAACCTCATGAATCAAAGGCTTTAAATTTTGCAGTTTTATCTCTGTGATTGTATTTGTAAAGGGAATACAAGCCCACAAAATACAACAAAACATGCGGGTTATGACACAACAGATTAGGACAATTTAGTTTAATACTTTTATGTTTAGAACATGGTATTTAAAATCTGAGTAAGAATGAGGTGAAGAGATTTATTTTCTAATGAGAGAAGCAGTCAAAATAAATATGCCATATCTATACCACATTGTTAGACAGATTTCTTAGAAGCTCTTCTGCTTAGTAATTTACAGGTTCTATGACCATTTATTTATTGATTTGTCCCTTTGCAAAAGAATCTGGAAGCAAATGTACATATTCCCAGCACTGCCTAAAGGCATAGTTGTGATTGCTACTTTTTTGTACCATTAGTCTAAAGAGCCCTAGATAACCTAGTCCCTACTAGAATCTGTTTTGCTGAAGGCTAAACAGAATCCTCTGCATTAAGCAAGTACTAAGCACAGTATTTTTATTCTTCAAGCACTCAAAAGAAATTAATTTCCTACTCTTTGTAATGATCCTTTAAGGTTAACCCTCACATCCAAAAGTGCTTCTGCAGTAAGTGAGTTTGCTTATTTTAAAAATACTAAAGAGTTCACAATCTACTTTAAACATTTTTTAAAAGTCATTATTTTCCTGCTATTTTACATCAATGGAACAGGTACACTTAGAAATAAAATAATTTTTATGTGATCCAACTCATGAATCTTAGTGGATTTAGCAGAAGTGAATAAAGAGATTACAGCTACTGGCAATTACAACTGCCACAGCCAAATCCAACAAAGATCATGAATCAAAGCTCTTCCCAGCTGCAGTGCAGAGTCTGGTGAAAAGAGTGAAACCAAGAGATCCCAGTGCAGCTGGCTGGGAAGAGTGATGCCTGAGGACTAGACACACCACTTTGTTCACCACTTCTGTTTCAGGGCTTCCGCTTCACAAGAAGTAAGAACATCCTTTAGGGATGAGAACCATCTCAATCACTTCAACATGAACTACCAAGGCTTCTGAGACTGTGAGGTGACTGGAAAAACACTTTTTTTTCCCTGACTTAGATGTTTTTTCTAAACCTCTTCCTGAAATAATCACCACTGGAGCATGTCAAAGTGCAATACACACACACACACACACACACACAGAGATAACTGATTCAATCTTCCCACAAGTAACAGTGTTAAAAGACAATGTGTCTCACATAACACACTCCAACCAAAACTTCAGGCTGCATTTGTACTTATGAGTGGTAAATAGTTTTTTCTGAAAATTACAAAAAAAACCCTGATGAAATCTTACTGCCACTGACCTCACTGGAGCAAGGTTTCATCAGAAGTAAACAAATATTTCATGACATTCAATACTCATAAAAGTTAAATTTCAGAAATAGTAATTTTAAACTCATCATATGAGACATAAATAGTAAGCCTTCTTTTAAATAGCTGGTGCAACATAAAATAAAACACCCTGCTGAGGAAAAGTAGCAGAGAAATATTACGACTTTACTTTCTAAAGTTGCTTTCTCCAGATGCAAGAGTTTTAACTGTCCTTTTCCATGATAAACTCATAAAGCACAAAATATGGAAGAATGTATTTCAAAACGGATGAATTTTTCACTATTCCTGTCCTCTGACATAATACACTCATCTGTTAAATTTAGATGCTTAAACATATTCCACATCAAATTTATCCTTAATTCAGAGCATTAAAAACTAATCACATTCTAAATTCTCTGCATACCATCCACCATTCATAAGCAGCTTCAGGTCAACTTCAAAAATCAAACACTGTGAACCCTTTACAGACATCATTTTACAGAACTGAAGTACCAGTTCACAAGTACAAGGGAAAGAGATTTAACAGAACAAAACAAAAAAGGGACAAAATAAAATAAAAATAAAAGAAACAAAGGAAAGAAAGCAAAATAAAATAAAAACAGAGACAGGGCGTCCATCTTCAGCAGGCCAGACTTCGATCTCATTTCCCCCATGAAGGTTTCACTTGGCGGCAGGTTTAGTGGCATGGCAAACAATGCCTAACTCAGGCAAGTGTAACAGGTCTGCCTTGGCCAGTCTAGTCATCTAATAATGCACAAATATCACACAGAGAAAACATACAAAACCAAATTAATAGTCAAAATCCATCTACCAGATAATGTGGACATAAAATTTAGAAAGATTAGGGTGGCATCTTTGTTTAGCTTTCAACCTTTGCATTTTCAAAGTATATTTAAAGAAAAACCTACCAATACACACACACAAAAAGTCATCTTTTGACATCTCAATAACCTTAATTTACAATTACATTTTTGTTAAATTGTTCATTAAATGTCACATAATTTACATTGATTTCATTCTGTAGTGATTTCCTCCTTGATTTACCACTGTTTAAATACACTCCAAATTTCAGATTTTATTCTACTTTTTAAAACCGGATTTTCAGATTTCCATTTTAGCTCTCCTCTATGTTCAACTTCACGCATTACTGGCAATGCTGGCCAGTGGTATAATTTTACCTCCTGGTAGGATAAAGCCATCACTAATTTTAAAACCCATGATCCACTCCACTGACTCCATTAACAATGCATCGTATGATTTCACATAGTGAAAAAACCCTTGTGCCATGGTCTCCAAAGCCATACTTACTCCACACAATAAATTCATCAGGAAGTTAAATTTGTATAAATTCACATCTTTTTATAAATGACTGATTCTAATATAAAGTTAGAGGGAACAGCATTCTGACACTAAAAAAAAGTGATCTCAAAACCCAATCACTTGTTCACCCAATTATGCATACATTTCTGTGGAGTCCAGAATGATTCTGAACAGTGAAAATGTTTTCTCATAAATGCCTGATCAGCCAGTTATGAATAGAACTGGAACAAGATTTGTCCTAATTTTGATTTATTCTTTCATTCATAGTCTACCACAAAAGACACAGGAAAATGTAGCTTTACCTCCCTGTTGCCATATCATGTCAGGCAATGATCTCATCACAAGAAAAACACCAGGAAGTGTTGTTCACTCATTAGGCAGACATCCTCCCTCTCTTGTCAGTACTGAACCAGTCTTAAGATCTTATTGATGAAATATAAAACTAAGATTCTGAATAATCTTTAGTCAATTTATTTAGGGGCAATTCTTCAATTGGAAACTCTGGTCCCCTCAGCGTCTACACAGTTTCAAGCGTATACAGCAATATTCTCTTCGTGGTTTAAGAACAAGTTAAAAATATGAAACCAAAGAGCCCCTAGAACAAGACACAAAAGCTACTAAAAACCTATGCTTTACAAAGACAAATGTATGTGCTGTATGCCCTGCCTAAGAAGGCTACAATAGGCAATACACCATAGGTCAATATGGCCTTTAGTAAAAGTACTTTCATAGTTTGTGAAATTTTGGAGAATTGTCGGTTTGTTAAGAACATCCCAGGTGAATATTACAGCAGCACTCATCTCACACTACCTAGATTATGATGCAGCAAACACGCCAAAAAACGGTACTCTGGGACCATTGTTAACAAACTGCAGGAAGTCAATGTATTTTTTTGAACCAAAACCTGACTCCTGCAGTTAGAGATGTTACTAAGAGATATTTCTTGATCTGCTGCATTTTATGGTTCAATCACTCTATGTATTGTTGGTCATGGCAAAGCAGCAACCAAGTTGAAAGTGAAGTCAGGTTCACTCCATCAGCTGGAATGACTCCACTCTAAAGAGGCAAAAGGTCCACAACCAGTCAGATGCTAAATTCCACAATGATCCCAATGAAGTCAATGGGGCTCTGCCTAACTCCACTGATATGCGTACCACAGGCCCCTGCTTCATGTAACTGTATTCAAATCTACAGTGTTAAACTAACAACACAAACTGTCTTGTACTGAGCACATCCGTAAAAGCATGGCCTCAGAGCTAGTTAAAGGGACATCTGTCAATTTAGTATTCATCAAGTATTTTATTTCATTAAGAGTTTTAAGAACATTTTATGATGGAAGCAGTCTAGACAGATCACTGCATGTTTAAACAGATATCCAAAACAAAAAAAGAGTACCAGTATACATAAGAAAAGTGTTTTATGGCACACGAAGTAATATTTCCAACAGTAACAAGAAGGAAAAACTGCTTTTTTAAAAATTAAACTAGCAGGTAAGCATTTATATTCAAACAGTATTTCGAATGCTAAGTATCTTACATTAGATGACTCTAAAATAGCCAAATGAATATATCACATGTCTATAAGACAAAACTGGGATTCACTCTAAAAAAATGCAGAAATAATCAGTATCTTTAAAAAAGAACAAATCAACAAAAAATTCACTACAGCAAAGGTGATACATTAAAATTCAAACTGCAATGTTATTGTGTCAGGAAACTGCCTGATCCTTTCAGAGGTCCATTGACTTCAGTGAGAACTCTGTGTAAGAATACGCTTGCCAACACAAACCATTGTGAAAGGAATTATTTTCCTTTCTTTTCCTTCAAAATATGTAATAACTACGGAAACCTGAACTATAACTTAAACCAACTATCTTTTTGCTAATGCTCAATTTCAATTAAAAAGGTATAACTGGGTTTTTCTTCATCCAATTTTCGATTTTGTTTCAAGGCCTTTTTTTTTTTCCAAAATGCAATAAAATAAAATAACAACAGAGCATCACCTTCTTGCACAGAAAGCTTAAAACAACTAACAGACACAACAAAGACCAACATTACAGAAGAATGTCTAAAATACCAACCTTCTGCGCAGGGCACAACTATCAAAGCTCTGTCAATAAAAACCGTGTTAGTGAGATGCTGGGCCACACCAACACTCGATGCTTCACGAAACTTAATATAACATACTTTGGAGGAAAAAGCAAGAGGTGCGTTGCTGCAAGATAAAAGGAAAAAATAACAATTAGTCATAATTGCATGCACGTATTTTTAACTATTACTCCTTACGGAAAAAAATGGTTTTAGACTTCCTAGAAAAGGAAGCCTAAAGTATAGAAATCTACTAACTTGCCAACTTGCTGTATCAGTGAAAAAAACATGGAGTAGCTACGCCTGCTCTTTAATGAAAATTTACATAAGCCAAAATCACTAGCTAACAAGACTAATTTTCTTACATTACCTGGCCATGCAACATTGAATACTACATTTCAAATCACTATTTTAAGGAGCATATTTACTTGACAATTACAATTGCCATGTAAATATTTTATAGTTTATCTTTTTTTCTGAAAATAACCTTTGCTTAGGAAAGTCAAACAACAAACCCTGGGTCCTTCAGACTGTAGCCTGCAATAATCAATATTCTTTCTCTGGCTTTCACAAAAGCAGTTTTATTAATTCTTACTAAGATAAAAGCAGTTCTTGAGAGGGCTTTCAAATACTGGGTCTTAGCTGACTAATGTAACAAAAACCTTTATCATTTGCCTGAGTTTGGCATAGTGTAGCATGGAGTAACGCTGGAGCAAGTAGGAGCAACTCACCATTTGGCTACAAAAGGGAAGAAAATTTGTAACTCACTTTCCCGTTACACAGTACGCCAACAGAGAACAAGTAAACATTGCAATCTTGATCAAAACTACGTAAGTTTGCTTTAAAAATGGATTCCCTAGTCAAGGTTTGTAACCTTTATACGAGCAGCTTATTTCTTCACACGAAGGAAGTACAGGTCAAATCTTCAAACAGAGAATACAATAGGATATTGCTGCAATATCAGCAATTTTCATTTGAAATCATGGAAAAAAATGTCGCATAGACTGCTTCACCCTGATCCTGTCTCAACCAAAATGGAAACACTTGTCAAATTTCTGGAAGCACCAGCAGCAGTTCAAGTTTAACACAACCCATCTTGCAGTCCCCTCGAATTCCAAGGAGGTACTTCCCCAGTTACTCTACGGAATTCTATTACACTTCAGTATTTAAATACAAATCAAAAGTTTTGGACACATTATCTGATCATATTAATTACAAAAACAAGCCAAGAACGTAAGCCTGAGGCAGGCAGACTAGTATGTTTCTGGCTACCAGAACAGTAGCACCAATGTTTATCTAGAGACGGCCAAATTCAGAATGGCATTCAGAAACACCTATGATGGAAAATTCTGTAAGAACAGACAACACTGATAAAGAAAAACTAAACAGGGAGTGGGAGACACAAACGTGAAAGTCAACCTCATAAAATTTGGAAAAATATTACAAGATTACTACGTTTCTTCTGCCGACTATATTTATTTGTAGCGGCTAATGTTTTCACAGTTTCAAGTTTCCACATTCAGGAAGGAAATAACTGCATAGAAGAGCTTCTGAGCCAGCTGGAAGGCCTTAGCTGAGACTAGTTTCCAGCATCAGAGGTGACAGCCAGCTGTGAATTTTTCAGTACTTGACAGAAACTTCATTTACCACAAAGACTTCTATGGCCACAAGCAGTTTTTTATTTGATTTGGTTTGTCAGGGGAGAGGATTCTAAGGGGACGGAGCAGAGGGTGTCTTGGGGTTTTTTGTTGTCGTGGTTTAGAGTTTGTTTGTTTCTTTTTTAAACACACCCATCAGTGTTATAACCCAAATGGCTGAAGCCACCAATGATGGTTCTGTGGTCCATACTGTTGAATACTTCCAATAGCTCCTGTTTTTTTTTTTCCTTTTCTGTTTTCGTTGCCAACTCAAGAATATCATTCTGCTCCAGGCAGTTTCAAACCCCACAATAATACTTATAAATTTTAACATCTATAGAGCCTGCACTGACAGGTGAGTTTTTGTAAGATTTACTCTCCTGTACTTCCTAATTTAGAACACAAAAGCTATGTGGAAAATATGTTAAAAAATATCAAATGTCTAAACACTGGTGCAAATGAGGCTCTACAAAGATGTCTTGGTACTAAGTGTTTTCCAAAGGTTAGCAAGGAGAAATTCTCTATAAGGAGACCATCTCTACTAAAAACACACCAAAGCTGCACCTTCGTCAAGGGAAACTATTAAGATCTAACTGATCTAAAATTCTAGAAGTTTTAACAGTGATCAAGTCCTCTCCTTTTATGAAGCGGGCCTCCAAAATCCTCCCATCAGGTTTCTTAAGAAGCCTTTCCTAAAACAGTAAAGTCCTATTCTAATTCCTTTTGTTGCTTTTTTTTTTGCTAACATTTACTGAGGCTGAATTGAGGGAGACTCATGATTTTTTTCCTAAGTTACACAGCACTGATGTCCAAAAGCAACTCCTACATCTCTGATTCAAAGTTACTAAAAACCAGTTAGTCTCTTTAGGGAAAAAACATTAAGAAGAAATAAATATTTAAATAGTATTTGGACATTTCTGACATTTTTGTTTCCCTTTGTAGGAAGACAGTAACATGCATCTCCTAACAGAATAAAAATCAAGCAAAATATTTCCCAAGAAGGATCTATTCAGAAATCTGTGGTAAAAAACTCAAAGAAAGGCTACAAAACATTTCTCTAACTGTACAAATTTTCTCAGGCAGGGCAGGGGGTGGAGTGTGTGAGGTGTGAAGAACATGACAAAAACTATTAACTTTTTAAAATAGAATGTTATGCAATAGTTGTGCAGAACAGTTTAAATAAGGCTGTGTGTGTTTTGCCTTAAAGGCCTCACCTATATTGCTGTCACTGCAGGATATAACAATGTCTATTTACTGGACCACACAGATGACGAGTCCTTGTCTCAGATGAGATGTCCCTTTTCTCAGTTAAGTGAAGGTGGCCCATCCACCTGTGTCAGAACGGGTAAGGTATACAAGTGAGAGTGATTTGGGTGGCACCCCTCAATGCTAAACTCGGCTTTGCCCAAATACTCTGGTTCATGAACAGAACACCATTAGGCTCCAAACCCCATTGCCAAGGTCTGGTATGGCATGTGTCTCCACCTCTCAACGCCTACTGGGTTGCAACCAGAGCGGAGCTTCCTGGTGGCAGAACACAGAGGCCAATCCAGTCTTGCCCTTGACTAGGGAAACGTTGTGACCAATCAGCCCATCATCCAACCTTTGGTTAAACTGAAAGTTTATTCTCAGTGTTCTAGCTTCCAAGACCACTCCAGACTATTCAGAAGCAAGCAGTGTTACACAGCAGGTCTTTCCACACCTAATAGAGACAGTTTGTGACTTCCTGCTTTCAAACAACTCATTCTGCGAAAACCCAACTGTTGCTCAATTTTCAACATTTAACTGTTCAAAAATCCTCTTAAGGCCACATTTGAAGGCTCATCGCTACACATGTAACTTTGAAGGCTACTCTGAAAGGCAGACTTCAACCATGTGACAATTGTATCACAAAAGCACGTCTGGGGCCAAGAATACAGTTACAGGGGTCACTGGTCTCTTGCTAAATTGGAAAACACCACCAGGCTGTTGTATCAGTGGCTCGCACACTGAAGTACATACCCAAGGCAAAAGACCTGTCACATCCTGCAAACCAGCTTCAGATTTTAACTGTACTGCAAACTGATAGTGATCTACATTTTCTTTGGGACACCTCTGCTTCCCATCCACTTGTCAATGAAATACTATTTTCTGAATTTATCACAATGTTATTTAAATACAAAGTCAACAGGAGGCACTTCTTCTTTTGTTTCTAAGGAAGGGCATTAGAGTAAATACTTAATTTTCCCCCAAGGTAACAATTTAGAAGTCAGTTAAAATGTCCATAAGTATGAGGCAAGGAAATCCATACTTCTAACATTTATGCATAAATAACTGTAAATAAAACCAAGAGTTAAACAGGTAATCACAATCCTGCATCCTATCTCTGAAAACTGAATTCATCAGCATTATAACCTTGACATTCACAAGTTAATCCCTACTATGGTACTGGATTTTAGTATTTTATGTGTATATACACTCTGGCAAATTTGTACACATTGGCACAAACATTATCTGTGTACGAACGTCAAGAAAGTCCCCATTTCCCTTAAATATGTTATATATTGTTATATAGCCTAGTGAAAGATAAAAACAACAGCTGCAACAAAAAAAATATATTCAGTCAAGAGAAAAGCCAAAGCATAAAGAATCAACTATGGAACAAGCGCAGGACAAAGCCCTAGAAAACTGTATAAAAATCCACCACATATGTATCAGTAAGACTGTTTTAAGCCTATCTTTACATACTAAATATTTTTTTTTTCTGAATGGTTGGTATTCAAACATACTCTGATGTAATGCAGCTACATAAAAACTGATTAACACCAACTTTTTTCCTATTCTCTTTTGCAAATGGAAGTTTTGTTAGCCTGAACATCTTTGTATTAAAGTTCATGTATTGGGATGCTAATAACGTCCTCTCCTTTCCACACTATTCCGATTTAATTTTTCTAAGAAAATACAAGGTTTGAAAGGGCACATTTGTTATTCACTTCCCAGTACAACTGCTGCCTCGAGAGAGCATAAATGTTTCATTTACTCCCCTTTTCTGCTGATCAGCGTGTTCTAGTGAGAGGCAACACTGTTATTTCGCGAGTCCCCGCATCTCCCACCCGAGCGCACCCCTCGCACGCCGCTGACGCCACGCGAACCGTTATAATTTACGGACAGTTGTGACGTCCGTGATTAATTTACTATGCAAGTCTTATTGGGGGCAACTCCGAGCACAAGGCAGGGCAGGTTCCTTCCATCTGCATAACCTCAGCTACTCTGGCTTCTGTTCGAACGGCCCCTTTTCAGAGCACAACGCCCTTCCAACAGAAGGGGAAAAAATGAAATAGAATAAAGGCAGTCAGGGGAAGGCGGGCCTGGGGCTCTTCGGTCTAGCTCGCCCGCACCGAGCCTAGGCGAGGAGAGAGGTAGGCCAGAGAAAGCGGGTTTTCAAGGAAGGGGGAAAAGGGCCGGCGCCGCCATCTTAAGTGCGGGCGCAGCTCCTTCTCCGCCGCTCCGACCATACAAAGAGGAAGGACCACGTGACGCCCGCCGGGTGCCCGCACTCAAAATGGCGCGGCTGGCCTCCTGCCTCTGCCCTTCCCGCCACCCCCGGCCCCTCCGCGCCTCTTCTTCATCCCTAGTCTCCGGCGCTGCGGAGGGTGGCACGGGCCCCACTTACTCCGGGGGATAGAGACGCAACTCCTCGATATCACCCAGGAAGCCGAAGAGCGTCCGCATCTGCTCGCTGGTCACGGCCGAGGAGAGGTTGGTGACCTGGATGACGGACGTGGGGCCCAGGGGGAAGCCCAGCGGGACTCCGATCCCGCCGCTGTTCATCATGGCTGCGCCTGCCCGGCCTTACCGCGCGCACCCGGGGGCGCAGGCCCGCCCACCGAGAGGGGCGCGCGCCACCGGCGGAAAGGGCCCCGCGGGCGGGCGCTCTAGCGGCACACTCGACTGCTCCCAGAAGAGTTCTCGGGGGGGCGGGCGGCCCCTGCCGGCGGGGCCTCCGGCTCGCCTGCCGCGTGGAGATCGCTCGCTTCCCCAGGAGCCTCTTCCCCAGGAGCCGCCTCCTATGGAGCCGGCCGGGCCACCTTGCATAGGGCGGGACCGGCGCGGGATCCAGGCCCCGCCCAGGAAGAGGCGCGGGCTGTCAGAGGCCGTCCCTGTCGCTCGCTGTTGCGCGCGCACGGCGGCCGCTACTAGCGCGCGCCGGGCCAGGGGCGGCTCTGGCGACCCCGTGGGCGGCTCGGGACCTTCAGGGGCGAGGGCCCAGAGAAAAGGGAGATATCCCGTCTAAATGCGCGTTTGGTGGCCAAGTTCATTAAAAGACAGTTTAATCACCCTAGGGAATAAACCTTTGAACGCACCCAATGTCTGAACAAGAGGGGCTTGTAATAGAACGGGTTGTAAGTGGTTCTGTTATAAATTGACTGCGAATCTATCCCAATGAAATTGATCTTGCCTGCGGTTGTAGTTCAAGTTCTCCTTAAAAATTAGATTGGCTAGAGAAAATGAGGCTGAGCACTTCGTGTGTGGGCGATCACTATTAAGGATCAAACTGCAATCTTCCCTAGTGCTATACAGGTGTGTGTCTTGGCACTGAAAGGTTTAAGGCTTCAGGCTGATTATAAGACTTTCCATTCCTCGAGCATGAGCTGAGAAGAGATTGAAATATTTTTGAAGCTATCTGGGGTGAAAAATACTGCAAATTTGTGACAGTTCCCTAAGCAAGTAGGTCAGTTGTTACAAAATCTCCATAGGTAAGTCTGGGTAGTGCTTCCTTTATTGACACTCAGTGTGTTACAGAAATGTAATTCCAAGCAATTGTCAGAGATGTATTTTATTTAAAACGTTCATGAATACTTTTCAGATAGGACTTATTTCAAAATTATTATCAGTACACTCATATTCTCTTTCTAAATGAAATCCATATTCCAAAAGTACAAGACTTAAATCCTTTCAGCCATTCTGGTAGCTTCTAATTATCTGAAGTTGAGAGAAGATTAACTGGAGCTTCTAGATATTTTGTTGTATATTGTGGAAAATGAAACTATTACTCTATAATAGGAACCTTACATGAAGTTTTCTTATGTTTTCACTAGTACATCTTATCCAAAGATGGTTAGCAGAGATGTAGAAGCTATTACTGCTTTGAATATTCTTATCCTTTCTCCTTGCATCTCTCAGTGGAGGGTCCAAATTAAAAATGAACTCTAAAATTCACAAAGAAAAGCCTTGCGATGTCAGAACTGACTGGGATACCCTTCTTCAGGTAAAGCTTGTAACAGTACATATGAAATTCTGAGCAACTGGTCTGCTCTCTGAGAACAAAGCAAGCAAAACACTGTTTAAATTTTGTAATTGTCAGACCCTGCCACAGTACAAAATTAGCTTGGAAAATAAATTAATTTCTATTTCAAGAAGAATAGGGCAAAAAAATTAAACCAATCCCAGACCCCCAAAAATCAAATGCTGAAAGCTTTGGGTCACACATGCTGCCACTAAAAGGCTGTAAGCAGACAATGACTATTTCAGTCAAACCATTCAAAATTTAGAGGTGCTAAAGAGCACTGCCTTTCCTATAATAAAACCCCCCAGAGCTATTGAGAAAGAAAAAGTTAAATAAAAAGGGTAGACATGCAGAAAGGGAATCATACAAGCAGTGCCCTAACATCCTCTCTCTAATCAATGGCTAACAGACCTGTGTCTTACACATTGCTGTAGGCAGAAAACTTTGGCTGTGATCTAAGTAAATTAATATGTGTACAAGTTACTTTTCAATTTTGCTCACCTGTTTTTACTTGTTAGTAACTGTATTTGTGCAGGTAAATAAAGCTTCAGTAAATAAATTCTTTCACCTTGCTTGTCAGGTTAACTAGCAAAACACAAGGCATTCTGCAGGATTTTTGGAGGTAAACTTAAATTCCAGGTTACCTGCATATAAAATGGTGAAGTCGTTAAATAAGAGTGACTATTAACCAGTTGTCTAAGACTGTATTTCGTGATCTTCTCATGAGGATTAAAAAGCATTTACTGGGAAATGTTAATTGCAAGTACCAGTAGAAGAATATTGGCAATCCTGAAGGAAGTTACAGTAAAAGCTGTTTTAGAGGATCAGGAGAAAAGTCTTTTTCATTACAAGAAGTCACCTTTTAAGTAGACAGTAGGTGGTCTGATAGAGGTGGACATCTCTGTGGTACTTGCTGAGCGTGCAAGGGGAGGGAGTTGAAATCACGTGAGGTAAAAGAAGCATTAGAAAGCTTTCATTAGCTTTCTTTAAATGGAACCTTAAAGATTTCAAAAAGAATGTTAGCCACGGAGCTAAAAATTATTTGATAAAAATCAAATAGTTCTAAGTTTTAAGCAATTTATGAGAAGTAAAACTTAACTTCTATTCAACCACTCCTGTTGCACTGGTAAAACTTGCCTCTGGAAATCTAAAGCGCTTGAGACTAATGAGAAAGCTTGAGCAAAGAAGATGTACCCATGGCCAAGGAGAATCAAGTGAAAGGAATTGTTCACACCCAAGATTAGAGGATGGGATGCTGGGATGTTCCTTTGAGTGTTGAGGAATCTAGCCAGTGTCCTGTGAGACCACCTCTAATGATCTTTCAAAGTCATAGTGTTTGGGGAGAGAGATGTCAGCCCTAGATTCCAGATGGGCAAGAAGGAGCATTGGTAAAATTAGAGGCCAATCAGCCCCACCTCAGTCCCTGGGAAAGTGATAGAGCAAATGCCCCTGACAGCCATTTTAAAACATGCTAAGGGCAAGAAGAAGACTGGGAGTTGTGAGTATGGATTTATAAAGAGAAAACTGTGCCTGACCACCTGGTAGTCTTCTGCTGCCATGAAATGACTGGCTTATGAATGAGGGAAGAGCAGCTAATACTGTTTATCTTGACTTTCTCAAGGCTTTTGTTACTTTGTCCCATAACAAATCCCTTGAAGTATTTCTCTTTGACTACTCTTTCGAAAGCAGTACTCGAATGCCACTAAAAGCCAATATATTTGTATAGCTTGTGTTGCCTAAGTTTGTTTTCACACTTAGTAACTTTGCACCACTTTCCTTATTGTATAACCAAAATGTCAATGTTTTGTGTAGATTAGTGATGCAGAACACAGGAAACCAATTTCTCTTCTACAACATGAATATTCTTTCTTTTGTGAATTAATCAAGAAGCATAATCTTCAAATGCCAGTCTCCTGCTACTCATAGTAGACTGCCAGTACAAACTGACTGCTGATAATACTCCTATTTTCTGTTTTTGCTCAGACACATGTTCCAGTTTCACAGACATATGTTCACACGTCACATGAACTTGAACTAACTTTCAAATACAGACTAATCAGAAAATGTCAACTTCATAACATTTCACAGACAACAGACTTTAAACTCCAGCAGATCCACAGTGATTCCCAAGTACAAGAGCTGGCTTTCATCCCCTTCCCAGTGTTACACCTTTCAGGTTTATCAGGTAACTGCTCTTGTTTTTGTGTATGCCTTAGTATAATTTATGGAGTTCTTTTTAAGAAGACTCATGTAGAACAGAAAAATGTCTTACAGAAAATAAACTGTTAGATCTGTGTAGTAATCCCCAATCCACATATCTGTAATCCCCAAAATTATATAAAATTATTTGAAAAGAAATTATAAGACCAATTTTATATACCTACCCAGAAAAATTACAAAAATATTTTTCCCAGATAAAATTTCTAGAGTAGTAATTGTTTTCCCCAGATGAAAGTTTATCTGGAAATCTTAAAATCCTACCTAGAATGAGATTAACAGATGAATGCTACATGGTCAATGTAAGCAGCTGAAACTAGTTTAAACCTCCTGCCTCTGGATGGCAGTCAGCTGTACAAGTTAGCATTGGTAAACTGAAACAGCTGTGAGATTTCTGCATCTGCTTTTTATCTGTTTTATGACATACATATGAAAAAATTTAGGATTTAGCATAGCAGTAACCATTAGAAGAGTCATATTAGCAACTCTAGGAGTGTGTTTCACAATGACATTCTTCTCCCCCTAAAATTGCTTGTATCAAAGTTGGAGTAGTTTTTCTTGACTTAAAATTATTTTTAAACATACTTCAAAATAAGATGAGGGACTTAGCTGACAACCTGAGATAGTGGTGTTAACTCTGAATCTCCAAGTACATATTAACAAAGGAGGAGTATCTCCACCATTGAGAGACCAGGAAAATGCACAAAAGCAGTTTTAAGATTTGAGAATCTTAATGTGAGAACAGATTCTTCATCCAGTTACATTTCAGGGCAGCATTTCTTCAATCACTTATGAAATCCGGTATCCGTTCTGCAGACAACGCTTCTTGGATTACAGAAGCATTTTTCTTCAAAAGGGGATTTTAGAAAACCCTTTTTTTAAAGCTATATAAAAGTCTACATATCAGTAGATAAACAGATAAACTAATAGTTTTATGATATACTTTTAATACCCATATGTGTGACAATAAATGTGTTGGGAAAGGAAATGTAAAAACTTGGCTTTTAATTTTTTTTTTTTTTTTTTTATTAAATTGAGTGTCTGCTAGGCGATCTGCTACTTGCTGTTTTTCTGGCAGGACATGCAATTGGAACTGTTTGGGTAAGTGCCCACTGTAGCGAAAAAAACATCTTTTTTCTTTGCTGTGAGATTACCCTGCTGGGAGGCGTGTAATTTTACATAAGGGAAGTTGTTTTTAAACCTTGAAAAAACCTGTCTGAACAAGGTAATTCAAAGGTGTTGGATAGAAAATTCTGGAATTCACTGGGATGCATTTCTTCTCCTTTCCAGCCAGATTTTGTAGGAGCAGGGCAAGATCTTTTCTTCAAGGCATAAGAATATAATAGAACCTTTATAATTATGAAGTTTGAAAACTGCAGTATAACTCGGTGCAGATAAACATTAATGTTTTACTTCCAACTTTTATTTGAAAGTGGCATAAAATAGGCATTATTACAACATGAAGTGAGTTCGGTAAATAGTAGCGCTAAAAATTTTTTTGGTGTCTTCGGATGTCTTAAAATATAAGCACATAATGATTCAATATGTAATAGATTAACTACATTTGCAATTAAAAAACACCACACATCACTTACTGCAGGGTCAGAAAATCACCCAGTGTATTTTCATAGAATTAAAATGCAGCAGAAAAAAAAAAATTGTTCAGATGTTTTATCTGTTTGGAGGCTTTCAGCATGGTTTCTAACCCTTGCATGCATCAACTCCAACCTCATCGGTCATTGCTCATGACAGTTAGCAAATGAGACAATTTTTTTCCAGGACTTAGTATTATGTCAGCCAACCAGCTGTTACTATCTATTTCAATATTTACTAGTAACCTCAGTTTCTCTGTAGTGAAGCCACAGCTTTCAGCTGAAGTAGTTTTTGGTGGAAACATTCCCAGCAAAAATACCTTTTCCATATTCAAAACCAGTTGTTGATTATTCTATTGTAAGTGGAAATTATTGCAGATGAAAACCAATCAAATACGCCAAAACATTGATGTTAAGAGCTGTGGCACAATATTTTAAAATCCTGTATTTTGCCAGTGCATACTTAAAATTCAGTAGAAAGCTTTTACCCCTTTTTGTTAGTTTTTTGTTGTTCTTTTTTTCTCCAAAGTTTCCTTCGTAAATTATCAACATTAGCAGATGAATGAGAATTTCTCTGTAGAGCATCTGGTTCATCTGCTATGAGTTTGTCCATTAGCAGTCCATGAAAGGTTTGTCCCAATCGGTATTTTCACATCTGGTAAACAAGAGTGAATATTCTGCCACAGTTTTTTTTCATTACTTCGAACAATACTGAAGCATGAGCATTTCAGCCATTTGCGGCATCCAGCCATGCCTCGTGAAATGGATGCAGTGCACAGCCATACTCCCCTTTGTGTTATGCAGCTGCTAAAATAGATGTTGCAGACTACTGTGATAAGAAATTTAATTCCTGGTGCTCTAATGTTTGGGCCATGCAGAAAAGCTTTGTTACTTCAGCAACTTGACTTTTCATGAGGAACTCTTCTTGGCCATCTCAGGAAACTTACCAGCCTAGTCACATGTTCTCTTGCATGTTCTTAGTGCACCTCTAAAGCTCTTAATCAGGTATTGATATAAATATGAGGGGCTGAAAGTGTCCTGACTTTACAATCTATATGTTAACTGAATCTTTCACAGCTCAGTAATTACTGAAAAACTGCAAATTACTTTTGATAGGCACAAAATTCTGTGCACAGTATTTCTGATGAAGTTTAAAATACTGAATTTAGTGCTCATTTCATGTTTTCTCTTTCTTTAGGCCAAACAGATGCTACTTTTTCCATACTTAATGCTTATCCCCAATACAAAGCAATAGTTCAAATAGTTTAAATTGCAGAATTGAAATACAAGTCACATTCTCACAGACAGTATTCAGGAAAAGCAAACACAAGAAGGCAAAGAGCTGGAAATCAGGCAGTGCCACAGAGAAGAGGGTCTGAACTGCAAGGAGGGGTGATGCTGTTGGTACTTGAAAATGAAGCTTTTAGAAAGCAACAGAAGAGGATGCTCCTAGGAGCCCTCTGAGAAACTTGAGGGACCTGCTGCTGTCAGGTACCAGGCAAGGGGGCCACAGGGCTGTGGGCCTGGGGAAGCTCTGGCTTGTAGCGAGTGTGGGCAGCAGCCCTTGATGCAGGGTGCCTGGAGCCTTTGTTGCAGCTGCCCTTGATGGAATGGGTGATGCTCCCACCCTTTAGCTGCTGCTAGAAGGAGGATTGTTGGATCAAGAGGGAGTACCTAGGCCCCACCATGACCTTTCGTGCAAGACCTGTGCTGCTGTTGGAGAGCTGAGCTGCTAAGCAGAATAATTTTGGAAGTCAGCAACCTGTGCAGCTTGGGGAGAGATAGGACCTCCTCAGACCCTACTGCTTCAAGAGCCCTGGGCCCCACAATGCCGACCTGGGCAGTCTGTCACTAGCAGAACCACAGGTGGAATACCAGTGGAAGGCAATGGCTAGAAACTGGTGGCTTCCAGCACTGCATATAAGGTTCCTACTTGTCGTGCAGTTTTAACGGTGTAGCAGAGCTCCTGTTTCAAGGCAGTCTCATAGATGCTGCAATGGAATCTTCTGTACACATTCCAAAATTGAATTTAATCCATGGCAGCAGGGATACCATACCAAAAAGTACACTTTCTCTCTGAGTAAGTGCCTTCAGGCAGAAAAACAGAAGTTACACCCAGTATTCTCAGATGCTTGATGAAAAAGTAAACTGTTGAGTTATGAAATAATGTGCAAGAAGGGAGCAGATATAGAAAACCTAAATAACAAGGGGCCCAATACTCTAGGGTCATCAGGGCTGTAACCTGTTATAGGGGGAATCGGTTTTCTGTGTAGAGGAATTAGAACATAGCAATAGTGGTACATCAGATCCACATATACAAGGAAAAAGAGACAAAACTATTTGTGTTACTGCATTGTTGTGTGATTTCCAAGGAAACTGGATGTAAAGCTGAATTTAGCTCTCTTGTGGAATTCTGTGCCTAGCTCTTTAATTTCCTTACCACCTATTTCTTTTTACCCTTGTACACCTATTCAGAATGCTTTCAGCGTACTCTTAATCCTACTCATTGACCTAGGCATCCCTCTCTGCCTGTCAAGAGTATTTAACTTGCAACTGAAGTCCTCTCTTTGTGGCAGAAGCCACTCACTTCCCTATCTGATTTCATTGCAAGACTGGGATGCATTGGGTCTGCCTGAGGTGGAGCTCATTTCCCCACAGCAGTCCTCACAGTGCTGTGCTTTGCGCTGGTGGCTACAGAGGTGTTGATAACACACCAGTGTTTGGCTACTGCTGGACAGCACTGGCACAGCACCAGTGCCGTCTCCCCAACAATCTGCCCTCCTCTTCAGTGGGCTGGGGGTGAGCAAGTTCTTGGGAGGGGACCCAAACAGGCCAGCTGATCCAAACAGACCAAAGGGGTGTTCCATACCATATGGTGTCAGCTCAGATAGAAAAGCTAAGGAGGATGAAGGTGGGGCATTTGTTTTTTATGATGTCTGCCTTCCAAACAAAGGAAGTGGCTGGACACCACTTGCTGATAAGAAGTAGAAGATAAAATTATTTCTTTTCGCTTTGCTTGTGTGTGCGGAAACTTTCGCTTTTGCTTTAGTAAACTGCCTTATCTCAACCTACAAATTGTTTTCCATCTTACTTTCTCTCCTGTGCACCTGGGGAAGGAGTGGTGGTAGAGCAGCTTGGTGAGCACCTGGCATCCAGCCAAGGACAACCCACCACATGGGGTTACTCACAATTATTCACAAAAATACTTCTTTGTTGTGAAGAACCCAGTTTTGCAATGAAATCACCTAGAACAGACCCGTGGACACCGAGATGCACAGAGCCAGGAACACAAATAAGACTTTACTAATGTATATTGATGGGAGTACTGAGGTCTACAGAAACTGTAGATGAATAAAATACTGTTATGGAGAATTTCCTAATACTTAAATAATTCAATTTCACACAGCTTTAAAGAGCATTAGTTTATTATCTATTCTCCATGTGTTACCTCAGAAACAGTCTTATTATATACAAAAATTTGGAATGTTGAATAAATGCTGATCAATAGAAACATTACATAGCTGTTGACAAGGGAGTATTTCTAAACAAAACCAAAATAAGAATGAATGTTTGATTCTGTGTGTTGCTTATTGCTATGTTTGTGTTGATAGAATGCTTTCAAGTATATACACTTTTTTTTAACTCGTCCAAAAAAGAAACTAAAAAAATATTTACATAATAAATACGTGGGAGACTTCATCTTTTCATTACATCAGTTGAACTGATTCTTTAATGAACTATTAAGAATAGAAAGAATTAACACAGTTTGCATCAATTCATTGCCATGCTGAGTAACTTAGGCTGCTGATGGATTTTTTTCTATTCAAAATGTAGTTTACAATGCATTCAAAATAAAAAGTGCCAATACTGTCTCTCCTCCTGTTGAATCCTGGCTGGACTAGTTCAGGATACATCCTTCTCCCACTCCCCACAAAATCATTTAGTCTGACATGTTTACCTTCACACACTGACACTGACAAAACAAACACATTTCAATTCACTGAAAACTCAAACATTTAGTGAGTAAAATCAGCATAATCCATGTTTTATTAGACGATTAATTTGCTAACTGACGGAAGACAAGCTTTGGCCAAGTATTTCCACAAGAAGTACTAAACTTCTTGCTATAAATCTCTACTTATATAGTTCTACCAGCCGAACAAGTTTTTGGTAGAATTTTTCTGTGATACATAAATCTGAAAATTAAGTGACACAACAACATTTAAAACTTCTGTTACCATTAAAGCAAAATACAATACACTATAATTTCTCAGTGATATATTTAAATGTACTGCAAAATGTATACAAAGTCAGTCCAAGATCAGTAAAGAATCAGTTCTGCTTTTTGGACTTTTCCCTTCTCAAAGATACAGGTTTTGTAGAAGACCAAGGTCATTTAGGACTTGTCTGTATGTATCCCCATTAAAAGGCAGTGTGTGATAAAAATAACATGATTAAAAGTAATGAACATGTGATGTGAACATTTTGCATTTTCAATAAAAAAATAGAAACTAAACAACAACTAAACACTGAAGCCTGCCATTATATAGCTAAGTTTCTCATTCTTTAAGATTACCAGCACACAGAAAATAAGTAAATTTTATCAAAATACAGCACATTTCTGCTAATTTATCAAAAAAAAATTTTCTATGTAAATATTACTGAAAATCAACTAAAAAGAATTAAAATATACAAAGAGTTGTTAAAGGGTTTCAATTAAAATTATTAGAACTATACACAGTACAATAAGCAATAGTTAACATCTCTGAAAGAAGTGCAATAATATTGGAGTTCACTTATTAAAAAAGTACTGCCTGTTTATTACTGCTAGCTATGTATAACTCCTTTCTCTTCCAGCTCATTGTCCCAAAACTGAAGGAAGCTGGTGTTTTTGCTAGCTTTATTAAAAGCATTCACTTTTTGGGTTGAAAAAAGCGCTTATACCTGTCTCAAACTAACAACTTGTACGTAATTAAAAATGAACTGCAATAATTGAATATTGCTCCAATGATAGGCTAATTATTAGCCCTGATTAAAAACAGTTATCGGTCTTCTATGGCACTTTTCCCTGGTCCATAACAACCGTGTATGAGTTATCACTGCAGACTATGCAGTCTCTATTCAATTACAAAGGAGAAAGATAAAGTTAATGTTTCTGGTAAACAAAATTAATAGAAGCATAATTGAACCTTTTATACAGTAATAAGGAACAAAGGCAGCCTGTGGTAAATCACTATTACATTAATGTAATTAGAAACCCTTTAATGACTCTGAAGTGTCTAGTTCACATTTAATGTTACCTGTAGGAACAGCCCTTTAAGAAACCTCATTACAAACTGGTGGGTTGTAAGTACACCCTCCCTCTGCTCTCCATCTCAGCACACCAATTTTCCATCACTGCTCAAAGTTTCACAAACTTGCTTTGGTTACCTAGCTCCATGCGTATGGTTTCCTTTTTGATTAACAAGGCAATGCAAAGGCCAAACAAAATCGAGATGTCTTTCATAACCTTTCCTGCATCATTTGTGTCTGTTTAAATATATGTTACAGGCAACAATCTTAAAAACTGGCCATTTCAGTTTCATTTTCAAAATCTGTCAGCTTAAAATGGAGTCTTTTTTATAAAGATAAAATTATCACCATTTCCACAAAATTGGGGATTTCCATAGCAGAGAAAAATCTCTGGGCACAATTCCACAGTACAGTTGAAAAAAATAATGTATGCAAGAAAACAACTAAACATGAAAATCACATGTGGCAAATGAATATTCAATGACTACATTAAGAACAAATCCTGTATAATATCACAAGTTTGTAGTTACAGTCTTCCTAAAAAAAAACACCGTAAGCTTTTATTGCATTTTCTATTGGTAGACGTACACTCCAGAACTAAACGCTTTTTCTTCTCTCCTGATTCCAGATTTAGATAGCAGATAATTGTTTCACCTGACCTTTATTCTGGTCCAACCAGCACCACCTTCCATCTACCCATTCATCTATACAATGTGCACATAGCAAAGCCAACACTTCATATCCCCGTTCGTATCTACAGAAGTGGTTCAGCGTAACACATTAATATCTGGTGAATAAAAATAAAGGCAATAAACAGCTACAGGACAGACAGCCCTGCCATCTGTCCATTGGCTACAACTGAGGCTTCGCAAAGCCTTGCACAAAGTTTAGTAATGTGTATGAATTATCCAAAAATAAACCTACCATCTGTACAAAAAAACAACACAGGTTTGTTCTTGGAGGAGTGATCCTTAGATTGCTATAATGCTTAAAAACAAGTTTATTCACCATACACATTTCCAAAATTATTTCCTGTATGTTCTTTACAGTGGTTTTTCCCCCTTTAACCACAAGTTCAGTATTTCCTGTACAAATTTTGATCATAATTCTTTTTGAATTCTTTTAATGTATAAAAATATGTAAAATATTCAGTTTCCCCATAGTCCTTCAATGAATTCTGTTGGTTTATCCCCACAATCCATGGTACTTATGAAGAAACTTCTCGCACAATGATGAGTTCCACTGCATTCTGAAAAGTCTTTAGCAAAGATACTGCTTGTCCATGATCAATATTGATGAAGCTGTATCCATTTGCCTAAAAATAAATATTTAAAATTGAAAATGACAGTCTTGTATTCCATGTTAGTAAAAGATGTTTCATATTTTATGTAAGTTTATTTAAGCCTTAAGGTTTCTATATGAATGCAGAGAATAAATCACTGCAGATTACTTGAATTTGTACCTGCATGCTACAAAAAACTAAACTACCACATCAGCCTTGGAAGAATATTGCAAATAACCAAAAGAAAACTGAACTTTAAACTATTAACATCAGACATCTAATTCATCAGCCGTAATACAGCCACACCAAATGTACTACCAATGACACATCCTATTTTAAGCATCAGAATATTAGAAATGGCTTCTGTGATAAATTAAAACTATTGAGGCCTGTGACAAAAAAAATTAATGGCACTGGGAGCCATTTTTTTGGTGTTAGACCCTGAGATAATCCCCAACTTGAATTTGCCTGTGACTCTAAACAATATTGTTATTCTTGGACAAGTTTGTCTTGGCAAACACAGGCAGGACCAAGTGGCCTACAAAAGACAGGGAAAACATGGCTATGGCTCAACTTCTCAGAGTGTATTACTGCAAGATCATGCTCAGTCTGGTCAGCAAAATGTTGCAGAAGGACAAATTTGTCCATTTAATCTGTTATTTCTTCCAGCTGTGGATCTCGCCTTTTTCCCTGAGCTACTTTTGTGGTGACAGAGAACTGGATGTGCTCTCTGTGCCTTAGCTGTGACATTTTGAAAGCTGCAGTTCTTATCCCATCACTGAACACTCGCTGTTGTTACCAGCTGAATCCTTGGTTATAAAACCAAGGATTCAAATCTTTCTAGAGTTGCAGAGGAACATTTATGTAGACTGTTCAGAGAGCAAAAGTGGCAACAACCCTTCCAAATCATAATTTGCACAGAATGTCCTAGCCCTAGTTTTAAGTCTTACTTGAAATTATCTAGTCAGCAGTCATGTAGAATATTTTTTAGTAGACATAGGTATTAGACATGCATTATAGTATGCATGCCCATTGAATGTTTTACAGAGAACACTGCAAAATCAAGCACAGCAAAGGCATTTTGGAAGAGATGATATTCATTAAAAAAAATCCACAGAAATCTGAGTGGCAACAAGACAGAGTGGGACTGTCATTACATCATCACTGGGATTATCACAGGTAAAAAGAATGTGCTATTATAAGAAAAAAATACTCTTAGTTATGAGAAATGAAGTGGCTTTTGATTCTCTAAGCATGCAAATGCAACTTGTCCTTCAGCTCTTTTTCAAACTGAATTCCTTATTAAACAATAAGCAAAACCCAAGCAGTGCCCACATAAAAAACACTCCATTAAGGAATTTGATTTGTCTGCATGGCTTTTATAAAGACAGGAATAAGCCATTAAAACAGAAGTTACCTTTCAGATATATTCCACTTTACAAATACGTAAAACACGTGCTAACAGTTTTTTCAAAGATTTAACATGCTTCCTGCTCCTGTATGTGTTGGTAACCCTGGGTGTTGGGTTACCACCATCCCAGTATCAGTAAGAGAACTAGGACCTCTCTCACCCCAGTGAGGAGGAACAAGCACAGGATTATTTACTGTGCTCAAGAACAAGCCATCTTTTAGTTGGAACGACTTAGTCTCAGTTCAGTTTTCACGTGTGCCTTTTGGCTTTATCTTTCATTTGAAGAATTAGGCTGAGTTTTCAGTTTGGCTTTGTTTTAGAAAACAGTTCACAGATGTTGTGGTTTAATCGAGATACTAGTGGGGGTGGGAGGGGCTTGGTTTTGGGCTTTTTGCTTGTTCTGTTTTTAGAAAACTGAAATGCAGCAGAGTCAACTCCAACATTTTCAGGGTATGGTGAATAATTATTTTTAACAACCTCTGCAATTTGAGGGTAGCTAGAACAATGTTCAAACGTCCCATTTGCCCATTTTCGTTAAGAAAGTAAGGCACTATGAACTGACTGTTCATCTCCCTGACCCATCCCCAAATAGCTTATGAGCTCATCAGACAACTTCTAAAAAATCTCATCCAGAAAAGGTCTGAATAGGTACAGACTTCCTAGAGAAAGGAACAACACAGCTTGCAGTCCAGAAGCCATGGCTCCTGAAATGCCTGGCTTGGCTGGCCAGCAGCAGATGGGCAGCCAGGAGGTGCATGCTGTGACCAGGCAGACACCAGCAAGCAAAGGGGCAGCTCTGGCCAGTGCTCATGCACGTCTGGCCTGCCAGTGGGGGAGAGGCAGCAAAGGCTGGCAGGAGCTGCAGCACGGAAAGGGAGGTAACAGCAGAGCGCAACTGTGGAGAACGGCTGCCAGGGCAACTGCTGGTGTTCAGACTACACAGTGTTCACAACACTGCATGGTCAATGACCACAAATGCAGTAATTGAATGATAGTATAGCCTAATGAAATGCTCATGTTCCATCTCAACTTACATCTTTCGTCACTTTTCTTTTGTCTTTAGAAGGGTGAAAAATGGAAAGTGAATTTGAAAAAATGATCCACCATGCTTCAGTCTGTGTCACTTATTGTCATGTTAGGTGGCAGAAAATGAAAAGCTTCATCCCAGAATATAAGAATAAATCTGGAAAAGATAGGTAATCTATCTAAAAATGAAACATTCTGCTCTTAGGTGCAAACTGAAAATGAACTGGTATATGACATAGGCTAGTTAATTAAGTCATTACAATACCTGAATTATTTTATCCCCTGGCTGTAACAGCTTAGATGCAGGTCCGTCTGGCTGCACTCTGGTTACAAATATGCCCTTGAAAAACAGAGGTGGAAACATTTTTGACAACTTACTGATGAGTAACAGGACAGCATCAAACAGATACAATTCAAAACATTTTTTCAATTTTTCATCCTAAGTAGAAGAGAATGCAATACTATTCCACACGTCTCTGGCTTTTGAGACTGCCTTCCTTTTCTGATGTTAAAAATCCAGAATTATCTTTAAAGGGTTACTTAGGGGCAAATTGTGATCCACCTTGGTTTAATTTGGCAGATGTATTTGTCAAGATGAATTATCGACCACCAGAAATACAGCTGTAGGCTAAATCACTGTCTCTTTTATAAGAGAATTCCTAATTGTACACTCCATAATTCACTGTCTCAAATCTGCTAACTGATAACTAGAACTATGCAGGAACCACTCATCTGGAATAATCCTCTATACTGTCATGCAACCACTGTGACCACCTACAGCCTTGTTTTTCCACATCATTTGTCCAATTTTCTCCCTTCCAGTCCTGGAGTTTAGTGGTTTGGGAAATATATACACTTTCTTTTCTCCCTTTGCTGAACATGAGAAACATTATAGATCAGAAGCATTTTAAGAAGCATTAGTATAAAATACTTACATCATCTTCTGGTCTGAATGGATTTCCTCTACCACCAACTCCTCCTGATATACTAAATCCAAGTTCTGGATCCTTGTCAACTCTCACTCGAATCTAAGTAATTACAACCAAAATTAGATTAACTAGCTGAAACTCTACATTCAAAGCTACTGTAATGAAATTATTACTAAGGAATTCAAGTGAACAAAAGCTTTAAAATGAAAAAAAAAATTTAAAAGCTGTTCAAAAGAGTATTATATCTCATAATATTAATGCAGAACAAGACTGCAATACAACATCATGTATCATTGTAACTAAGTTTTACTCCAATACCACTGTTATTATAATCATAATCCACATGGGCTTTAAATTCAGAGATACTTTGACATTATGTAGGTTACTTTAATGCCCCCAGCAAATATACATGCTCCTGTGAAAGAATCTGTTCTTCCTATTTGCTACCTCTAGATAAATTTTGAAAATCAAACCTCATTCCTGCTTTCACTCCAAGTTCTACATAGCCAACACTCTGTGCTCTTTCTCTTGTTAGAAGAGTTGAAAAAAAAACTTATTTTACACAGGAAATGGACATTCTCATTCTAGCACAGAATGAAAGTTAGCTACCAGGATTTTCTCAAAAAAACTCAAAACAATATAGAAAAAAGGCTGTTGCAAAGAAAGAGCCATTAAATGGTATAAGAATTTCCTATATACAGATCTGTCTATTGTAAATAAAACTGATAATTATCAGGCATGCATCAGATTGCTCACACTTTTTTATGGATTTTTGCTTATGGATACACATTTCTGGACTTGCAGGTTTTTTAAGCATGCCAGATGAAAAGTACTGTAAGTTGTACTGTGTCTTTGCATTTTCTTCAGTTACTAGCTAAATAACGAGTTGAGATAAATAATTTTAGTTGAGAAATTAATTTTTAGCTCAGTAAAAAGAGTTTTCAAGTTTAAGTTTCTGGTACATTCTGTTAAAATTCTACCACATTTCCCTCAAAACTGGGAGGAATGTGTGATTTGAGGATTAGAATTGCTCTGAGATAACATCTGCTGGAGATAAATCCCTGTATTGTTTCTGTCACCATCTACAGAGAAATGGTAATAAATGAAAACAATGTAACAATCCATTGTCTCTGACTGACAGCTGTCATATCTGTCAGACAGATTTTACTCTTACCTCTTGCTTTGCCAACTCATGACCTTGTCTCGGAGAGCTCTGGGACTGGCTATAGGGAGGTTGGTGGGCAACTTTCAACATCAGATAATCAATTAATTGCTCTCTAGATGGATGCCTTGCAACTGATGATTGAGGAGGGAGATGATGGACTTGGCTGTAGTTTGACTGAAGTCTCTGAGGCTGGCACATTTGTCCATTTGTTAAAGGCATCTGAAAAAAACATGAATACTCATGGTCATACAGTTTGTAAGCAGCAATCCTCAATTCTTGCTTTATTAATTCAATACTTCTCATATGTGACTGCTCTTATTTTCAGCAACATTACTAAAACTACTCTTCTGGATCATGTACAATTATATCCATTTTGTTTATAGTTATCAGCTCTGACCTACTGAACAAATACGAAAAAATAAAACTTAATTTGAATCCTAATTTATTAGTACAGATTAGAAAGCCTTTGCTTTTAGCACTTGTTTTTTTCACTGAGTTTTCTCAAAACATTATTTTCTAGCAGTGCAACTGATAGTATTGACACTTGATTGATACCATTATAGTCTGCACTTTCCTTGCATAAAATTCAGAGATTTTGTAACAATTTCCAATAGATCATACAAAAATAAAAATCCCTGCCTCCTCACCCAGCTGGCAGACTACATGCTCTCCAAGCATCTTACGGTGACCACTTCACAAGAAAACTCCCTGAGCAAGTTCACATCCAAGCTCAAGATTTTAATATCAAAATTGCAGTATTTCCAGCAAGTATTACTCTATTGTTAACACATATGTAATTGATTTGATAGGTATAATGATGACAAGCAGCAGTGAGGTCACAACTGTCAAGACATACAGTGCATTCCAACCATGTCACCAGGAATGATGCTGAGGTGGCAGTGTTTCTTTACTGAAGCCCCAGAGTTACTGCTGAGCTGTGCAGCTCTGTGTTGAGATGGGCAGCCTTCTTCACCCCTCGCCCATATGCCTCATGCTCTTTACCCACCCTAATTACTCACTGATTCATCTGTATGATTCCAAAAATGCTACAGGCTTGAGTTACAGATTTTTTTCTGCCTGCCAACATTATTCCCTTAGTTATGGAATACCTGGATATTAAAATACTGTCTCAGTATTACAAATAACTGAAGTGTGCAAATTTCAACCTTTACCCATGCTATGTGAATGGACACATATCAGAATCTGCTCTGTTGTGTTTATGTCAAACTGATTCTGAGAAATAATAATTTGTGTATATAATACATTTTCATATTATTTAGAGATCATATATATTTAGTTTACACAATTTTCCATTGCCTTTTCTGAAAACTTAAAGTATGACAGGAAAACTTCTTTTTGTTGCACTGCCAGAGGTAGAGTTTATATAGGCAAAATGTATCCACAGCTATGCAAGTTCCCAATACCCACTGTCTGTAGAAATGCAACTGAAATTACTGAAGGTATAAGAATGAAATCCACTTCTGCATCGTAATAATTTAGAAGAATCCTTTTAGTTTCATGGTAGTAAGACCTGCCTCCAAAGATGGTGCTTAGAGATGAATACGGAGTGTCTTCTACTAATTCTGGTTTATCGTCACAATTTTATCACAGCAGATTTCAAGTTTGTTCTTTAAAAGGTTTAATCAGCTTCATATTACTTTCCTGAAATCATCTGCCATATTCCAAATTTCACTTGCAAGTCCGTGTTTGGCTGCAAATTTCTTCTTTCAAAGCACCTACTGAAGAAAAGTAAGAACTATCTTCCTTCATATAGTCAACTGGTTTGTCTTCCAAAAAGAGGACGCTGTTTCATTCATGCCAGCTTTGAAGCCTGGGTATTACATTTGAAAGAAACCCTAGTTCCAGCTGCTATCCCAACAGAAGTTTCTACAACTAATAAAAAATACATCCTTACGAATAACAGCAAATAATGTTCTATCCATGCAGATAATCACCTGCACAGCTGTTTTCTTCATGCTGTCTGGAGGAACATCTTTGAGACTAAGTGTGGCAGATGAGTAATTCTGCTGTCCCGAAATGAATACTTCATCCTGGCACTGGTCTCCTGGAGCAGAAGCCTGGGGATGCTTTAAACAGAACGATACAGTAAAGACAACTGTCTTTATAGAATTAAAACTAAAAAATTCTCAAAAGAAGCCCAGGTAAAACATTTTAAGAGCTTTATCATTCTTTATCTTTTTTGATTAGCTAGTACATTATTTATGTAAAAAATCTCACTAACCAAGACACCATACACCTATAAAATATTGATTGACATTTACAAATATTGCAACTGTTGAAGTGTCTTTTATCAGCAATAAATTAATAAGAAAAGCCAATAAATACTAGGGACTAACTATTCAAGGATTCAAGAAGTCTTGTGTTGACTTTATCCTGCTTACTATGGATGCCATAATGTCACTCAGGGTGCTCATCTCCTCAGATTTTCTGACTATGAATTTTCTTGAATGCCTACAGTATCTAACAGTACAATTTATGTCATCAGAATTTGTTTTGGGGGAGGAAGAAGAGTAGTAAGATTTTGTTCAAACCTAATCAGCCTAGGTTAAATTCAGAATGCTAATCTCTTGATCACAAAGGTACAATGAAACCAGACAGTTTTACCTATGTTCAACCATCTACAAAGCCAGTTAAAGAACTCAATAACATTAAACTTCATGACATTAAACTGAAAAGCCCTGCAATAAGTTTGCGGCATATGAAGTGAAGGCAAAATATTTAATGCCTAAGAAAAAATGCTAGCATATAAATTATACTTTTTATTAAAGCAATGGGCATATGTAAAAGGATAACTCTATCAATTTAAGGACCCCCTCAGAGTTTATTCTTTCCCCCTCTATATATTGCAATAGCCTCCTGAAGGTACTCACTCGAACAACGTGCACACCAGAACCTCTTCCGTCTGCAACACTCAAGGCAACACTACCCTGGCTGCCATGCAGATCCCTAGAGCTGCCATAGTGAAAGCTGCTAACTGCAGCATAATTGGAATTAAAGGACCGAGACAGCATGCTCTGAATAAAGAGGGGACAGATTTAACACAGAGATTAGTGCAGCATGCATAAACCACAAGACATGTTATACATGTAATACAAACATATTCCATTGTCATGCAAGATAAAAACCATGCAAGAACAGTACCACTGTGATGTATAAACACAACTCAGTGACCCTATTTACCTTTATTTACTGTAAATCAGCATGCAATCAGCAGTTCACATGCAGAATTACATGTAAATAAAGTTATTGAAATATTCATGTGTCTGAAAAAACAACAAAGCTGTTTATCAAAATTTTCAGGTTTTCATTACATTTGCAACATATCAAATACGTTGTAGGAAGAGAAGCTGGAAGTCAAGTTTTTTTTTTTTTCCACACCTGTGGAAATCTATCTAAGTACCCCTTACTACTTTGTCTCAATCCCCCCACACCACTACTAGTAAAGTAAAAATAAAAATTTACACAGAGATTTGAGTGACTGTAATTTCTTGATATAGCCATGCCGATAAATATTCACAGTGCATTCCAGTAACACTTCACTCAAGAATGTGAACAAGCCTCATTTAAAGCAAGAGGCTTGAGAGAAACTGTGACTACCCCTCTGCTACTGCAGGCAATCAAACAGGCAACATGACCTCAAGGACAGATGTGACAGTGGTTTGGGTTTGAGCTTCATTATCTTGCAAACCTGACCCCTGCAATATTGGCAAGGATAACAAAATGAAAGCAAGAGACATTACCATCTTGCTACCATGGTCTTTTGTAGCTGCCAGAACAAAACAAAATGAAAAGACAGTGCAAGGGAAGAAACAGCAAATCTTCCATGGGCCACCTGATAGATGAAACAAAGCTATCTTGAAAATGTGACAACCTCATGAAAAAATACTATAGTATGGAAAAGATACACCACAAAGCATCAAAACCCAGCATATTCAAAGTTTTCTCTAAAGCTTTTAATTTTTCCAAGTTAAAGAAAGAAATGTTCAAAATGGGTATAATTTGACTAAGATACTGTAAAAATTCTTACATGAATAAATATATTTTAGCATTTGCCTGCTGACTACATATACTAATCTGATTTTGACAATAGTCACTAGTCCTTAGGCAAACATCTGGTCTTTTGTCCTAGCTTCATCTTGTGAAACTAAAACTAGTTTAATAATCAAAGACGTATGCCTCTGCATACTCATATTCCCCAGATGGTCTGGTAGCCCAGTCATTGGAAACTCCCTTGAAAAACAGCATTTACTGACAATACTTGTTTTATCTTGGCCAAAACTCTTGGATAACCTCTGTCTCAATGACAAAGTGAGCATTCTTCATGTTTCTCTTTTACACCTTCCCTGTTCTCTAGCCAATGGATTTTTCAAGCTTCCAGACAAGTCTGCAGATGTTTTCCCTTTCTTGGGAGGGGAAGAAATTTAAATCTACATTAAAAGATTTAAATCTACATTCACTAGACATTCAGTCTGAGCTTACCACTCCTCTAAGCTTCAGGCCAAACACCCAGGAGAAAATGCCAAAGCCAATTTTCCTTAGCTTATTAGTGCCTCAAACCATCTTCTTACTACTCTTCTCATAATAGTGTCTATAATTAACCAGGTGGTGGTCTTCCCCCACCACTACAGAGAACTCCCTTAAGTCTCCTTACAGGAATCTCTCAGAGGCTCCTGCATCTCTCCATTCTCTGTAAGTGGCAAAAAGACTGATAAAAATAGAAGGAATGTATGGTGGGACTAAAAAGTTATCTCTTCAAAGTGTCTCTAGCAGACCATCTTACTATAAAGACCCCTAGATCCACTGGATTCATTCTTCTTAGAATGAAACAGATGGTCAATACATAGTGACAATCTATGTGACAAAAGACATATGTGACAATGTGGATTAGGATTTAAAATCCAGGATCTGCAATAGAGAGGGAAAACTCCTAAAATTTACAGAGGTATGAATTTGTACATCAGGAACTGAGATTTCAGTTAAGAGAGTTTCAAGATGACTACATAATCTGAGAAGTATAAACTTTCAAGAGTTTATAAAACTTTCTTTCTTGGAAGAGACTTTTCCCAAAAGTACAAAAAATGATTGTGCAGTTGATGTAGGGAAGAGTTGAGAACACTGTAAACACCATTACTCTCCTTTTCTACCTGAGCACAGCACCTCAACACTAAATTAGAAGAAACCCAGAAGCTTTACTAACAGTACAAAATAAATAATATTTAAAATTACATGGACTTGTAAGAAAGTTTTAGTTTAACACAAGAAGAGATTCCTAGCAACAAAACAAGAGTATTTGTCCTCTACGTATTTTTAGCCGGGATGAGAGAAACTGATGCATTTGGAGTATGAACAGCATCCCTATTAATTTTGTTTCTCAATATGAGAACGATGAAGGTTGTACATTTCCTACAAAAATTCCTGAAGATTGCTGTACTAGAGAAGACATTTTCTGAAATCTGAATATGCAGATGCCATTAACCCCCCGATTTTTACTCCAAATAATTAAAAATTGAATATGGAATAAATACATGATCTAAACTTCAGACTAAATACGATGGTTAATTCTAAGTACCAACTCCATTAGTCACCTGGTTTGATACAGTGTCTTAAGGCACAATGGCCTGCAAAATAATAATTCAAATATTTGAGGCTTGAGAAGTATTATTTCAGTTACTCTGAACTGATACACACTAATAAATATACATGTCCTGTTTCAGTATATTTTTGTGAAAGCTACATTTACTAGAAATCAGCTATTCAGCCATCAATAGTCCATATCAGAAACTACAATAAATCATGAAAAAATGGCTGTGTACAAAGTAATAAGAAGTATGTTCATCATAATCATCCAAATATGTAGTCAAAATCAGCCTCTAATGGAATCAGTTTAGATGCAGGCAGCTAGTAGCAAAATTCTGTGGTTTACTTTGTATTTTTTTTTAATGATAAAAGCCAGAACGTATTCTCCATTTTGCAGCTTACAAAAAAATTAACATTTCAGACTCCAAAAGGCCATGTTTTGGGAATTGCAATGCCTTAATGCATTTATTTAGGTGCAAAAAAATGAATAGTGGAATTTATTTAGGAGAATTTATATGGAATAACATTGCAATTTTAAGACTGGTTGGAGTCTATCATGACAATCCATGAAATTTTGGCTTAGATAAAGAACTAATAATTTCAATATCTGTAGGGAACAAGACTCTACATTCTACTTATCTTGAAATAGACTTAACTGGTAACTTAACTGCTAAGCCTAAGTATTAGTCTTATTTATTTATTTATGTAACATTATCTAGAATCAACTGCAAGGTAAAGGTGGACATAAGTTATCCTTTGAGACAATATTAAGTGTCTAGAAATCCCTTCAGTTTTCATTCCCACCATCCACATAATAACATAACAGACTCTTCCTATTGAAGAGTTACATATGGAAAAACTACATATCATTTAAATTCTACTATCGGAAAATGTTTGCAGATTGAGAACTTTTGCTGTTTACACATCAAATGCACAAGAATTTGATTCCTTTTAAAGTGTGGTGTTTTGTCTTCTGAACTCCACAAAATATAATTATAACACATTGATGGTTCAGTTGTCCATTCAAAAGGGAGAAAAAAAATAAATGTAACTAAAATAAAAATTTAAAACTAACTACTAAACAGAAAATACTCCTGTAATTTATCAGGATATGTAAATATGTAAAAATATTCTTCAGGTTATAAATTATAAACACTTAAGCATTTAATTTTATGTATGACTCACTGAAGTCACTGTCCTTGACACACTGAAGCAAGTTTAACTAGGGAGAAAATCTGAGGCCATATCAATTAAAATATTTTTGCATGTCAGGTATGTGGCATAAAAAAATGTGTTGAAGAAAAACTTTCAAACTTTGATTAAAACTGCAATTCTGTATCAGTACTGAAACAAGTAGACATTTTTCTTTTAATAAGGCACTGTACACTGACAACTCTGAGAAAAAAAAGAAGGAATTAATGCATGATCCCTCCCCTGAAAGCTCTGCATTTTACATAAATAGTAGATAAAGTATATAAAAAACAGAGGACTTAATTTCAGATGAAATTAGAATTGAAAGCAAACACACACCTAATGAACTCCCACAAACAAAATTTTTTGTTGATCGGCAACAAAAAAAGGAAAATATACATATGCAAGGGAAGGGCAACTAGGCTCAGTAACTGATTTTGCATACTCAGCAAGGTCATGTAATAGATATTTGCATGCAACTGTTGCAGATATTTCTTACTGCAATTTATGAAAGAGCAATTCCTCTACCACATATTAAAATGTGTGACACTAGTGTTTTTACACAGGCGGTATTTTAGTTTTAATTCCTAAATAAAAGCCAATAGGAGTATTGTAGGAGTCTATTGTAACATACCTGGTAGTAAAATGGGCAAGTCACACTCAAAAAGGAAAATAAGCTGAAAAATATTACTGTTTTTGAAACTCACTGTGCACTTCATTTTTGAGGTTGGGGGTGGGGCAGAATTGACTACATGCTTTCCAACATCTTATGTATACAACCACTAGAGAGCAGTTTGACATTTAAATAAGCTCCTGTATCCCCCAATAAAGTATGCTTTGCATCAGGTAAGCAAATTGTTTCTTCTAATATATGCAGGACTTCTATTTACAAATAGTCTCATGAACTATTTTCACCTTCGTTCACCCAGATGCGTAATTTTAGTTATTCTCTACATTTCACAGAAATACAGAATGTTCTAAGTTCAAAGGGATCCACAAGGATCATCAAGTCCAACACTTAAGTGAATGGCCTATACGAGGACCCTTACAGCTTGTTAAAGGTATTACAAATGCTGGTTATTTTGCTAGACTTAAAACTATTCTGTATCTCTGCTCATGAAATTAAACACTTAAAAGTTTTTTCCCCACCTATATCAGGTAAAAACTGCTAATAAGGAACTAGCTTCTCCAACGTGTCCAATAAGCGGACACCACTGGACAAATTTAAGTGGGTTCACTCCTCCCTCTCTCTTCAGTTACTACATGTTATAAAAACACATTCAACATGAGCTTAGGAAAAAAAACCCAACCAAACAAAACAACAACCAACAAAAGCAATCCCCAAAAGCCCACTATACCCTACTTCCTAATAAGCACAGGATAGAAATTATAAACATGATTAAATTCAATAACAGGGGAGTCACACCAAAAGTAATACTACTAACCTACACTGGTCAAGAAAACAGGTACTTAATATTCATCAAAATGCTTAATTTTGTATACACTTTTTTCAGTGTTGTATCTTATGCTTTAAAAAAAAGAAATGCCATTTCAAATCCATGAAAGCTTTGTCAAAGTAGTTTCCCATGTTCCTTAAACAAGTTCTGTAATTGAACTTGTTCCTTAAATGAGTTCTGTTAATAACTGGATTTGTTTTTTCAAACTTCAAAACATTTCAGAAGTCTGCTTTATAGATAAAGCACTCTCACCACTTGGCTAATTTTTAATTACAAACAGAAATATCGAAGGCATTATTTAAAAAAAACTAAGAAATACTCAGTTAATTCCTAGAATTTCCACATTATCATATTTGCCAGCTGCCATAAAGGATTGTATCTGCATGTTTCACAGTTTAGATTTTTCTTTTTAAGTCAGTTATATCCTAGAGAATATAAAGTAGACAATAACATACAGGTTCACTTTTAAACCCATAAATGAGTCTCATATTATTAAGTTACTTTAAAACACTTCAAGGCCAGAACAAAAAAACCCATACAATACAGACTTAAAAGATCTGTTAAATTAAATGCACAGCTAAAATCAGTCTAGTAGGGAAAATTAAAGTTTACATACAAAGCATAATGAAAAGTATTGTCAGATATAAAGGGAATCAGGTCAGGCAGTCGATGACATCTAAGTAAAGGTGACTACACTGCTGCAGACCCAAAGAGGTATCACTGCTGCATTAAACAGTGTTCCTAACACGGCAAAGAGCAAGCTATAAACAAACTGCATTAGCAGCACACTGAAGTTTTGCTTCCCTCTGTACTCAGGGATTGCTGGTATTTTTGCTTCTCTTGTCATTTCATGTAAGATTTGATATATCCGTTCAGGACAATGGAAAATGAGGGAATGCCCACTTTTTTAGAGTTGGAACATGGTGAGGTTAGTGACCCTTTCATGGGACAAAGGGTCCCCACATGACAGCACAAGACACTTCCTGTTCCAGGTGACCACCTGGATCAGAAGAATACGTATGGCTTTTGTGCAGGTTTCTTTAAAAAATGAAACCCAGCCCTTTCTGTCACCAGAATTTATGCAACTTGAAAAAAAACCAAACAAAACAAAACACCCCCAAAAAACAAAAAGCAATCCCATCCCTCCAAATACTGGGATTTCTAAAGAAAAATCATAGTTGAAAGTAATTTTTCCAACCATCTCCAATTAAAATTCTCTAGCTATCACAGATATTCAAGTATTTAGCATAATAATTACAAAGCAAACTATGTTCTTAGAAAAGAAACTGAAAAACAGAATCCATCTAGCTGGTATAATCAAACTGTCATTTGGATGCTTTACTCAATTCCCTTCCAAAGAAACACGATCTGGCTAATAACATTCTAGCCATTTTTAGTGATGATATTTTCAACTGGGTTAGCTGGACAGCACAGATTACACTCTTCCAGGCTCGACACAAATTCTTTGAAGATATGTAATTGTTCAGCTCTATGTATCAGCTCAAATTCTTGATGGCATTTACAGTACATAAAGAATCCTGTTCATCATCTCTACTTATATCAAAACCTACTGTGATTTTTCTGAAATGAACAAGATTTTAAAGTGTTCTCATCTCACAGCAATAAATATTCATTCAACAATCTGTCAGATACCCAACTTCAAAAGATAACTGGCTTGCAGGCAAATACATGATAATTACGGCTTTTGAATTCTTCAGCAACTAAAGCTGCAGACCTATACTTCCAAATAGATTTTACTGATTTTCTTTTTCCTTGTTCCTAAAGAGAATAAATAGGGTGAAAAAAAGGCAGAACAGAAAGATGAAGTGTAAGGGAATATTTTAGTATATTGTGAACACAAAGCTACAATAAAAATGACCTAACTTAAAAGAGCTGGCCTTGGAGTCTAGGAGGTCTGTATGACATTATTTCATGTATTCAAAAGTAATTTGGCTAAACTGGCAAGTATGATGTAAAAACAACAGTGGTTTTTCTTTGGGGAAAAAGTACATTTACAGTCTACCATCTGAGTGTTTCTCAGATATTCATCACAAACATATTTATCCTTTTTAAAGCAGGATCAAAATTAGATTTTCACTAGTAATTAAAAGCTGTTCAAAACAGAGTATTTATCTTATTCCATATCTAGGTAACAGAAAAGTAGAAAAAAAAATAGAATTCTTGTTTTTACCTTTTCTAGCTTTTTAGCCTCAATATGTCGCAGCACCTGTTCCCTCCAGTCATGAGGGACTTTAGTTTTTCCTGCAGGGTCTAGTAACGAGTGCTCAGAGTTAACCCTTGGGTTTGCTCTCTTTGAGGGGCTAGTCCGCGAGTAATTGAAGTCACTGACTGACATAGTTCTCTCCGGTATTTCGCTCACCGACGGCCGCGCGCTCTGCGGTCGGGTCACGCTTGGGCCATCAATGCTGTATGTCCGGGCAGAGAGAGGCCTCTGTTGTCCCGGCATTGCCACTGGAGCTCTTCCCATTGAATGCAAATCTCTGTATGTTAAGTAGTCCCCTTCAGGCACTTGGGTCCGCCTTGAAGGGCCACTATCCCCGATATTCATGGAAGCTGTAGAAGATACACTGCTCTGCCTTTGAAGAGTGTGCCTGGTTGCTCCTGGGAGCAGTCTGTCACCTGGTGGAACAGCCCACAGATCTGTGTGTCTTCCAGCCATCCGCTGATGAGTGCTGTACACAGCACTGGCCCGGACGTTGTTATGATTGGAAAAATTCATATTGCCAGAATGCTTTACATAGCTGGGAGTTTCTGTACTGTCAGACCTAAGCAGACGTGAAGGAGGTAAACTGCCTTGTTCCACTTGAGTGTTTTGTTTCTGGGGCCACAAGGCATCTTTTGCTGCTGCACTGCTGCTGTACTGAATATTGTATTGGGGAGCACATAGCATCTGTGCACCGCCTGTCACTGATCCTCTCACTACATTAGCACCTTCAGGATTGTGATTTGAGTCAAACTTGAACACCGTTTTTGTAGAAGATACTAAATCAGATGATGACGACGACCCAGGAAAAACCTGCAAAGGCTGATCGTAGAGAAGAGTAGCAGATTTACTTCGGACTATGTTTTTTCCATCTGCAGTATCAGATCCTGATTTTACCGCTGAGTTTAGCTGTTGAGATCCATTCTCATTTACAGTATCATAGATTTTCAGCCCACCGCTGTCCATACTTGTGATGCTGTGAGATTTCATCACAGGACCGCTTCTCTGTGGAGACAAATCTTCAGTGCTTCTAGAAACAGACAGCTCAGCAGAATCCCCATCAACTGTAGTGCTTTTTGGTAGTTTGTCTTTACTGGGAGACTGTACTGTCTCCTCAGGATGTCCATTTACGTTATTTATACGGTATTTATTTCCATTTTCCAAGTGCTCACTTTCTTCTTTCATGTTATTATTCAAACAGCCCATTACTGAAACTATTTTCTGTGTTTCTAACTTTTCTACAGGAACTGGCACTGCCTCTTCACTAACCAGTTTATTGATATTCATGTTTATTTGGTCTAATTTGTGAGACTCCTCCATAGGAGTACTTAGATCAACACCTTTTCCTATCAGGCCTAATCTTTCTTCAATGCTTAATTCATATTCAGACAAATGTGTAACCTTCTCTTGCACATTTAGTTTTTCTTCTACTGTTATACCCAATTCTCCTCCATTTTGCAAAAGATTATTCAAATTTTCATCTTCTCGCCTGGAAGAAAAAAGATGGCTCTTAAAAGAATTTCTCATAAGCATGAACACATTTCTCTAAGAACCGTTTTAGAAAATAATTAACATTAATACGTAGCCATGCTGTCCGTACAATACAGGACAAAGAAACAGATTTATGATTTGCTATCTTACATTGAAGAAATATGTTATATAGAGGGCTCATTTGGGCAACATTTTTGTGTCATGTGGTTTCAGAAGTTTGTTTAAATTCAACAAGAATAATTAGAAACAGTTCAGAAGTGTCAAGAAGTACAAAGTGACAATAATTTAAGTTTTTTTATTAATTTCTTGTAATTTCCATTTTGGACAATTGTCTTGTTTGTATTAGCAGTTTTTATGAAAAATGGTATTTTTTAACTAAAACCTCTAGAAGAGTAATTCCATTCTTTGTAGGTTTTTAAAAACCTTTAATAGTCATGTTAGCAATCAAATTGATTTTCAAAATTAAGCAAATAAAAAGAGCTTTTAAAATGGTATACTGATATATTTTGCAGGGATAAAAACTTACAAAGATAAAATTATTACACCCTATTATTAAGAGAAACGGGAACTATGTACTGTATACTGATGTTAGTCTCTGCAAGTTTTTTTTACTAGAATCTTATTGACCTTAAGAGAACATTATTAACCTTATTATAAAACATCAAAATTTAAATAAATAAATAAATAAATGATAAACGAATGAATTAGAGGATAAACACAATATAAAATATTAAGTAACATTTTTCTATTGTATTTGCTTAGTGGTCCACAGTATCTTACAAACCTGATTTTGGATAAAACAGTAGCATGTGTTTCTTTATCAGGAGAACAGAGAGAAATATCTTGGCTACTGTCAGTATTTAAGGAAACAGAATCTGACATTCGAGAAGGAGAGGAGCAGTTGCTGTTATTCTGATTACTATTGTGGGTAGCTTCATCTGATAAGGAATCAGTATCTTTTGAATCATCTGAAATAAAAATTTGCCAATTCAGTTAGACACACAGATCTTATTAATAGCCATTTCATATATATATATATTTAGAAACTGTCTCTTGTTCTCCAGTAATTCTTACTACCAGAAACTAAAATGTAAGCTAACACCTTTGCAAAGTTCATTTAAACTTACAAAATACTGTTGGAAATCGTTCCTATTTTCAAAAATATCTGGCCTAATGTAAACAGCCCTTATCTGTTAATTATATCCAAGTTCTTGCTTTATTCCCACTTTCCTTGTCATATACTAGTGGTACATTACTGAATACTTCCTTAAAATACCTATCAAATCATACTTCTGTTACTGTAAGGATTTCAAAGTTGTATATTACATGAGTCTACTGGCCCCTAAGAAAATGAAGCCCGCTGCTTCACATGCAGTATTTTGAAAGGGTACACAGTTCCTGATTTTGAACATTCTATCATTGTTAAAGTGCTATTTACTAGACCAAGTACTCTGAACCATCTGCATCACTGGATAAGCTCTGTATAGCTTTTTAGTAAAAGTAAAAAACCAGCAATGAAAAATGTTCTTCTGCAGATCTTGAATCCAATGCATTCCCATGCTTTGCAGATCCGTTAGGACAACATTTTCAGAGTAATTTCCCCTGTGCACATTGATTCTTGCATAATATATGCATACTTACATACTACATCTGTATAAAAATAATTTCTCTGGGGGAATTCAAGCCAGCTGTGATTCTGACATGAGCGTAGAAACAAATACATTTAAATTTTTGCTTCAAGCCAGTTACAGGTGCCAAACGCGTACATTTTGTGGAACTAATGTCTATCGTCAGAGACAAGAAAGAAGTTTTGACCTGGTACTTTAGTCAGACATTAAAATCCAAGGACAGCACTGATAAACATCCACCTTTTCATCTGTATATGATCCTCAGCAGACTCTTCCTGCTTCTAGCATGTGGTTCTCCACACCAAATCTCACCTTTTTTACATCTAATGTCCAGAAAAGCTTTTTGTCCTGGAAGTACTGGACTTGGATATCATATGAAGCAAAATACTATTTCCTATCCCATTTTTAGATCATGTTTTCTCTGAATCCTAGGCCATTTCTTACTCTTAAGGAAATGGTTACCCAGACCAAATTTATATTTCAGAGAATATAAAATTTAGTTAACAAAAAAAAAAATGTTCAGAAGTTTCATGCTAGAAGAACGAATAAAAACAAAACAGTAGAATAACTCTGGAGGAAGAGTTTCCACGAGGGAAGTTTATTCTTAAACCTTAGGAAGTGAGCACAGCTTCTGTACAGAAATTTAAATAAGTGATATTGCTGCCTATAGCAGCTGCCTGTAGCAGCAATAATTCAAAAAATTTGGGTGAAGGGGGAGATATAGAGTATTTCCAATATAAATACCACTTTCTGCAACCCTTGTCTTAAGCATATCAAGAATGTGTTCAAGATCAAAACTCCCCAAAACACATCCTCCTTCTCTTCCTGTCTGATTTAAACTGACAAGAATCAAGAAAATTAGGGTATCAACACAGCTTTCTCTAGCATGCACTCAAGTATATGCAATTTTTTCCTGCACTCATTGCTTAACTAGGGAATTAACCATCTTTCTTTTAAAACATACCAATTAAGCCTACTTTTACTTAATTTAATTGGAAAAACTAGCCACTTTGAGTCAAGAAATTATTCAAATCACAGAACACTTCCAATGCTTTTTATGGTATCTTACCTTTTTTGCTGTTGGTTAGGGCTACCACTTTTGGTTGGTTTATGGAGGTTTCTATCAGTGGTGGTCGCATTTCTGCCATTTTCATCTCTTCATCAGAGGACAGTTCTTCCGACTCCTGTTTAAGGAAAAACAGCTTTATGCTGTCCATTTTAAAGAGCAGCTTAAACGTTAGAAGTAAATGCTATCTAAACTATCACCCACTAAATAAAGGGATAAAAAGATAGATCAGCCATATAACATAGGCAAAGCAAAGCAACTTTGTAGTGCATCTATAGCACAAGTCAACTGAATTATCTTTAAGGAGTAGCACATGCTGACTTGCATTGTCACTGATGAACTCTGTCAGGTGACACTCAGACAGGTAACTTTAACTGCAAAAAACTACTTGGAGCAAGCAGATGAAGCCTTCATTACACCACTGGAGAGAGCACCCAGTTGAGTCCAAGTCACAAAGTCATCACTGAACCAGCAAACATTGTAGACTGACTAGCTGGGTATCAGTTTTGAAGAAAAGAGCCCAAACTAAAACAGCTATAGAGTAGCATGACCAAGATAAACTTAGAAATGGAGAGGTATGCTGTGCGAAAAGACTGAAGGAGCTTGGCTTGCCTACTCCATCTACCAAAAACAGAGTAAGGGTAGCATGCTGGGGGTAAATTCCAAAACGAAAAGAGGTTATTTAACTTCAAGACCAATGGCAAAAGAATAAAGCAATGCTGAATACATTTAAGGTAGTAATCACTAGTTCTGAACCAGAAGATGGAACTCAGTGCACTTACGAGAGAGATTAATAGACAAAGCTGCTGCAAGAGCAGCCATGCAATTTATTCAGTATCCTACTGCCAGCCCTATATTCATCTATCTTCAAAACCCAGTTGCTTCCAGTAATATTTTGAAGAAACAAACCCCCAACAAACTTTCTTTCCTTGAAGCAGAAATTTCTTTCTAGTAAACCTGCTTCCTGCTACAAAATCCATATTGCATATTGCAAAGAGTCTGCCCATGTTCACTTTTTCTTACTATTTTGGAATACTTAATGCATGGAACCTATTGGAGCACCACCTTCCTAAGATACCAATTACCTGGCCAGTTCCTGGGTCTGCAGGAAGGACAAACCTGACTGAGATGCAGCAAACAAGTTATGATAGTCTTAATTAAAAATAAAAATTAAAAAGCCATCTGCTTTTCTCTATAATCCGAACAACCAACTTCTTCATTACATCTACCACATTCCCTTCCTCTTGGATGTGACATACAAGTCAATGCTGAAATGGAAAGCTTACACATGTGCAAAGTTTAGCTATCTGGATTCTGCAACAGTATTACCAGCAGGAAGTAAGGAAATACACAGAAATAAGGACTTTACTATACCTTCCTTGTTTACTTACTACAGCTACAAAGACTTAGTGTCACTATCATTAGGCAACTATCATGATCTTCTGAAATTACATTTTTAAATTAAAGAAAAAATGTCAATACCAGTATTTTCAAAAAGCATGTAGAAGCAGGAACACACTAGTAGGAAGTAGCCAGTGACAGCCACTGCCTGTCACTCAAGTCTCTTCACCATAAGTATGATATAGGCACATTCCACAGCTTATAAAACACAGGCAAAAAAAAAATCCACTTGTGAAACTATGAAAGAAGTATTTTACAGGTTGTGACTGGGAACTGATTGAATGACAACTTCCAAAATTTGTCATACATCTCAAACTTTCTAAATAAATGAATATATGGTGTTTGTCAGAGAGATGCAAAGTTCAGAAGTTTAAAATCCTTCACTGTAAGAGGTAAATACATTCCAAGTAATATTCCTGATAGGCAACTAGTAAACACAGAGGAATATTTTAAAAGCCACCTTCCACTTTTCATTTGAAATGCATATATATACTTACTAGGATACAGAAACTTTATTGCTACCACTGATCTGACGTTTTCTCATTTCAGCAACAATTAAAAGTGATTATTTAATGAAGTATTGACAATCAAGCAACAACTGGAGAATTCTACCAAGATATGAGTCTTTTCACAGTTTATATCAACCTTTAATTGAGTTTGCTTTAGTCTTCTTTAAATGCACGCATCTTTTATTATGAACGTTTTAATAGCTGTTTCAACTTTTACTTAACAAAACCTGAAGCAAGAAAAATACTGTATTGAAAACCATCTGAGTTTATAACACATATGGAGGGCAATCTTCTTCTATTGTCACCAGAAATTTTCATCTCCCAGAAGAACAAATTCAGTGCAACACCAGCACAATTTTTCACTGCTATAATGCTCATTGCAATGCCATACCTCAAGCATGTCTTCATGGTTGACAATTGTTTTTGTGTTCTGCAAGGTTTTAACAAGTGCAGTCATCTGTGAATTTGCAGTGCTGTGCTCAGCTTCTGGTTCACTAGGCTTCTGCACAGAGCTTCCTGTTGAAAATTGCTTTCTCTCATCGGCTTTGTTCTTTATCGAACCCATTTCTGAAGTCTACAGAATTAAGAATATTAGCAGAAAAAACATGCTGAAAGGTTTTTAGTGACATATAGAGCCAACGTGATATATTTTTGGAAAATGGAATGGAAAAATATGAGCTCTGAAATGATAAAGTACAGAATGCACCAGGTATGAAATGCTATAACAATGCCATAGGTTACTAAGATACAGTCACTAGCCTGTGGCAGTTTGACTCTTTTCCTTACTGGTGTCAATTTGTACCATTACATTTCCAGTCAAATGAAAAACAAGTCAAAAAGGCCAGTACCTACAATGATTCTATGTCAGCACCAAAAAGTAGTCCTATCACCTATCATGCTGCATCAAACTCTTAGAGACTCTGGACACTTTTGCCAGCCTGTTATTACTGCTTGTTATCACACAAAACCTTCATGTCATGAGGGGAGCAGTAAAATCCTTAGAGATTATGGAAATTTCATTGTGAAGTCTGACAGGTAAAAGAGGATGACAAAGATGCCATCCTCCAGAAACCAAAGTCAGCTCCTTAAGACATTCACAGTTTGTATTTGCCTGAGAATTAGGTCACTTCTCTTGTTCTTAGTGTAGGAGGAAGACTTCTACTGCAAACCAGACATTTATTACAGACCTCCTTAGGTGGGGAAGAAGTAAACTGTGTTCTGTAACCAAACAATTTTTCTTGCTAAAGCATCAGAAGGGAGGGAGAAGAGAATTAAAAGGAATCAATGACACTTTAGTCTTTGGAATTTCTTGCAAAACCAGAAAATAATGCTATCTCTAACCTTTACCCCCACATCTTTTACAGAAACTGTCTGGACTTCTCGTTTTGACTCCTTGGCATTATCTTCAGTGGATTCTTCATCCTTTAGTCTATGTACAATTGTCTGGACTGTTTTGACCATATTCTTCAGTTCATCAGGATATGGAGTTGGGTATCTCTTCAGATTGCCCTCCTGTATAACAAAAAGCAGTAAGGTTCTACATTTATTTAAATGTTAGAACTAAAACATAAGCTTAAAAAAAATAATTAATTAGGCCAAACCACTGAATAATCTAGAAGCTCCACCTTGAAACTCAAGTGTATCTGCACTGAGGCAGACATAAGCTTATACAACTAGGCAAGATAATGAATTGCTTTCACTCCCTTTCCCCCAACATGTCCAACAACTCCAAGCAAGGATTAAGCCAACTGTAATTCACTCAAAATAAAATCAGTATTTATCATGGTTTCCTCACTTGTTCTCCACAGCACTATTAGTCAGGTGGCCTCCTAGTTAGGCCCTATATTGCCATGTATCAGCTTGAGTTCTTCCCTTGTGCCCTGCTGAAAATAATTTGGCCAAATAATGTCCAGACTAAAAGCAAACACAACAAAAAATCCAAACCATAGTGTTTTATCCTGCTAGATACTCTAACTAATAACTGATGACTTGATTTATTCAGCAGAGTGAAACCCACAGCCAAAGTAAGGAAAAGGCTGAGATTAAGGGTGGAAATAAGAGGGAGGGAAACACCAAGTATGCAAAAATAAATTCAATACTAACCCGAGGAGGTGCCTCTCTCTCATCTTTGTCTTCATCACACTCAAATGCCACCTGAGCACGCTGTTTCCTCTGTTCCTCCCACAGAGATGGATTGAAACTTTCATTATCAGATATGAACATAACTGGAAAAAAAAAAAACAAACCAAGAAGCTCTTTTGTATTTTATACAAAATAAAATACACTCATTTTCTTTCTCTTGGATGGGATTGGCGTGCTTTTGTATTCATTCTTTTTAAAAGATAAAAGACTAACAGCACCATTAACTGAAGATTAGATGCCATGCCACTGCTTTATGAATTTGGCTGTACTTTTATATTAGAAAAATCCCCACCTGTAAAAAAAAAATCATATGCTCAGCTGTACATTAGTTTTAACATTCACACTTGAAAATTTTCAGTGGAACTCCACTAAGTGGTTTTATCCTATATGTAAATAAAAACATGAATTATACCTGTAGAGATTTATATAGCCTATTATTGGTGCTTAATATCACTAAGCACATGCAAGAACATTAATCTGATTTCATTTAATGAAAATTACAAAATGAAAAGTAAGAATGATTTACTGAGAAAAAACCTGCATTCTTACTAATCCTAAAGAAATGCAAGCATCTGAAACTGAAGGTGAAGTTAAACTGCATGATTTTGCAGAAGTTATGCAGTTGACAGGGGCTTTACACAAGTATTTCTTGCTTAATTTTACAAGAGATTAAAAAAACCTTGTAGGTACCCACTATCTCTTATTTTAGCATGTCTTGGTGTTACATCAGCCAGGTTCTACTTTTAGCATCACAAATAGTCTAATAAATCTGCCACTACCACCCAGCAAACGTATATCCTTCACTAGTGATACCAAGACTGTTCATATTAACCACTTCTATACCTGACATAGAGAATACTTAATTTTAGGGCTCAATAAGTGCAACGGAATATTTGTTACTCTGTATTTATTGGGTAAACTTACAATTTTAACACATCTAAAAATATTATAATAAACTTCACTATCCTGATTACTAAGACTTCCTGACCAAAAGCCAACTTAAAAACTCTGTCTATTGAACCTGAAACCTTTTTGGAATGACTACCTCAGACAGGTGTTCTGTCAGCTTAAGCCAAACAAACAGTCCTTTCCTTGTCTACAGAAATAAACCCCAGAACCTGAGAAAAACAGAGTTCAAATGGAGAGAACACTTTCAGGAACAGTCTTGAACTTCATTGAATCTCACAATTCTCACATTCTATCAGAAGTATAGCAGATACATTAGAAGGCGCTGAAAGTGACGCACAATTTACTGCTTTTGCTTATGTTTTTGATTACTCCTCTCTCGGTGTACTAGACACCTGTGCCACGGAACAAGAAATGTTGCAACTTGTCAGTTTTCAATTATTTCCATTAATATATTGCCCCCCACTTTGTTTCTTTTAAAGCAGCATGAGCTTTTTCCTTTTCTTTGCAAGGGAAAGAAAGTGGAAAAATAAAGTTATTTAACCCTCTTTTCCTAACTCCTGTTGGGCTTAATACTGGAATGTTACTTGTTTCCCTAACTATTTCACAACTGTGCTGAAATAACTTTCACCTGGTAAGAGCTTAAAATTTTGAGCCTAACTTTTTATAAAAACAGTTCAAACTACATGTGAGCAATATGCTTCTTCTGGACTGATTTTTTTTCACTTCAAAATAAACCAGAGAATGCTATGTACTTTTCAAAAAATATGTACTTGGTAATGGAAGAAACATTTTGTTAAAATAGTCAGCTTGAAGCTAACACCTGCTAAAGAGAAATTCATCCCAAGCCATTAAGTTCTGTTGGAAGGAATGACGGTGTCACACTGGGAGTGGCAACCATCACAGAACATGTTCCTGTCAGTCTGTTTCTCACCTTGCTCACTGACACAGTTTCATCTAGAATTTACCAACATCTAAATCTCATTAAGTTACTGTTCTCATTCATCAGACATAACTCATCATCTCTTACAAGTATACTCCAAACTTGTACTTAAGTATTATTTAGTGAAAATCATATTAGCAGGAAGCCTTCCCATTATTGCCAAAAGTTACCACTGTGACAGGGTATTTCAGAAATTCCTTACCCTCCTCAGTCCTCGGTTGCTGAGGGAACATGTAATTAGTAAGTACTGTTTTCTGTGTGTCAGGGTCAGCTTCTTTTTGAAGAGGGATAAGTGGTTTAGACTAGAAAGTAAATGAAAGAAAGCTTTGTTATGAGAGTATATATATATATATAAAAGTAAATATGACCTACATATCGCAGAGCATACCTGTCCCATGATTTTAAAGACTACTCTCCCTTGTATTAAACCATTTCTCCTCTGAATAATTTTCACAAAATGAAGATATTAACATGTCTGTATTTGACTGGTGACAGGCTATGACTGAGGACAAACTCAGCAACAGCTTTTGTGAAAAGCAAACACTAGATAATCAAAATGTAACCCAGTTTCTTGTTGATCTGAAATGCACAGATATATCTGGCTATTTAAAGCTGCAATCATACAAAGAGAAAAATTCTGTATCCTTGTTTGTCCATTTTGACACCAGATTGAACATCCTCCACCCCTTACAGGGAAGGGCAGGGGATTCTTTAAATTACTGTTTTAGAAGAAGTGCACATCTGAGGCCAGTAGATTTCTGACAGCCCTGTATACCTTAATGCCATTCTGAAAATCAGCATAATACAGAGGACTTTAATAAAAAGGAAAAATACAAGCTACAAGCACATGAGTTATTGCTTAACAGCTTCAAAGCTGAACAGTCACACAGTTCAAAAGGTGTGGCAAGAAACCTAACTCAAAACCAGGCATGGTGAGTTTCCCCACTGGTATAGCTGTGAAAGCAACAGCAGGCTACACATTTAAGTTCTAGCTTATCAAGCACTAACTCTCCTGTGTAAATTAGCCTGAACAAAAGAAAACAACAACAACAACAACAACAAAAACCACAATAAAAACAAATGAACAAAAACCCTCCCAACATCTGTTAAATTGCATTTCCTCACAGTGCAAAACTTCTCCAGAAATATGAGACTCCAGAGACAGGTAAGCTCAGTATTGGTTACTCAGGAGAACTGACATAGTAATGTCAAGAAAGTATTGATGCACGCAGTACTACGTCTCTATTTAAGAGATGGCTGTGTTCTTGTCAATCCCATTATGAATGAAGTCAACAACCATTTATTTTCAATATTAAAAAAATTTACCTGATTGTCTGATAGCCACATAGCAGTGAGTTGTTGCAGTTTTGTAAAGGTAAATGGTAAATTCTTCAGTCTGTAAATTACAATAATTTATGTAAGTACAGTTAGCCATACTGTTAAGACTTTAAACAATCCTGCATTAGCCTGTAAAATATTTCAAAAGGACATTTCCATATAAAGTTGGATTAATAAATATTGAGAGCTGAAAGGCTACAGCATGTAATTTAAATCATATTAAAAAAACCCCAAGCAAACAAGAAAAACTTGTATCTGCCCAGTTTAGCAGGTAACTTAAAACACAGAAGTTACATTGTAACTTGATTTTAATTCCATTGAGTAACCTGAAGACAAAGACAACTAACATGAATGAATAAATCTGAATCCTCAGCATTTTATCTGTCAGTATACATGCCAACTAAGGAAAAATATGCTACACCTGAAAATCAGTTTTTCTCTCAAAGATACATGTATGGGGAAGGGGCTGTCCTGGATAATGGATGCTCTCGCACTAATGGATAAATCAAGCTACAAATGGAGTACAGAGAAGCTGGGTTGACAGTTCAGGAGGGAGAGCTTCCCTAGACTTCTCTCTCCCAGTATAATTCAATACTATAAACTAACAATTCCCCAAAGCTAAACATTTTGTCCATTTTTTATGATCATCTCTAGTGAAACACAACTCTTTTCCCCCTTCCACAGAACACCAAGGTTTTTTACAATATCCTGTGATACTGTTGGGTGCTCCATATGCAATTCAAGAAACTATAAATGTTTAAGTAAGAATCAAAAGTTTTATGAAAATAACTAGACTAATACCACAGAAACACACATGCTAACAATCATGAACGTATTGAAGCTGCACTTCAATGCATCTGTCAAGTCATTAAAATAAAGACAGCTTAATTAAATGGAACTGCAAGATCCAGAATACCACAATAATACATTAAATACATCTCACTCAGCTTCTGAGCTGTGCATAAGGTAAGGAAAGATAGCATAACGTATTCATAACAATCCCTCTACATTATTGTTGCATTTCATACACCTTCTACTTGATTAAAAGCATTCACAAACCTATTGTCACTCAGATTGATGACTTTTAATTTCTGCATATCACCCATTTCTTCAGGGAGAAATTCAAGTTTATTAGAATGCAGAAACAACACTGTTACATGCTTCCAGTTTCCAATCTGGAGGGGGAAAAAAAAAAACCCACAAAAAATTAATTCATCTTCACAACATAAATATAAAATTTTTAAAACAATTAGTATTGAGGCTATTTTGCCTGGAAAGGTTATTCATACATACTAAATCTTTTAGTTTCAATACACAGCAACGAATTCCTACTTGTTGCTTAAAAAAATCAGATTTCATTATTTAAAAACTTGTATGTTTGTATACATCCTCCTTCAAAAACATACACAAAGAAAATCCTCACAAAAATTACTAACTTCACAAGCTGTACAGACTATATAAACATGTTAAAATATTAATTTTACAGTTTCGCAATTAAATACATACCTCTGATGGCAGCTGAGTTAAAAAGTTATGATCTGCAGCAAATGTTCTTATATTCGTGAGCTGCCCAACAGACGAAGGCAATGTTTCAATCTCATTGAAACTACAGTCCAGTTCTTCAACTGATATTAATCTGCAAAAAAAAAAAAATTAACTCCTCCATACAGATTAATTAATCCAACATTAATTGAATACTTGCAGTTTAAATGAAGTTAGTATCAGTATTAATTATTCATCTCAAATGTAGTTCAAAATAAACCCAAAGGAATTAAAATCCAAGAAGAATCCTTTACTGATTGCCTAAAATGTGTTTTGGGGTGGGTGTTTTTTCCTGTTAGCTGATTGCAGATTTTTTGGTTCTGTTTTGAGCTTGCCTTTTTTTTTTTTAAATCTCCTTTACAGTGTCCTCACAATGAAAATAATGAGGCCAGCAACATCAAATGCTCGTGTAGTACATGACAACATGCCAGTGTAAGGCATTAAAAATATTCAGAATGGGACAGATCATACTCAAATAAGAGCTGAGTGCAGTTTCTGAACAAGCAAAGAATTTCAAGATTTAGAGGCAGTGAACCTACGAATCTGGCAGTGAAGCAGTATTTTGTAAACTGTAACAACAAAAGATAACCCGTATTAATTAAAATACATTAAAATAAATTGGAAGACATTGTACAACACTTACATTGTACATTTGCACAGCATCTAATTCTGAGCCAATTATTTTTGCTATTATTTGCAAGTTCTAAATTGCTGTACACCAAAATACATATTAAATAAACCTGCTGATGGACAGCTGAAAATTCTCTCTCTCTCTCTCTCTAAAATAAAGATAAATACATGTTCACATTTACTATTTACAAGATTTTTGAGATTGGGTAATCATTTGCAATATCTACCACAGCCATGTTACTGTCAACAAAAACCAGTTTCAGGAAGCTGACTCTTTAACTATCTTGTTTTCTATCACACTCAATTTTTCTTTTATAGATTGGTGGCTGCATTAAGTGAGGAACATATGTCTTTTGGTATTAAATAATAAGAACATACATGCTGCAAATAGAACTAAGATATGAAATCACTTGCTTTAAATTGTATTAGAACATTAACGTGTAGAAGAAATGAAATCAAATAGTTATAAAAACTCTGAAAGAGGAGCCATTGTTACAGAAGAGTGTTCAGAAAGGCAATTCGACTTTTTATTTTGGTGAAATACCTACCCTCCTATGGAGTCTGGCAAATAAATTAACTGGTTTTCATCAATTTTAAGTGTTGTCACCTTTTTCAGAGAACCTATAATAATAGGAACAAGTAAATCAAAACGGACATTTGAGTTCATTAAGCTGAGTTTTAACTTTAAATTAAGAGGGAAAAAACCCCCAAAATTATAGGCAAGCAACCACATCTCTATTACCTGGCATGCCCATAGCGCTGCATTACTGAGGAAATAAAGAGATGAGCTTACAGAACTTGTTTGCCAGTTTACAATGTGTCAACCATTCAGGTAGGTGGATGGAGGGCGGGAGAAAAAGAAATTGGCTTTCTTCTGATAGAGACAGCAGTTTTTCATCCATTTACAAACTACTGTATAAAGTAAAGAATGCCCCAAAACAATTTTAAGTTATTATTCAGCCATGCATTACAGCTTTATCAAGAACTGGCACTTCTACTCAACTGAAACAGATCTAGAATGTAATTTTTTTATTTTCAAGTGCTCTGTGTCTGAACTATAGGCTTTTAAGAACATGAATTAACTGAAAATACAAACCAATAGACTCTGGCAGTTGCTGAAGTGAGTTACTGGATAGCAGTAGGTCTTGCAGGCTTTCACAACCTGAAATACCTTCTTCGACTACTTCAATGTTGTTTTTAGAAACATCCAAGTAGGTCAGTTGTTTCAAAGTGCCTATGAACTAAGAGCAAGAGAAAATAACGCATTCTAGAAACTGCAAGTTCAAAACAAAAAATTTGGCAGATTTGACAAACTGTCTCTCAAGTGTAATGCCAGAGGAAAAGACTTAGAGCGCTGATTTCAAATGAAGTATTTTGTGCAGATAAGCACAGTTGATGTTTTTACACACAGAGACACCCCACAGTAGCTCTGCACGCCCCTAGAGTCAGCCTGCCACACATTCAATGGTTAGTTACCGTGAATCAAGTAACTGAAGGTTTAGAACAGACTTCAGAAGGAGACACATAGTGTGAGGACATCATTACGCTCCAGTAAAGACTTTTAATGCTTAATTTTGCCTTTTGTTTAAAACTGCATCCTACTTTACCTCAAAAACAATGATGAATCCCTAATTGTACTAAACTGAAAGAAACAAGCCAAAATATAAGCTTGTATTTCCATTCCACATGAACCAAGCATAAGCTTTAAAATTCATGCACATTACTTCATTAAAATCTTCACTTTCAGAAATACAGTTTTATTTTACTGCAAAACACAGTTCAGCTTGTATTTTACAATCAAACCACTCAACTGCCTAAGAGTTAGTTGAAGGAAAAACAGTAGCAAATACTACTGACTAGGCAGGAAGGCCACATTTCACATGACTGCCAAGTGATTTTAAGGCTGAAAACAAGCCAGGTGCTTCCCAAATTTCAAATATTCATTTTTTAGTTTGCTACAACTTAAGCATGGGTTCTCAAGTACCGTAATAATAGGTCAGTCTGAACCACATGCAATCCTGAAAGATGTCAGGAACCTATAAAAAGTCAACAGACTGTCTTCTCAGGAACTGGTTATGCTCCCTGTTTACACAGCACCAAAATTGGCACTGCTTGCTTTACAGCTGTGACCAGTAAAAATCCACACAACATATTGATCCTGCAAATTCCTAGTTGCTGTCTAACACTGAATAATCCCTTTTTGGAAGGACCATTCAACCCTAAATTTGATTTAAGATTTTTACCTGTTTTCCTAAATTGCAACATAATTTTTAGATGAGAACCATATAACTTTCAATGAAAAAAAAAACCCCAAAAGCTGTGAATGCAGCTCTCATGATCAGTGATAATTTTTAAGTGGACTAGTTAAGCATTCAAGTGCCATTTAGCCTTTTGGCTTTAAGTAACACTAAAATGACATAACTTCAACATACATGATCACTGACAAAGCAAATACCTGCATAACTTAAAGTACTCTGTGTTTAACACAGCAAAAGAACTTACCCCCGGAATAAGTGTTAGTCTATTACCATCCATCCAAAATTCCTTTAATCCACTCAGTTGTTCGAGTACTTCAGGCTGTAATGGGAAGCCATTTAAAAAAAAAACTTATGAAAAAACCCCAGCGAATGGCAAAATCAACTCCAGTGATTTGTGTATTGCAACTTTAATAATGTCTTACTATAGCTGTTATACACACTCTTTTCACTGGGTCATCAAAGAAAACCCAGAAATTTCACTTTTGAAATTAAAATATATACCCGATATACAAAAACTTTTAAGAACTTGACCACAGAACCAAATAATCTTAGAGAAAGGCTTTCTGTTGGTGTTTTTTACAGAAAGTACTATTTTTCAACAGGCACATACTCCAAGCACATGTTACATGTACAGTTTTGATGGAAGAAGTCTAAAAACCCTTAAATTCCATCAACTCCGAGGACCTGGTTTTTGGGGGAACCCCCAAAAAAACCCCAGATTTTTTGGTTTGGGGGAAAATCGAAACAAATTTCATTTTTCTATCAACAAAGGGTGCATCTCCACGACACAAGCAAACCACACCATCCATAAAATGAAGTGCAGGATTGTATTTCCACTACAACTTATTGTTCAAAATGTCTTATGTACCAGGGAAAGACCCCTTCTTGGTAAACATCCATGTTGCATATGCTTTTCTATTTAAACTTCCCTCCTGAGAAAGTAATACAAAAGAGGTACTACTGCACCTTAAAAACTACACCCAAGTTCAGATAAAGGCTAAGTAAGATTTGTTATATCGTAAATAGCCAGGATTTCTGCTTAAATTGCAATCCTGACTCCCAATAACTCATTTTCCAAGAGAAAGTCGTAACTCAAATGTTAGTTTAAGGCTCCTACACAAGTATCTACCCTGTGATGAGAATATGGCAGTAATGGTAAGGGCTAGATGTTTAACCATAACGTTGAAAAATTCCTTAAATACACTATCCTATTTTCCAAACCATATCACTAGGCAAGTGCTCAGCTCTGCATGTTCTACTAATGGCACACAAAGGCTTGACTCTATTGTATTGCAGGTCAGCAAGTTTCATTATACTTCTATTTCAATTCCTTTACCCAGGAAAGTATTTGTAAAAGCAGTGATGTTCTGTGACTCTAAATACAAGATATATGTGCCTCTGAGACCACAAACAAGAAACAAGTCAATCTATGCTGAAGGAAAAATCAGAGCACCTCAACTTCTTAAATACTACTTTGAACAATATTCAAAGTTAATATAGTTTCCCTTGGATCCAGTTTGTGCATAGTAATAAAAACAGGTTATGCACAAAACTGTAACATTAAATACATCATAATCAGTAAGTGTTTAGAATTTATTCTAAGCCAAATAATTATAATTTAAACACATATTACTAGCAATTATTTACCAGACAGTAACCACACTATACAACAGTGTTACTTTAAAACGGAGTAAAAACATACTCTCATTCTTAAGAACACACACATAATTTTTATAACAGGCTCCATAAAGCACTATAAGGTATAAATAATACTTGCTTGGTAGCAGAACTCTTAAGCTGATGTTTATATTTTCATATTTATTAAAAACAGATCAAGGGGTAAGGAGATTTATAAAAGATGCAAAGCTCACCACTTCTGTGAATTCATTACTTCCTAAGTCCAGTCTCTCCAATTGAGTCAGTCTGGACATGGTTCTGTGCAGGAAGGAGATTAATAAAGAATTAGATCTAAGAAAATACTAGCTACATCAAATCTTCCAGTGTTTACAAAAATCTAGTAATAAGTATTAAGTAGTGATGCTATTCTGAAACAGGAATCATACCTAATTAAGGTCAATTTTTCACACACTGTTCAACCAGGCACGTATCACTGCTTGTGCAGACTGCTGAGTGTCACACAAAGAGTACACAACAACACATCTACAGATGACCTTGCAAAAACTAAAGACCAGTAAAAAATCTTCATGATAAAAGAGTAACACAGCAGCGCATCTCCTCTTTCGAGTGGTTCAGCTTTTCACCTACAGTCACACTATGTCCTTTCAGTCAAAGGCTGGTTAACTACATGTTTTCTTCTCTAAGACTACTGCCTAGTGATCAGGGAAAGCAGAGAAGAGCACTGTTGAATCACAGCGATCAACATTACCTTTTTACCTCTCCAGGCTGCTGACTAAGTTGCTTCCACATCACAAATGGAACCCTAATTATTTCTCTAGTCATACATTAAATGAGATTACTAAATTGGATTTTGTGACACATCAATACTCTTTAACCTAACTTATGGCAAATATTAAACAAAAGTCTGAAATAAAAGTAAAATCCATTACTTCAAGCTATTTTATGGAAACATTTTTCCTCTATTTAAGTTTGCTTTGGGGACTCCACAGAGATTATCCACCACTGCACATGGTGGTCTACACAATGGGTACTTCACAGTCAATAGCAATTCTACCTGAAAGTATTTTTCAAGAGGCTGTGAATTCCTCATATGACATCATGTTCTGTATTTATTTAAGAACAGATTTCCACAGAACAATTAATAGTACCTAAAACGTTCATATATAAACTGCAACTGTGTACATACTAAAAAATTCTGGAAAAATTAAATATAAGAGCTTCTAAATGGTAGAGTCTTGTATATTATCAGAATATCACACTAGTTTCTTCAAGAAACAATTGCGTGAGAACAAGACACCCTATATGCATCTATTCAAAGCTTCAGTTTTTATTCAAATACCACAAGCTCTTCAGTTCCTCTGACCATACAGTTCAAAAATAATATATTGGAAAATTACTTATTTACTGAAAACAATTTAATGTGATTATTAATATTATTCATGAAATAATATCCAAGAAGGAGACGCAGTATTTGTTTAGAAAATTGATTTTCACGACATTGGAGTAATTAAGCTGGGGACAAACACGGAATTTAGCATAAGAAGCAGAAGACAAGACCAAGACAAAAGCAGAAGCATTTTTTGCACTGTACATATAGTATACACACGCTTTGAAGAAAAGCCTCTAGCTAACATTCCTACTGTCCTAGAGAAAGAAAAAAAAACCCCAAAAACTAAGAAAAGGCTACTTTCAGAAGACTCCGAGAAACAATTTCCCTCATTTCTTGAAGCTAAGGAACGGGATGATTATCAGTAAGCCAACTGCTAACATTCTTTTTCAATTTCTACCTAAACTCTGAGTCCCTCTGAAATCCTGCAGAAGATTATTCTCTCAAAGCTTTGTGAGAGCATGCCTATACCAATTTTAGAGCTGTATGTTCCTAACAAATTTGCCACACGGAGTCTCCCAGAAACGCTGCTGAAGAACTCCTTTAAAAGGATGTAACATAGTATTCTGTAGCTTTTGAAACTTCACAGACCACACTATGCAAACCAATGTTATGTACCAATGACAGGATAGCAAGATAACTTCATTGATTTTGGGCCCTTTTTTCCCTTGCCAAAGTGACTGTAATATAGCAAACACATCCACTTAAGTACAAAACACAGACAAACGTGTTTGCAAGATGAGGGTCTTAGTAATATTCCTTCCTTTCCCTGCTGCTCGCATAACAGCACTTTCAGATATTCTAGGACTAATATCTCCTTGCTTTTGTGTATTGTTTATAGAAAATTACCTTCAGAGAAAATACAAACAAAGCTTCCAATAATGTTATGGTAGCAGGAAAAATTAACACCAAAGGATGTTGAAACAAACATTAACTAGATCATGGAATTACGCCTATTTCCATCTTTGATATAGCGCTATGCAATCCCTCCCATAAACTGAAAGCCTCTTTCATAATTCCTATTATTTAACTTGGTGTCAATTCAACTCAATACTAAGGGATCAGATAGCCTAAATTACGCCTCAAATTCTGTTGTTGTATACAGACAGCTTCACTAAGGTTAACACTACTGAAGCTTACTTCAAGGGGCATACAGTTCAAGGGTGGTGTGAGTGATGGCAAGATCGGGCCCTGAATCACTGTAATTATACTCTCAAATAACTTACTTCTTTCTAAAAAGCTTACTCTTTTTATTGACAACTAGGCCACAGAAGCTTAAAAAAATGAAAAAAAAAAAAGTATCCTGTTTTTACTGGACCATCTTCCCAATTTACCTATCAGAAAAATGCCTCTAAAATAGTCTCCGTGTGTTTTTGCTTTCCTTTCAGTAAAAATAGTTTCATTGAGCTGTTTTGCATTATAATGCTGCCACTTGCAATCTCTGGATGTGGATAAGCTCCAAACAAAATGATGCATATTTGGCATAAAATTTGGCATAAATTAAGGTTGATTTAGTGCGTTGGCATTAATTACCCATTTTGATTAAGATTCTTTCAAGTACTTCATACTTCAATGTCAAAAATTATGTGCATGTTTTACTCAGAAAGAGGGATGTAGAATTTATCCAAATAGGAAAAAAATCTGCTGTAAGAATTAAAATATTAGAAAGATGAGAGTCATAGGAAAACAAGAAAATATATTGGTATTCTATAGCAAAAATATTAGGACCTACTGCTACATCTTACTAGGATCAAAAAACTGCTTTGAATTTTCTACACGTTTTAGAGCTGTACAGCACATTCTGTAAGAGTTCCAGAATAGACTAATAAAGGGGGCAGCTCAGCATCTACTGTGAATTATTACGGAAGTGATACAGAGGACCTCTTCATGATAGTTGCTGTTTAGTTTTCAATCAAGGATGAAAGTCTGAAAACACTGAAGTAAACAAAAAAATTCCCAGCACCTTCAACAGAGGGAATGTTTGACTTAAATACATTAGCGCATTTGTTTAAGTGTCTCTTATCACTACAAGAGTAAACTACGCTTTTAGAAGTATTTAATGTAATTCATGCTGTTAGTGTTAATTATGGCAATTAAGGTCAGAGTGATCTGATAAACAAAATCTGTATTAGCTGTAAGTTTTAATTATATCTACTGTTCCTCAGTTGGGAGTAACTTCATTTAGAGAGCTACCACTCTGAATTACATGTCCTCTAATTTTTTTCTGCTGAAAACTAGTGATAGCAGGAAGAGCCAAAGAAGATTGACAGTATTTATACCACAGAACGCTTCACACTTTGAAGATGTGAATTCACACTTTCTGATGCTGTATATGTAATTCCAAATACGAGTTCTGGCTTGCTTATACAGCAGACTCTACAGTACAGTATCTAGGCAGTTAAAAAGGGAATCCCAATAGAACATAATTCTTGATCATGTCTTAGGCATATAATTAGCTACAGTCACTAAAAAACTGGCTGTTGTATTTGAAAAGCTGGCAATTCCCACTTCTGCCTACTGCACGCAAGTCTTTCCCAGCCTACGAGTTGGACAGAGTGAATATTCAATTGTTAGAGCCCCCTCTTCTCCACCAAAACTTCTTAACATCCACCAAAACCAGCAACTCTACCAATTTCTGTTGCCAGTGAAAGATCCCTTTTACAGTACACCACAACATATTCATGACTCTGCAGGTGGTTATTCACATCCCATCTTTGGGATCTGTTTCTTTCTTCATTGACCTCTGATATCTTTGTTAACCTGCTTGGAGCTCTAGAGTCCCAGTTGGAAAATTCCGAGCATTGCTCATGTTCATAGATACAGCAGGAACTGCATCACCATCAGCCTGGGCTTGTTTGATGAAGTAAGTGAGAATTGCAAAGCAGGGACTACAAAAATGCTAGATTTCAGGAGAGAGGTACAGTTGGATTAATCAAATGGTGTAGAAATTTCTAGAACTCTATGTACTTACTTTGGCAATATTTTTAACTGGTTTTCTCTAAGTTCCAATATCTGGAGTTTAGTTAATCTGTAACAGAAAGGCATAACAAATTACTACAATATTCTGTATTTCATGACAAAAGCAATCTCAGAACTTACTTATACTACAGAATTAAAAGGAAAAAAATCTGTAAGTTTGAAATTTTTTTTCCTGTAACATTAAGATGAAATTTTGTGCAAAACTTGCATGTTATTTTAAATTCATTGGCTGGAGTTTGATTTTGGTAAAGCAACAAACAAACTAGATCTTGCCTGCTTTTCTAAACCTGTTCGAACACATTTGTTTTCCTTCATCCCAAAGATTTTGAAACACTTCATTAGATTAATTATGGGTACATGTTATCGTCATAATGAAAAGTACACAGGAAGTAACAGAAAGGTAGGATCACTTCGCACAATTTAAGATGTTCAATTTCTACTACTGACAGTGTATCAGTTTAATACAAAAAGCCTCATCTGAGAAATACCTGTAGTCTTCTGCCTGATAAAAACAACCTTTAAATTATTCTTGGATTTCCTTCCATATTCTCTTTCTGGTCAGCTTCTTAATCCATTTTGATATTTCTGTTAGAAGGTGGTTTGACCTTTCTTCCAGTATATCCTTGGTTGCAAGATGAATAACCTCTAAATCCCAACTCAACTGCTTGGCCAAAGTAAGTTCCAAGCAGTTTTGACATACAAGCAATGTACCATTCCCAGTGAATTTTTTTTGTATAGGGACAGAAGTGACAAAGCTCTATTTGTTAAAAAAAAATGAAGAAACTGAGTTTGGTTTAAGTACAGACAGGACAGTAATGACAAGAGTTCTACATATGACCCACTGACAGCTCTCATACAACACAAAATAGGGCATTAAGATCCCTGACTCAGAAAGGAGCTTAGTGAACAGACCAGTCTTTCCTGAAGGTGCTTACTGGTGCATTTTAAGGAAAGAGACAAAAATCTTAATTTTTATTAAGTGGTAAGAACTATACTTCATGTAGAAACAGAAAGCTGAAAATAATATTTATTTTTCCTCTAGACATTAACTCATTTTTGGGTGAGCTTGAAAGCAGCAATCTGCCATGCTCACAAATAACCTAAGAATGTAAGACTCACCTTGAAAGAGAGCAGAGGTCAGCAGCCCAGCATTGCAAGCAGCACTTGCCATCTGGTAGCAACTGCTGGAGGGGAACCTCCTCCCTCCAACTTCTAAAAACAACCCCAAAATCCCAACATCCTAACAGCGGTGAAAGAACACCCTAATAAAAACCCCATTCATGGTAATAGCACTGCTGTTCATCTAGAACATAAGTGGGAAACACTTCCTAGCCATCCTACCTACTAGCACCCTAAGACACCAGTCTAGCACAAAATAGAACTCGTTTAAGAACCCTCAGACATGAACGAACATTTTGGGCTTTGATTTCTGAACCAAGCACTGCATTAGGCTTCAGCTGGTGTTTTGCTTTGATGACAGGGAAGATAGCTACCCAGTTTGTAGTTTTTCTTCACAACTCATGTATGCAGTCAAATTGCTGTTGAATGCAGTGACAGCAAATCTCCATTCATAAGCTAAACCATGAATATGCACACCCACACTTTGCTGACTTTAGCCAGAACTGACTGTATGACACTTGTAAGAAGCTAATTCTGTGAACTTAGAGACTGCCTTTGGTGACAGAAAAGTCCATAGCTTTGTCACCTTCTTTCCTGTTCTAATCTTTCCTCAGCTAGCCCTAAGAGAAAGAAGATCTATATATCGAATTCCTTAAGTGTAGAGCTTCACAGAAGCTACTAGGAAAATATTCGCAACCTCTCCTAGGTGAGAGATACAGGCTATGTCTAAACATGTAATTTTCTTCTAGTAATCAATGAGAAATACTGGACTGAAGCAGTTGTCACCTCTTCCATTATGACTCGAGGAGCTAATTCAAGTCTAAAATAATAATGCACATCAAATACTAAGCGTAGCTGTTCTTTAAATTACTGGTTCTAAACATCCAATATCCATCCAAGCTGAGCATCTGAACTGCCATAATGGACCTGAAGAACTGGCAATTAATTTGGAAAAGAAATAGAGAACTAATTCACCTATACTAAAGGAAAAATGGAATTCATAGTGGCAGAATATATATAATCTGTGCCATTCTGTGGCAAAGATCTGTCCTACGTGTACAGAAATATTTAATTTCTGAACTTGAAAAACCCATCACCACAGAACTATCTGCACATCACCAATGCACAAAGTTGTAACAGGTATTATTCAACTTAGAGTATATATTCTGTAATAGCTTAAAAAAATTTTTTTCAGTATTGTTCTGTAGTCATAGCCATCTTAGCCTGCTTTTAAATGCAGTACAACTTTTCAATAAAACAAAATTTCTACATGAACAATTTGCCAGGAAAAGATCAATTTCCTTCCCTAATCTGATTTCTTAAACTGTACCACTTGTAAAAAATGTAAAGGAAACATATAGCAGGTACACTCAGAAACTTGCTATGTGACAAGCAGTCATTCCCTGGAAATCTAAAAATATTGCAATGAGAGATGTTCCTTACTTTACACCTCCTTTGCAGTTTTCCTAAAGCAGAATATTTTTATTTTAAATTGTTAATAAAATATAAGGGCAAGTGGACTAAAATGTATGCATTCTGCAGGCTGCATTTACAAAAGTTTCTGCAAAACACATATATACAAATATGTAACTAAATTTGATTATCACTGTACATTTATGCAAAAAATATCCCAAAGTATATACTACTAAAACCATCTACTACTACAAATACTACTGGCAAATTGTTGAGAAAGTAGATATAAAGCAAATTAATTGCAACATCACAGTAAAGAGGCTCTGGAAGCAATATTCCATTACAGACAACATTCCTAGGTTTTTAGAATTACACTGAAGATAAAATCCTTGCTTATCTTAAACACCCATTAGTAAATAATGTTTCCCTTTTAAAACCCTGTCTCAAAATGAGCAAGCAGTGAGTGTCAGGTTTAACATGCTCTACTTAAATATTTAAATATTTATATGTAAATATAAATGTAATTTAAATGTTGATTAAATTTAAGTAGAAATGTGTATTTAAATGTAAATACACATTACGTATTTAGATACAACAGATACTATTTTCTTAAGTAAGCATAATAATTCTCAGGTATCTGTGGTGTGAAGGCTAATGCCATGATCTGTGCCAATATCAATGCATTCAAATTTGCATTTGGGACTGGAGGGAAAAACCCCACTTTGTCACCTGAGAATTCCAAATGAATGGGTACATCATATCAAAAGTCTGGTGACTTTTAATAAGTCTAACAGGCTGGACATCAACAGCATCATTGAAAGACAGCAAATATACAATACTAATAAAAAAAGTGGAAAAACAATTGCATAATCTTGAAACCACAATTACAGAAAGCTTTAGCACAAATTCTGAAGATGAGAATAAATCATGGAGATAAATGCAATTAAACTGCAGGGATACACTAAAAGTGTTTTTCATTATAAAAAATTTCTGTCCTAAGCATCAGGCTGAGTGTTACTGATAGAGGTGCTCAGAGACCCTTTTTCTAGGACTATCCTGTTCAATTCTTTTTTAACAGCAATCTTTTAGGACCAGAAAAATGTTGAACTTGGCTTATGGCACAGACAATAGGGTGATTTAATAAGACACCGTAGGGGAAAAAAAACCTTGTACAATCTTAAGGACTAAAAAAATTAGAAAAAACTACAAGATGCCATAGCACCAAGCCAAGTACTTAGGATTTCCTTGTAGGCATCGGCCATTTATAACTGAACTGCCCAATACATCAGTTGATCATGTAGGAAATTACACTAGGCAGCTGCAAAAAGGATAATTGGAACACTGGAGCACAACGACAGACATTTCCAAGAGAAACAAGAAGATAATCATGACACTGTACAAGCCATGAAGAGATCTAAATTCAAATTCTAACTATAGCTATATATGCCATCATCCTCTGTCAAAAAGAAGAATTAAAACTGAAACCTTGGATTAATATATCCAAGATATATTAATACAATCAGACACAAAGGAAAACCTGCCACACCAGAAGGAAACAGAATTTTATTTAGTCTAATAAACTGAGGGATATGAGAACACTACAAACACTGCAGGTGAGAGAATGGGGGACAACACTCATGAAAAATGACAGCAATTAAACTGTAGAAACAACGAACAGTCAGAGAGAAAGATGTAGGAAACCAGGTTTCTAACCTGACACACAGAGCATAAAGACCTTGTTAGATGTAATATGTATTGGCTTAGTTTTTAGGAGACATTATTACTGACAATAGTTGCCAGTAAGAGCCGGCAACAGAACTCAGTTACTTCACGTATTCCTAAATAATGAAAACTAATAGCTATAATGCCATATACAGAAAAAAAAAAAAAAGAACCAAATTGGAAGAAACTGAAGGCTTGTCCTTTTTTGAGAATAAATATTTCAAAAGCTTCTACCACAGGTTTTTTTTGTTTATAAAAGAAGTACTTCCATATTCTGCAGCACAAGTTAAAAGACTTTGCACTGGAAAGTATTTATACCTAGTTGTAAAACTGTGGAATGGCAGAGCAGTCTCATCACTTACAGAAGTGTTCAATGTCAAAGGGATCTGAACCTTACTTTAAAATGGTATTTTAATGTTTCATTGTTCTCTAATTTATTTGATCTAAACATTGTCTTCCTATAGAACACTATGTATTCTACACAACACTTTTATTAGTAGGTAAACTAACATACATGGTAAACTTACATATATGAATACTTCAAATTCATTCTCCTAGCTATACAACAGGATGCTGCAAATCACTACATTTTAAAAACCAAGGCAGAATTCTTCTAACTATCAAGAGATACACTACAATGGAGAATTGGCTTTCAAGTTGTCTTCAGTAACTGATTTATTCTTACAATGTTAGTAATTAATGACTTCTCCATTTCACTAACGGTTAAGCGTTAGAGAAGCAGACAGTGATGAAGAAAAAATTATGAGAATTTTTAATGTGTATTATATGTAAGATTAACTACTTAAAGGACCAACTGTGTCAACCTGAGGTCTTCAAGTTCATCCGTAGTGCCTGTTTTACTATGAAAATCTTGCCATTTGGTTAGACTATTAAAAAACAGAACAGAAAAAAGCACAGACAATCATTAGAATTCCAAGAAGATTATGCATATTCCAGTTATTTCTTCTTCAACCTTAATGAGGGCTTTTGAAACGCAAACTTTGTGCACCAGAAAAAAGCATGACAATAATGGTTCTGCATTATAAGCAGCTTTTCTGACAGCTAAATGTGTAGCAGATCTAGTGCTCTTAATCATTCATCAGGGAATGACTGGTAAGAGAGAAGAACAAGCGAACAGCTCTGATCACAGATGACTAATAAACTAATGGTCACTAGTGGAGAGCACCATCTTGCTTATTTTCCATTGCACATCTCCTGATCTGCCAAACTGCTGCAGTATTATCTGGGGGCTTTGCTGATCTCTTGCAAACTGTGCTGACCATATAACCATACAGCCAAATATAACCATACAACCTAAGGCAATTTTTTCACTCAGCAACACGACTGGTTAACTAACAGCTGTATTTTCTGAAAGAGATGCTTGCTGGACATGGGATGGGGCAGGAAAGTGAAATCTAGGAAGAGAGAGCATAAAATAAGAATGGAGAGAGGAAAACTGCAGAAATGGCTAAAATCAGTGTGGTAATGATAGCATGGCCTATGCTCATCGAGGACTTCTCCTTTCACTTTTGCTCCCAAGATTTAATCTGTTTTACAGAGGTAGCAGTTTAGTATTTATCTTGTATTAAAACTTCCACATGTAGCAGTTTTGCACAGTCAGCACACTATAAATATGCCAAGTTTCTCAGAAATATTCCTGGCAATAAAGGACTTGAGAGTTATAGCTGTGCATGAAGTAATTTGTGTATCCAGGACAGGCAGGACAAGTGGAATTACAGTTGTCATTATTTGCTTCCCTCCAGTTACTACATGACAAACCATACAAATTTCAAAAATACTGATCTTCCTTACTTACCTGACTAGTGTTGGAAAAGAAACAAGAATGTAAAAGAGTTTTAGGCCCTTCATTCATAAGCGTTCTGTCTGTCCTTCAGAAGTCAAAATTAAAAGCTGCTGATACAGATTCAGGGCTTCTTTTTCCTGTAACTATTGTGAATTTGTAACGTACACTTTATCCAGTACCCACTTCAGAACCAGAAGAAACTGCTCTGCAGAAATTTAAAACTAAACGCAGATATTAAGTTTCATGTTCAACTTACCTGCCAAAATTGGCTGGCAAAAACTCAAGAAAAGCATCATTCAGGTACAGCTGTGTTAGGTTTAACAGTTGAGAAAATCCATCTGGCAGCCTATATGGAAGTAAAACAACATAGTACATTAGTTTCAGTTATATTCAGGGCATTAAGTAGTATTTTCTTAAGCAACAGTATTAGTACTGAAGTCTTACATATTGATAAAATTAAAATTAAGGGGGCAAATGTCTCTAAAGTCACACTAGACGGTTGTTCTCCACAAGACGAGTTTCAAAATTATTTTTAAGTATCGAGAAAAATGTCCACACGCAATAAAAACTGCAAATAAATGTAGCCTTGCTATGTACTTGTGATCTCCTGACATGACATGTGAAGACGGCATTCGTTAGAAACAACAGGATAAATTAAAAAATACGCAACACCTTTTTCAGCCAGAAGAGATATGTTGTATCTCTGGCAGTGCTACTTCTGGCAAATTAATTTTGTCACTACAGCAGAAATGCATATTAAAGAAGAATTAATTTTTGTTATTAAGGAAGAAAACTCTTTGCATATTTCTTACAGTCACAGAGAAGTGATGGGTTTTAACAAGCTGACAAAGCTACATGGTATAATGAACGATAGGCCACATAGCCTATTAACTTCAGCAAAGCACTTTAATGGGATAGCTATACTGGATCACAGTGCAACAACGTTAATGAAGATACTTCTCAGGTAACTGTGCTCTCACTGCCAAGGGCTGGCACATGTCTTGGGCAAATTCAAGACTCAGCAGTATTTGCACAAAATATAAAACATAAAAAAAATTTACCAACTTACTTTGAAATTGGATTTACGCTTGCCTCAACAACTGTCAAGACTTTACAGTTTTTTATATTTTCTGGAAACTCCTGTATGCCTGCAAGATACAGAATGAGGTAGAAAAACAGCCTTTAATTATTAGACTCCACCACATGCATAAAAATTATGCACATGAAACCACCAGCCATAAAAACTTTGATTCATTCAGCAACTAGTGAACTGTTTTTCTGATGTCTCATTTTACATACAGTTTTCATTCAAGAAATACTATTGTGCAAGATCATGTTTTTTACTATACTACTCCTAAAGCTTTTCATGTTACAGGTTAGCAGGCAGCTCACCAAGCTACAAACACACAATACACTAAATTCCCACTGCCTTTTGCCAAATCTTAAAGTACTTGTGCTTTGGAATGTACTTAAGATGAGAACCTCTGTCCCAGTACCATTTATTTTAAAAAACACAACCACTTGGTAGCACGAAGTTTCCAACAGGATCTGTTTAGCAAATCCATGGCTTGTATAACATCCAGGTGAAACAGTAAGGCTTCAAATCTTAAAGTATGTTTACAGCTTCACACTTCTGAACAGATATCCCAAAATGTATGTATGCTTGATGTATGCTTGCTTGCTGTTAGCTTCAAGATCATTTGAGAGAAGGACAAAAAATGTTCCAGCACACTTATGTTTGAAAATTAAAACAATAAGGAACCTCCTTTTTTTCCAAGGTTATCTCTGGAAATGCCAGAGTGAAGCTGAATTCCACTTATCTGCCAAATCTGTATTTGTCAGAAACTGATAAAGCAGGCCTTGAATATGACATGTATCCACAATGTCAGAAGGAAATCAGTATTGAATCATTCTACCATGCAAGACCTTTACCTCCATCTTTACTATACATACACTGTAAAAAAAACCCCATCCAAAAAACCACTGCTATCACAACTGCAGTTGCTTTTGCAACATGTTCTTATACCCTGGGATAGGTGGTTTTCTTTTAAATATATTTGTCCTAAGTACAATAACCATTCATACTATCTTTCTACTTGGATTAAGAATACACTGTTGTTTGCAAGAAAAAAACCCCATATGCTAGTAAATAAAGCTAGTTTAAAATGACTTTTTTTTTTCCAGGTAACAAATCTTAGTTCTTCATCTTTGAGTTAATGCATGTAATTGTGTTTGTGAGTGCTTTATCAGGTATGTGGAAAGTGCAACTGAACCCAGGGAACAAGACCACTAAGAAGGAACTATACGCTGTGAATGCTTGTTTTTAGATTAGTGAGAGTATGAAATTTCATGCTGCTTGAAATGACAGTAACAGTCCAGCTGCAGAGAGACAAGGGCAGCATCACTTCTCATTCAGGCTAGCAGGTCGAACTTGGTTATGTCTCTCCATGTATCTGTTCTGAGAACATGTGGTTAAGCATCAATTGCTAAGTAATATTTTTACTTACTTAAGAAATGGCAGACTATTTGACGTTAGCATAAAGCTTGATTCTATGTTTGTGCAGTAACAAGACTGACCTGGTATATCAGGACTTAAGAGATAGCAATAGACAAGAAAAGTAGTGACAAAACACATACTTTAACCAATTGGTGATAATGAGTGGCAAAGTCACTGTGCTGACTTTTCCATTAATTCAACTAAAGTAGTGACACCATTTCTTTCAAACTAGACTTCTAGGTCTTTCTTGACAGGAACTCGTTTGTCATACTACCATTGAAACTATTACTTTTGACCCATAGCAGGTATTGTATTCTGTTACTGAGATGTAAAAGGTAAGAAAAAAACATTACGACATCCAGTTAATCCAGGTGCTCAAATACATCTAAGTACCATGGACATTTTGGGGAAATAACTTGCTAAACTCAGAAGCAGAAGGGACCAGGAAGAACTGAACCATCAGCGGTAATACAGGCCAAGATTTCTGACACTTCTGGTTGACTAACATGCATGTTCATGCATATGCACACATGTGTAAATAAAAATACAGCTTTTCATATATTTTTATATATATGTGTGTGTTGTGTGTCTGTGAGTACATGTTCATATGTGCATGAGTTCAGCCATGTGAAGTTTACTGGAGCCGTAAGTGGAGTCAAACCAGAAGATGGAAACAGGATACTAATCTAATTCATTTCATTACTCAGCACAAAATCAAAACTAAAAAGGTAACAATTATAATGCAATAAAGTTTCATTTCTGTAAAGCAGTAATTTTATTTTCAAGTCCAAGAAAGGTTAGGAAACTACCAAAGACAGACTAGAACTGTACCTTATCTATTGCTGTCAATTAGTCAGTACAAAGAGAAACACACTTCCAACAAACTTAAATATACATGATCTTAATTCCAGTTCTAGCAATAAACCTCTTTCAGCAAAAAGAATATCCATACATGGAAAGCATCTAACATGAGACAATATCCTGAGCCTGTAGAGATAAAGTTACAGATGATTTGTATGAAGTGACCTTCTGGTGTCTGAAAAATAAATCAAGACCTCTTTAGTGTTGAGGATACAAATTTACCTTCTTATAATAAGCATTTACATTAATTAGAGTAAACCACTGCTAAGCTCTTCCTTGGAAGCAGAGTTGTGTCTCAGACTCTCTCTGTGCCCTTAGTTTCACTGCTTGAATCGTGCTGATTCTCTAAGCTTAGTTTTTCTGGAAGATGGTCACACTACTGGCCTCAGTTTGGTCCTGGGATGAAAAGATTGCTCTAGTCCAACACACTAAACCTTAAGTTTGTAATATTAATATCAGTTTCCACTGTCCGTGTCATGAACTCATGGAAGCACAGAAAGCTTAAATTTGTGGTAACTACATAAAAACCAAAACACATAGCACATCTTCTAGAGGGGAGAATGTCAATGTAAGCTTACTCTCAAAAGAACAGCCAAATAAAATATTAGCTATCCAAATACAGACATGTTAAATCAGCATGCTTTTGTATATAATCAGGGGACACTACAGTAGTCTCCTGTTTGACTATGCCTTGGGCAAGAGGCAGCAACAGTTTTAACAACAAATTAATAACAGAAATTCAACTGATATGAGAAACTTAACAATGAAGGAGCCTGGGAACTTAATTTTGTTTCTTCTTCAAGCCAGAATCATTATAGTACATACCATCTTCACCAACCTCACTCAGCACTTCAGTACAGATAAATGGCCATCATTCAAAAAAGCACCATATTGAGAAGGACAGCACAAAATATACCTAATTTTGTAATACACATTCAGAAGCTAGAAAAAAGTTACGAGACTGCTACTCTACCACGTGATAGGAAGTTGCACTTACTAACTGGCTATATAACAATCTTCTAACCACTCCCTTTTCCTCAACTATACTCCTGCATGCTAGAAACATGCAGTTACTGTTGGATCAGTATTCTTTCATTTCTCCCACCAAGAAAACAAATTCAAAAAGCAACTATGAAAGAAGAACAAATAAGAAGGCAGAGAGACATTGGAAAAAGATATGAGGGATAGAAAACAGGGCTGTAAAGAGTGCTTTGTAAGAGATTTGTTCCTTGTTTTTCTGCTTTTCATCTAACCTCATTGCTCTGAACCTTCTTCCCCATTAAGGAAACTCAGCAAATCTCAAGCGATTCTGTGACCACATATTTCTGCACTCATTTTTAACACTGTGCTACTTAATCCATTTGATAGCCAACTCAATCCTTCTATGAGCCTCTCACTAAGTGAGTACTTCAAATTGAGATCCATATTCCTTTCTAAATCCTATTTTTCTTTGGGTTTTTTTACTGCTTTCTTGATACACTGATACTCAAGGATTATAGAAGACAATGCAACAGATCACCTGGTCTGCTGCAGCCTTATTCCACTTTTACTGAAAAGCATTATATGGACAGGTTCTTCGACATATCATTCATTTTGTACTTTACATGGTAACAACCACTATGCCCAACACGTTTCAGTGCTCAACTGGTTTACAGATCACGCTTACTGTTTTCCAAAAAAATACAAACCATCGTGCCTGTGGACATGAATATTTGCCAAACACAGTAGGAGAAAATACGATTTGCTGATCATCTTTAACCACCAGATCCAAACTGAATTGGGAGCAAAGTTCTTTTTGTAGTGTCGTTTACTACAAAGGTCAGATTTTCGTAATAGCCTTTAGCATTTACTTGTCTGTTCCTTCCTCCCTGTTTTCCCAAATTTCAAGCACTTTTAAACTCACTGGCCAGTTTCTACCAAAAACAATACCAACCCCCTCAACAACAACAAAAAGACCCCACCCCAAACAAACAAACAAAAAACCACAACAAACAAACAAAAACAAAACAAAAAAAAACCTGGAAGAACATTTAAGAAAATTTGGCAGTAAGGTAAAGAAAAGGAATTTAAAATTCTTGTCTGGACTAAGCCAAAAGCAAAAAGCACTCATCATTCAGAACTCTATTTGGCAAAGCCTCACCATCTAACCTTGTGGTATTCAATCACGATCCAAGACCAGCTGTGGCGCATGCCCAAAGGACATACCAAAAAGGTCATACAGGGATTTCGGGTCAACAGACAGAAGTCTGGAGGTAATCAACCTCAGTCCTTGATCACATAACGTGACTGAAATACAAAATTTCACCTGATTTCTAACTCCTTGGAGAGCAATGATTTTTTTGGCATAGCCTGTCAGAGCAAGTGTGCACAAATGTCCTTCTGCCTGGATTAAGGACTGTAAGTATAACTGGGGTCCCCCTCACCATCTGGAGTTACACTCATCTCTATCTCATCCCCTACACAGCACCATCTTCTCCCATCACTAGGGTCAGTGTAACTTGCAGAGCAGGAGAAAAAACTGAGACAATTTTTTCTCTCCATCAGATAATACTTTTTTCACTCAAATACTGGCAATTCCATATCTGTAGAAAACTGTGGAAGTCCGATCCATTGTTGGCAGAATCCTTTACTGCAATGAATCTCAGTGCTCACAGCCCTGTATGCTACTGCTTCAGCCCAAATGCAGATGGGGACTTGCTCTGCGGCTCACACTGTGGTCATATTTTAATTCAGAAACAAATACTAAAACTAGCATGTCCCAACTTCAGTTACAGAAACCACCACTGCTATACAGCAGTGACAGTCCCTACTGATTTGTAGTACTATTTGTAGAGAGTAACACCTCTTCTCACACAGAAACATTTAAAATATGCTTAAATAGGAGAAAAGAAAAAGTACTGGTTCAATCCCTAAAAAGCACAGAGCAAGAAAATCACTAACACATATGAGACCTCTAGAAGCCATATGGGTGATGTTCCCAAAGGAATCTGTAGCTACACCTCACAGTTTGTGAACAGTATGAGAGAAAAAAAAATTATCTCCAAACAACAGGCACACTAAAAAGGTCTCTTGGAGCAAAATACATGAAACTTCATCCTGATGTGGACTTACTCCACTCTGCACCCATACAAGTATAGAGAACACAGAGGCAAACATAGAGGTTCAGTTTGTGTGAATACAAATTACCTACTTTTTTCCCTCCGCTAGTCTATTTATCCTGGGTCTAACTTCTGGGCAAGTAGCTCCACCAGGAAAAGAGGATTAAGCTATTGTTTGTGGCTTTTCCCCCCAGGCCTCTGCTTCAACTATCCTTCGAGCCCATATGGATCTAACACAGCAAAATATTTTAAAGAACATATGCCACAAATCTCCGAAAAAATACAAAAGATCTGTTTGCAAAAGCTGAAATTTTAAACTGAAAACCTACAGTATCAGTCACAGTCTATATTCTTATATATTTATGTCCCTTACTTTAATGTGGGATTGCTGCATACCTTCTGAACTAAAACTAGCACTTTTCATTATTCAAAGTAAGCAGTGTATAGAACCCAAACAATTCAATGCACGGTACTGACCCACCCACCCTTACCTTTTGAACATTCATTCCTGCTCCCAAATTCTTTCCCTGCGGCAGCTGGTTTCAGACCCACCAGCATCTCAGGTTTACATGAGATGCAAAGCTCATCTGTAGGACAGCAGTAACACCTTTCCAATTACAGTTTTGGGGTTTGTTTTTTTTATTGCTTTTATACACACGTACTAGCACAGGTAAGATAGCAAATGCATAAGAGTCTTCCAAGCAGTCCTCTTCAAACCATTTGAAAGACCTTCAACTTTTAGAGTAAGGTCTCTCTAGGCCTGTTCTAGCCATGTCTCTTACATAATGTAAATGAGAAGGAGTATGAGTAGCAAGACAGGTTCCTCAATGCCTGTTCTGTGGAAAAAAAGGATAGCCTGTAATTCTGCTTCTTGAAGACACGCCTGACACACTAATTTACATAAACCTAAACATGCCAGGGCAGGGTAAAATTGCAAAATGTGGAACACTAGTAGAGTTGCAGACAACGGTTGTGTTCATAATGCTGTTTTGGACAATTTCCAAGGTTACATGGTTTTCAACTATGTCTAATTCATGGACGGAGTGTTGTGAAGTACCCAGAGAAGCACGAAACATAACCACTGGAAGCTGCTTTGCTTTTCCCTGCCTTGTCCCCTACTACTCTGGACTGCAAAATCAGTGCCATCACTTTCAGCTGCTACATGACAACTGTCACTCAAAGCACACCCTGTTACAAAAATAAAGTTTCTCCTTTGGTGAATCGGCGAGGTGCATAGTGACAGTGGTGACAGCTGAACTTACCGTCGACTACGGCTAAGTTCTGTGTGGGCTAAGCACTAGGTTTGAGTCGGGCGAGGGGTTCCTGGAGTCAGGAAAAACTCGGTAACAGCTGAGAGATCTGTCAGGACTGCCAGGAAACAGTCAACTCCCAGTAGTTTTTGCAAGCAAGGCTGCAGTGGAGAAACGAATAGCCAGGGCCAAGCAATCATGGAAGACTTAAATGGGTACAGTGAGAGACTGGGAGTGTGAGGAACAGGACATGTGGCATCAGAAGGACATGGCACAGGGGGTCTGCGCGGCAATTCATGAGGAAGGGCACAGAGCAGGAGCCACTCTGTCCTACTGAGTGGTCAACATGCAGCAATCTTTTTTTGGCAACAAAATTGGTGTCTGCCCGTTGCAACTGCTGGGCTGAGGATGCAACCCAGACAGAGAGGCCACAGCCTCCTCAGGTAGATGCCTACACCCAAACAGACCTCCTGAAGTCTCAGAGAACTATCCAAACCCTCAGCTGCAGGGAACTCCAGAATGTGGGAACCCTGCTAGAACCCAAAGGCAGAGGTGAGTGCCTTGGGTGCAACTGTGCCAAGACAGAGAAGCTTCACTACATAAAGTGCTTACTAGGCAATATACCATCTGGGAATCTGAGCAGGAGACTGATTCCAGTATTAAGCTCTCACACAGGCAGGGTGATAACCCTGCCTTAAATCCTTGGGAGCTGAAGGTAAGTTAGCATCCAACCCAAGCCAGTAGGATCAGCTACTTCACAAGGCAAGGGAGAACAGACTCTTGTCTCAGCTCAGAGCAGGAGAAAAAATGTTCCCTGTGCTACCAATGCACCTCTAAAAAATAGATATGATGTTCTGGAGCTAGAAGGAGAAGAATCTCTGATAGGCAGTCAAGATCCAGAAGAAGAGACTTCTACTAAATTCATACAGTCATCTTCAGGGTGACCTAATTACAGCCTTGCAGGACCTGAAGAGCCGTACAAGAAAGATGGAGAGGGACTTTTTACAAGAACTTGTAGTGTTACAGGACATGGTGGGGATTGGGACTAGGTTTAGACTTGATGCTATGAAGAAAGTCTTTACTGTGAGGGTGGTGAAAACTTGCTGCCCAGAGAAGCTGTGGATGCGTCCTCCCCTGGAAATACTTAAGCTTGGGTGTGGATGGGGCTCTCAGCAACCTGTTCTAGGGAAAAATGTCCCTGCTCCTGTCAAGGGAGTTGAAATGAGATGATCTTTAAAGTCCCTTCCAACACAAATCATTCTATTCTATGATCCTATGCTTTGCTGTCTTTACATGTAAATCCACATCTACAAATCCCATAATTACTTTTACAATACCTTTTCTGTATTACAAAAATTTCTTTTGAGTCCAGGAAGACATTTTTAATAAACTTATTTCAGAATTTCAGATACATACACTCAAATTTCACATTCAAAACCTTATCTGCACTGAAATTTCATTCCATTCCCATCCTTTCCTACACACAGATTATTTTATTGTGAACAGACAGATTCTTTTCCGTACCTTCAATAAGAAACTGTATTTAAGAAAAAGTACTACTAACACTTGAAAAAAAAACTTTAAATATAAGGGTTGCCTACATTTAGGGTACATTTATAACCTCTATCTAGGGATACACTATCACAGAGCTACAGACTCAGAACTCTGCAGAAAGTCAATTACCTTTTATTTCACTATCATGGATGATTTCAAAACCCTGCTCCTGTCTGCCCCTCTGTTAATATAAGCAGAGAAATAGCAAATTTACAGCAAGTTATTTCATATTTAGAATCTTCCTCTCTTAATTCTTCCTGCAGAACATAAAACTTGGATCTGTCTCCCTCTATCAACTAGAAACAGTTCTCAATTCCTTGGAAAAGCCATATTCCTAAATGTACCAGATGGGCAACAGAAGACTGGGTAGTTTCTTGAATTCTCATTCTCCAACTCCCCAACTTCTGGCACAGAGCATATTAAAGATAGTTTGCCAAATCAACAGATTATTTTAGAACACTGAAAAAAACATATTTTATTGCAATTTGCATCTGTTAACAAAATTCTTTAAAATTGCTGGAATAACTTTATAGGCAGATATGCCTGGAGGCGGTGGGGTGAGGGGGGGGGACTGTTTTCTTAGGTTTACTTTGTCTATTTTTCATGAAGATTCTTTGCAATACAGACTAACAAACTGACATGAGTAAATTTGCTGTACCATCACTGTGAAAGAAAACACATCTAAATATTTAAGAGACTATAAAGGTACTGTTATTTCCAAATCCCCAGGTTACTTTTGGTCTTGCTAGTTATTTTCTCATCTTGCTGTTTAATCCTCTAAAGGCCTGAATAATATGGAACTTAAAAATTCAATCTTTTTCTTTCACTACTTGCATGTAGGGAAAAGTAGATAATCTCACTTCTTCCCACTAGAGTAACTACACAGACACAAGCCATTTCAAGTGCATTTCCCAGGCTTCCAGAAAAGCCTGATTTTCCTGGCAGTCACCTCATCCTAAGTTTTGGCCTTTCAAACCACTTGATTCTAGTAACCTGTAAAGCTAACTCTTCTGTACATTTATATACACCATCAGACATTGTACATAAATATTTTCCTCTTCTTCAAAGAAGAGGCAAAAATATTTCCTTGACAGTCTTCCACATTGCCCTAGATGCATGTTAAGGCTGGCATTCCAGCGCCACAAGGAAATTATTGTTCCCTAAAGTTTAACCCTGAAAGACACCGATTTAGGGGTGAAAACTGGTGTTGCAGGGTTTTTGGTAGGTGGGGTTTTCTCCTGTACAGCTGTCAATAAATAAAAAAATTAGCCACACGGGATTTAAAATGTTATCATTTCCTTTAGCCTCATAAATAAAACATTAATTAAAATTAATTTTTCTATACTGTCTCCCATTCTATATGCTGCTGCATCAGGTCACAGGGCTGGGAGAAAAGGCATCTCTCAATGCTTTGTATAGTGCAGGATGTAATTTCTGGTATAGGAATGCAGTTTATTTACTGAACCATTTGCTCAAGTGTCATTTCATCTTTGTGACTAGGATAGCATTAGGCTTCAGCTAAAAATTTCAGAGTTGAAGTGTATCTGGAAAGAAGCAATGGAATACCTCTGATATTAAGGGTTCACAGTAGCCTTGGGAATCAGGTTAAAATGCTGTAAAAGGACAGTGGATGTCCGCACTACCAAAAAGCTACAGAATTTATTGATTACTACCAGCAATAAAAGCAAAGTTAAGACTAACTCTAGCCTATGCTTGCTGCACATATAGCAGCAATTTGGTATTTTTAGCCTATACTCACCCCACGACAGCTTCAGCAGCCACGGATAAATACATTCCAGACCATGCTCTTATACAAAGACTTCTGTATACCCCACAACACACAACCATTAAAGGCTGGTACTCTAACTCAGCACACGTCTCAAAACATACATCACTTTGAACAGCAGATAAACTGACAGGGAAGTAGTCAAATGAAGATTTGTAAATAAAAAAGGTCACCTTGTTCTGGCTCAAGGAGGCCCAAAAAGAGAAGGTGCTGGACACTGGGAGCCTACAGGGAAACATGCATGTCCTCCTGGCTTCCTATATTTCACTAAATTTTCCCTAGGCTTCTACTTTTGGTCACTGGTCACTTTTGGAGACAGGACACTAGATTAGATGACTCCTTGTTCTGATAAAACATTATTAAATATTCTTAAGTATCAATATTTGCACATCTGATGTGTCTCTGGTACAGAGTTTTATATATTGTGTGTATGAAACCAAACACATTTAAGTCAGAAATTAAAAGGGCAAGATTTTTCACGTGCTATTAAAGCACCATAAAGATTGCTTTCTTGGATTAACACCTTTCATATAACGAATCTGCTACCTTGAAAAATTCCTGCGATTTTGATATTTCATCTAAACACCAAATATTAAGCACACACATATATATATGCATGTAATTCTACTTGGAGAACTGGATGCTCTCCCATTCAACAGGTCTCACTCTGTGAGCCAGACTGCAATTCATTAGGTAATTTGAAAAGATTTTAAATCTGAAGCTTAGTTTTTCATTTTCTTATCAGCTCTTTAGAAAATTAAATACTTTGGTCAATACATTTGATTATGTCTGTGCCAGAAACAGCTCAAATATTTGACGTGAAAGTCCTATCATATTTCATGTATGCCGGAATTTGAAAACTAAGGCCTAACCAAATACAACCTTTGTATGTAAAAATACAACCTTTAAAAATAAATGCATATTTGTTCTCAAGGCATCTGCACTTCATGATTTAGTCCAATCCATCTCAGAAGGAAACACTTAATGGTATATCAATACTTCAAGAAGAATAGAGGAACTATCACCACTCACTTGCCACAATCACAGGAATCTGAGAAACACACAATTATTTTAGAAATCAGCATCTATCATCATCCTGCACTTCAGGGGACTAATACTTATATTTTTTTAATAAACTAAAGGAAAGCAATTCTTTCCACTGAAGTCCACTGCTTCCACACTCTATTCTTTTGATACATAACAGAAAAAGAACTGGAGATTTTGATACATTTTGATACTCTTAGAAAACTAGTAAAATACCTCCTATTTGGTTCTATTATAGACACCCATCAGAACGATGAGAAAGTGAGCAGTAAATTCTTACAAAGAAAAAAACAGCCACAAGGAAGGAGAGTAGGCTTGCAGTTGTCAAAGAGAAAAATTTTCCATGGTTGCAACAGCGGAGAGGAAAAGAGAAAGGGAAAGGCACTTAGGCCAACAAACTGAGGTATCAAATAATACCAAGTATATTACAGAATAAACAGCACTATTTCTTACTTCACCCAGCAGGAACAAACAGGGACTCTAATTTGTTTCTTTTAATTTTGCAGAGGTTTTAGAACTACTGGAAGACAGTATGTCCGCAGTAAACAAGCCTGTGACCTCAGAACTACTTTTTATGTGCAACTCTAGTCAGAGAAGCTATCCAAATTGAGATAAGTCTGAGAACAAGCACATGATAATAGTTTAAATAAGCTTGTACCTCCTGCCATTTCTCTGAAGGGTGTTAAAAAAAACCCCAGGCTCTAGAAAACAGACATTCATAGTTTACTGGGAGAGCGTATCATATGCCTCAGAGGAACAAATGCTCTTTCAGCAGCTCTCTGTAGGCTTAGCTCAGGGCCATGCCATTTTTGACAGACAAGTAGCTCCCTGGCTTCAGCTGCCTATTTATGTACATGAGCTATGGAATTTGCCAATGGCAGCACTCAAATCCCCTTTTGCTGCTTTTAAGTCTTCTGCATTGAGAACTTGTGTTGCAAACAGTTAATACGTTTAACAGTTCAGTCCAGGACAAAAAGATGATTCTTTCTCTCTTGCATGTTACTGTCACAGTAGTTTGAAGGCCAGTGTTTTTTAAGAAAGACAATCAATCCACTTGTACCAGGAATAGATCCGTGACAACCAGGCCAATTTATCACACTAAATGCTGTGTTCATTAAGCAGAAATAATAAAGTAACAATTTAAGTACAGATTGGGCTACAACAAACAACCAAGGAAATACCAACACCTCAACAACTGGAATGCTTTCTTAGTAAAGCAAAACTTACTTCTCTTTGTGGAGTCGTAATTAGCTAGCAGCCCAAATAAAACAATAAACTGAATGTCAAAATCTTTGGAATATTTATGTAATTCTTATTTTCAAGTATTATTTCAATGAGGTGTTCTCTTACTTCACTTTGAATCAGTAAGACGAAATTCTATTCTCCTCAATTAGCATGATTTCTTCTCTCTCAAATAAGTCACACAACTAAGTTGGATGACAGTGTTATTTCAATTTCCTCACAGTTGCACACATCTGCCAGCTTGCCAAAGCAGCACCATGTATACAACAAAAACCTCGTGTATGCAACACCTGGCTGACAACAATTCCCAATTTATAAAAGTCTGACTTATAAAGAATGATAGATTTTTAACAAATCAGACAAGTGAACCAAGTCATGTCTATGAATACATAAATACATTTCCCCATGCAACAGAGGTTACCCTCCCCAGAGCAGGACAGAAAAGCTAAGTCCGACTATACTATGATTTTCCAACAGCTTATTAAAATAAACCAAAACCAATTTTCATATGAAACAAAGTAACAATAAAATCCAGCAAAACTTACAAGTTCTTGTGAAAACTCTCTTCAGTATAGTGACAGATGACAAAAGTTACTAAAAGGAACATTTGATCTTACGTATTCTGAGACAATATAAAATGACAGACAGCATTGTCTACAAACCAGTCAACGTGAGAGATACAATTAAATACCACAACCAGATCATAAAAGATCATCTTTTACTGTAAGCAGGGATTTAGAGTAGTAACTTAAAAATTACTAGCTGTATAGCTTCTAGGAATTATAGTTTCACCAGTGTCTTTGTACAGTCAATGGTGATTCGCCTTTTAGTTACCTCAATACAATAAGCAAAGTGACTTACCATTCTTGCTGACATCCAGTTCCCTGAGATTAATGAGATTTGCAATGGATGCTGGCAATGTGGTTAGATCATTGTCTGGCAAACTCAGCTTGTGTAGAGACTGACAGTTAAAAAGTTGCTATTGAAACAAAGAAAAAAGTGAATGTGATTTTCTCTCAGTTTCCTCTATATAGCTTTTGTTTATAATGCCTTTAAACTTCTGACCTCATGGCCTGAACATCAGGTTATTTAGAGTTTTCGATACAAAAAATTTTTAACTAGTTTAATTGAAAATTGACTCACATTACAATGCTTAAGAAAGCAAAAAATTGCAAATGGTCACAAGGCAGCAGATATGCTTAATACTTCCTACAAATTCCTTCCAGTATCTCAGAATTTGTGACCTGTAGTTACACACTGACCTGCAAACATTGCAAAATATTTTCTGTTGTAGACATGCTATGTGACACCCCAGAGGTAAGTAGAGTTTAATCAAGAAAGAAAAGAAAAGATTGACAGACACATTTTTTAAAGTCAAATAGTTCTGGAACACAGGATTTCAGTACGTATTCATCTCCTCTACAAGTGTAAATTTCATGTTGTTATGTCTTCCAATATTTTTTCCCTTTCATGCTTCCCTACCTCAAGTACGCAAAAATCCAAAAAAGTTGAAAAAAAATTGAAAACTGGTGAAAAAAATTGAACTAACTGAAAAAACTGAAACTAGTCAAAGTTTGAGTTAGGGGTATAGAAAACTGTTTAATCTCTGCTGTATACACGCATTACCATCTTTTATCAAATACTAGCTCAGAGCCAGATCTCTTCCTAAATGCGTAGGGTACCTAGAGATTCTTCCTCAAAAGCTTTACAAATTGACAAAGTAAGGCAAATAATCTTAACGTAATGGAAGAATAATCCTCAAATGATACGTAGGAAACTTACAGATAATACAAAACAAGCATCTCTAAGAAAGCAGTTGAAAAGATTCATCTGAACAATTTATGATGAGTATTCTTTTCATGACAATTTTGGAAAAGAACATTCATAAATACCTTGACTTAGTGATCATCACTTTTCGAATTCTGAGAAAAGATCTTAAAAAACCAGGAAGCATTCATTGACTAAAAAAAAATTTATCCCAATCACTATCATTAGCAACGAGCTCAGCTCAACCAAAATTTTTGTCTCTCTCAATTACAAGGCCATTATTTGAACCAGAGACTGAACAAGCCCCATTCCTGTAAAATTTGCATATACGACCCCAGAACAAAAGCAGACAAATTAGCAAGATGGACACTTAAAGGAATGAGCTTTAACTTGTCTACTGCTGTTTTCAAATCTTCAGAAATGTGTCTGTTAGAACTCATTTATCATTAAGGCTTTGAAGAGTTACAAGTCACTTAGGATACTTTGATGAGCTCAGGTGTGTTGGAGACATTCCCTTACTTCAAGAATATATACTTAAAGCTCTTTCCCTAGAAAGCAATAATGTAGACTCTTGGAATCATTAGAAATTTCTCTGATAAGTCAGGTCAAAGCACATGTAGCACAAGGAATTGCAAGATCCCTAAAGGAAAATGTAGGGGGAAGGGAATTTTGGACCATGTTGACTATGCAGTTGTTCCTTCTGTTCTTCTTTTTTGGTGTTGACATATTCATAATTACTAGTAGTAAATGCAGGAAGTCACATAATTAAAGACTATTTTACTGCAGAATTCTGATTTCTTCCAAACATCAGAGTGAGAGAGAAAAGTAAAACTGTTACAGTTTGAGGTTTTTAGCTCAAATGCACACTGTGGCACCTGGAGTAAACAGGGTACTTTTTCAGATGTGATTCAGCATATAAGATGAAGGAGGATGAAAGCATTTCAAATGTCCAGTCAGTTTTGAAGCTGAGACTACACAGCAACATTTCATGTAAAGTCAATTCCTTCTCTACCACAACCTTCCTCTCCACCCCAGTTTGCTCATGTTGTGCCCTCAACCAGTCAGCTAAATTAAGGAGCTATACTGCAAGCACTGAGTTTTGAAATGAGCTGGAATTCTGAAAAGATTCAGGGCAATTAAAAAAATCCAAGAGCCACACACACTGATCGGTCATTTCAGTGATCAGTTTGACAAGCAGCCCCAAACTAGCTGTGTTGTGGCACACAGAGGTCAGATCACAAAGCACTACTGGGGCAAAGAGGAAAGGTGAGAGTGGGAATGTCTTAACACGGTTTCAGAAAACTAGAGAGGGCCTGATAAGTATCGCAGCCTTTATATTTGAAATGGCTTAATTAAAAGTCTTTTTCAGAGTTGGACGACCAAATAAAAGGGAAAAGGAAGACACAGCTTGAAACTCTGGCTCCATATTGGCTAGGATAATTTCAAATATTACAGGCCTTCCCCTAGAGATCTTCTATGAAAGTTTAATTACCAAAATTTTGGTCAAATGAATGAGAATCACTTTGACTGTATCTTCACTACCCCAATCTCCCTGCTTGTGTTCTTTACCGTATTTGAATTTATATGTGGGGGCGTTTTCTTTTGAAAATTGAAAGGGTAGCAAAAAATAATGACCAAAATTACTTAAAAGCTGGAAAAATCTTTAGCTTCTCAGAAATATGCCTTTAAGTATGACTTATTCTAATACAGAAACACATAAACTTGAAGCAAGTGTAGGCTATTACATGCCCCTGCAGTTAAGAAAAAAAACCCCAAAACCCAAAAAGGAACAAAACATAAATGTTCAAGCAATCTTTCGAATCATGTGGATAATTAAACCTTAGACTAGACCAAGGCGAGTGGTAGCCTGCCCACTTCTCAGTGCACAGAAATAGATTTATTAGTCAGTCTTTTCTGCTTTGTAACTCTCTTGGGCCAGATCTGTTGCTTGAGCAGTTTCATTCCAATTTATGCAACAAAATAGTCAAGCTGGAATGCATAAACTTTCAGTCTACCAAGGCTGCTTCATGGCAACCTATGGCCCAAAAGCTGAAGCTAGACACTATCAGCTTCTACAATGCTGGTAAAGTAAAGACATAATAAGTGCACCTAAAAGGAAAACCACCCAACATACCTTTGGAAGCTCTTCAATCTGATTAGCATCTAAATACAGTTCTTCCAAGGTCTTTTCAAAAGTAAAAATCTCCTTAGGCACCTGTTCCAGGCTGCAGTGAGAATAATCGAGTGTAGTCACAGTTTCCTCTTCTCCACGCAGACAGCGGCATGGCACCAGCCGCAAAAACAAATTCCGCTTTGTTGTCATTTTCAGGCACTGTAAAACAGAAATCGGTCAATTTAAAAACCAAAACCTCAGAAATACTCACATGTGCAATTTCTCAAACTTGCACCAGCCACTAAATACTGAAAAGAAGTAGCATATATACGTACTTGCACATATATTTGCATACACGAGACAGCGAGGACCATGTACTTATTTTAAATACAACAGATCTCTAATGACATTAAATGGGGTTAACACACCTACAAATACCAGAAGATGAAGCCAAAGTTCAGCATATGATTTGTCACCAGCTAACACAGCCCTACACTGCAGAGAACTTTGAAACAGCATTTCTGACCTGTCAGTTGTATCTTTACAACATAGCTTATCCCACCTTTACAAAGGTTAGTGGGATATTTTTGCTTAGCACAATAAAATCCATCCTCTACAGAGAATTAAAATGTAGCTATACAAAATCTAATCAGGTATTTTTTTTGTACATGTAAATTCACATATCCTAATTTCAAATCCCTCATTTAATGACAGAATACAATAAAAAAACCCCAGTTTCTACCAACCGTTCTATCTGCAGTTTAAAAGGAAAGGTTTCCAAGTGCAGAGATAACCAACTGACCTCTTTTTGCAACTTCATTCCCTTTGGGAAACTTCAACATGTCTTGCCGTGCACACTGGAACAAGGAAAATTCACCTTGCTATGGGAATGTATCTTTCTTCCTTTAAACTCATTGTTACAACAGTTCCCTCTACTCTCTATTCCTATTCAGCCTGAGAAGGCAAACCTAAATGGTGCTGACTAGCTAATTACTGACAGCATACACCAGCCATGCTCCTGCCTCTTTTCTCCTCAGCAACAGCACAAGTTTAGGTCTCTTTCTCTAATTAGCAATGGATTTTCACAAAATCTTCAGAATGTCACCTCAGGTTTCAAGTTTGTCTGAAATTAGATGACAGACTCAATTTTTCAAGAAGGACCAACATATGCAGACCAACAACACGATCATGTCAGCTTCATTTCCTCAGGAAATTGGCCTAAAAATACCTACTTCTCCAAAACAGCACTGGGTGTTTATTTTCTCAATCACACTGCCAACACTCCAAATGAAAATATGCCTTTTTTTATCTCCTTTTTTTTTTTTAACTGCTGAAATTATATTTCAACTTCTGGACTGGTGACAGGAAACTTTCTCCTCCAAGTGCCAAAAAAATCTTTCAGACACATTTAGCAGACTGCACTTCAACTTTCAGACAGTCTGTTAGTAATACAGGGAGAACATAAAATACCATGCCCACGGCACTACGTAAAGTCACAAGCTGCAAGACCCCTTTTCTCACTAAGACTCAAAAACAAGTAATGTGCTTGGATTCTCCTATGTGCAGCTTAGCTTGCCAAATACTTCACAGTATGTATAATTCATATGGCAACAGATCAAGGGACTGCTATACTTTAGTGTTTTCATTAACTAGAAGTAGAATTTATCACTCAGACTGTGAACAGTCAGATTCTACAACCATCCAATAAAAAAATGGAAGATAACTCTTCATGAGAATAGTGGCATGTCAAAACCTCATTTTTTAACGACGCTTCCACGTCGCTAGAATTTGGTTACAATGTTGATTATCAGAACACAATATTTCCCATGAAACTCCAGCCATATTATTTAAATAAAAAGTGATGCAAAAATTAAAAAAATATTTAACTGTATTGCAATACAAAGAGTTTGGAGACTGCAAATTTCACACTGGGAATGCCCACAAAATGGGAAAGTCAGCAAAACAGATAGCATAACCTCCTTCTGCCTCTTCCACAGGAACAGGCTCAAGAACGACATCCTCCAGCCACCCACAGACAGATGCCAAAGATGCTATGGAAGCTGAAGTGCTCACTGGGTCAAAGTGACAACAACATCAGACCACCTGAAGTACCGAATCCACCCACACCTTCTCCAAGCCGCTGATGTTGCACGTGAAAACACAAGTTGAATTCCCTGGCCAAAATCTAAAAACAAAAAGCCTTTGACAAAAAAGAAATTTCGTCTCATTTTGCTAGTAGTTCAGGGAATGGCAAAGCTGTGGAAAAACATGACACTTTTGAAAGAAGCCTCAACAGCAGTCTCTTTAAACAGGAGTATAAACAGAAGAACATGTGTCATGGAAACAAGCACTGGAAGCAGAGATTGTACATGTGAATTGATTACCAGAAGTCTGGCAGCAAAAGGCACACCTACTTCCCACCAGCTGCAGCTGTCAATAAGTCCACTTTGTCCAGTCATTTCAACTTCTGAGAATTATATTTTGAAAGCAGAATATTAAAAAGTTTACTCCAGCTTCATATAAATACTTAAAAAAAGATACTACTTGTCATTCGAATCACTCAAAAAGCACATTCATTACACTGTTCACCCCCTCTTCTTCAGTGGCTGTTCTCCTCACATGGAGTCCTACTTGTCCATGTCTCTAGAGTTTCTGAAGCAACAAAACTTGTAAGGCCTAACAATGCAAAACCCACATACACCTAGTTTTCCTAACTTATTCCTTGATTTTGTAAAAGAGATCTTGAGCTTTTAGAAGGTGTGGGGGAAGAAGGATCTGGTAGAAGATCACATGCATCCACAGCTCTGTAAACGGATTAGTAAACAAATGCCTGTACAGTATCACAGTGCTGGGTCATATGTCCTTCAGTTACCATGTCCCTTAAAGTACCTGAACTCACAGCTCCCATCATAAGCCAAAATAGTCAAGACTCATATTTAAGTATCAAATAAACAACCGTCCCGCCAAAGCACTGGTTTGACCAACCTGGGCATATATCTAACTGTAACTCTTCAAAACCCAGAACAAACCTAAAAAGCTGCATTTAAGAGAAGGCAGGAAACTGCTACATGATTTAATTCAAAATTGTTCTATGTTTGTTCAGATTTTACTTCTACGCATACAGGAAGAACTCTTTAACACTCATGTTCTACGACAGAGATGGCTGTCAATACTAGGAAATGGGTGCGTCAGGATAGTGGCAGGAAATATTCCCCACCGCCACTCCTCTACAATATACGTTTTATAAACCAACAGTCAGACGTACACAGTCAGACTTCTTATCTGTCTCCGTCTACTCATCTTGTGGTCAGTTGCCCAAGCAGAAAAATTGTAATGGATGAAAGGAATCAGAGAATCCACTGTTAAAACAACCTAAGACAGGAAAAAGTGATTTCACACACAACACGTTCTTTTCTTATATTGCTCCAAATAGGAATTTCTCCGTGTTTAGTTTGAGTAAATACACAGAATGTAGAAAGGAACACAAAGGATAGCAATTTTTCCCTGCCCATAAAACAGGCACGTCTAGCAGGCAGAAAAATCTTCATTTCCTAATATACCACAGCATCAGACCGCCTGAAGTACCAAATCCAACAACGTGAAATTGCTTTGCAGACCTACAACGTTGTGATGGCTTATTTTTCTCCACCACTTAACGGCTCAAATTCTTTATGGGGCAGATATAATAAAGAACTCAAAGGAAAAAAAGGAAAAACCTGAAATACAAATAGAACTCCCTTGTTCCCTAAACCATTAGAGCCTTGACACAAATTGACCTGAGGTTCAGTGCTCACAGCCAACAGGAAAATTATGACTTTTATTGAGTTGTTTTGGGTTTTTTTCACTTCTTGAAGAAATAGGAAGGGAAAAACATCACTCTGCATGGGCTGCAGGTGGATATCTGCTCCACTTTGGACAATGGTCTGCAGGGGAATCTCTGCTCTGGTGCCTGGAGCACCTTCTCCCCTTCCTTCACTGGCCCTGGTGTCTGCAGGGTTGTCTCGCATATTCTCACTTTTCTCACTTGGCTACTGTACAGTTGTTTTTAATGCTTTCTAAAATATGTTATCACAGAGGTGCTACCAAGATTACTGACTGACTCAGCTTTGGCCAGTAGTCGGTCCATTTTGGAAACAGCTGGAATTAGTTCCATCCAGCATGGGGGCAGCTTCAGGCAGCTTCTGCATGTGGTGAAGTCACACCTGCAGACCCCCTGCAGAATCCCAGAAGATAAGAGGCTAATGTGTTTGTCTCAAACACCAACAGCAGAGTGGCTGTGGCACCAGCCAAGGACTGTAGGTAACAACAGCCAAGCACTGTTGGCAGTAACACGCTGTGAGAAAGAACAAGATGTGATTGGACAAGGGGCCATATGGAGGTAGGACAGCACTTTTCTGGGACAAATGTCCTTATTCTAGCTCTTGGAGATAAGCACAACTCAGTACAGCACAAACACAGGAATTAAGCAGAGAAGCAGGCATGGATGGAGGAGGGAGGGAGGGGGGAGGCGGGAAGGAACAAGACCACCAAAGCCCTCTGACCCATTTCCACAAAGACCTGGAAGAACAGACCGTGCATGATGACTAATTTGCATAGCAAATCCAAAATTTTTCTCCAGGGCAAGGAATGCTTATCTGTTAAAAAGGCATCCAAAAACAAGCCCAGGTGCATGGGTGCCCCCAGACCCTGGACATCCTACTGGCTGGATCAATGCAGAAGCCAGTACTGGTGATCTCTCTTTCTCCCTTCCTCTCTCTCCACCTTTAACTTGTCTCTCTCTTTGTCTCCTCGTTTTCACCCTATTCCTTTATCCAAAACCCACTGCTGTGTACTTACATTAGAAGGTGTAGGACTAACACACCAACTTCCACGTCATGTTTAGTTAACTAACAATATTTTATAAGCTTTTGTGGACTCTCTAATTTTAGTTTTTCCTTTTGAAAAGCATCTACAAATCTTGGGTTCTCCCTTCTCCTTACAGGTGGGACATCATACCCCAACTACTAAATCCCTGTCGCTTACACCTAATATAAACCATGAACAGTGAAAATGAACAGCATAAAATGAGTGAAGCAGAAAAGAAAAGCATTGGTTTGAAGACCAGGGAAAGAAAACAAGATTAGCAGCAAGCTTGGATTGCCAAATTTTAATCCAGAACAGACTAGCATCATTCGGTGAACCATCACTCTACCCTTGAACTCTGATGATTCCCTGCTTACTCCCATCACCCAAGTATCTGGCAGTCCAACAGCATGTGTAAACCTGCCAGAGCCCAACAGGACATTTTCAGTTTAACCTCAAGTAGAGCTTAGGATCACAGTAATGTTGTCCCCAGTCTACATTAATTTGCTTCGAAAGCAATAGTTTCACTGTATCATTAGTCCCTTAGATTTCCCATCTGATGATAACAGGATGGGATCGCTCATGCTCAAGAAAGCACTGCTTCCCCCTCCCAGGCCTCTCAAAAGGATGTTACAGCAGCAGGAGTTGAAAATGAAACCAGCTATCAAATGTTTATACAGAAAGGCAAGACGAACTAGGCACACAAAATACACAGTGAAGTACTTTTCAGTCCACCCCACTACCTACAAAGTGGTGCAGAATTATGCAGCTAAGCACATGTAAACACAGGAAAGGGCAAGATTGTGTTGGGGAGCATATAACCTAATATGCTGCCTGACAAATACAAAAAGGCTTAACTGGCCAACTGACCGAAGTCCCAACATACTCATGTCAAAACAAAGAATTACAAAAAAACCTGTAAGGGTTTTTCTCTGCCTAAAGCAGCAATAAGCACCACAGAAGACACCAAAACACAGGCTTTTTGGTTTCTCGATGGGAGTTGCTGTATTGTGAAAAGTAACACCACAATTTACATGAACGTCTTCCACTTAAAAGCAGCACTAATCCTCATGAACTTGGGAAAACTATAAACAACACAGTACTTCTAGAAGGAACACAAAACATCCTAGGTTTTTACAGTAAATGAAGCACGTAATTATTCACTCTTTAAACTCAAAGTACTTGGCACCTCTTAGTCATCAGCAAATCATGGGGGGAAAAAAAAGTGTGTAGGGGGTGGCACTAAGAATTGGTACAGACTCCCCCTAAAATCAATCCAGTCCTCTTGGGCAGGAAAGGTGAACTCTTAAAATAACAAACTGCAACCACCATTTTGCAAACCCTAGCTTGAAAGTGTGCTTCTCTCCAATCCTTTTTCTTGTCATCTTTTGGAAAGGAGAAGATGGCTCAAACCTGATGGCCACTGACAAGGACCTGAAACATGCAAAGACAGCCTGCACTGAGGAGAAACTGTCCCTTTTAACTATCACTGGCATTGTCTGGTTGAGGTGGTGAAGCCTCATTTGGTGACAATGCCAAATTAATGTATTTTCACTTCCTTCTTCCTTCCTTCACTTCCAAGCTATTTCTTTGTGTCTCTTCTAGAAAAAAAAATCCCCAAACTGGACTGGTTATGTCATACATTTCACTGAATGAGACTGGCAAACATGTCAGTACAAATGAACCAAAGTACTGCACTCTGGAGAATGAACAAGTATTTGGAAATAAAACGGACACCATTTAATATGAAGCTATAGTCCGAGGCTCCCCGGTTCTGGCATAAAAACAACGCTCAACTGCATCCATGGCCGCACATCTTTATGCGGGCAAGGAACACCAAAAAACACGCTGTGCTTGCTCACAGACAGCATTCAGAGAAAAAGAAATAAAAGGCGTTACTCTTGAAACAACAATAGTGAATGGTAACAACAGGAGGAAGAACATGTTAGTAAATACAGTGAATAGCCAATTGTTAAATGAAAAAATATTAAGGATGTTTGCTAAATTTTTTTGGGAAAACTAAGGGAACAGAGAGTGCAGAAATCAGGGCTTTTTTACTGATCCAGAATACCAGAATATAACCAAACCCAGCCATTCTCTACTCCTAACTTGCCAAAGTATCAAGTTCAAAGTTCCTCTTGGGGTTAACTACTTCGCAAGTTCTCAGTGCCTCTATATATTAAAGCAACCAAATAAAACCCCCCAAACCATCACCCATCTCCAAGAGCCAAGGCAGCAAGATAATTTCAGTTAACTCCCAGAAAAGCAATGTCAGGTATGAATTCTGGAGAATTTACTTAAATTATCTCTTTCTTGTATTGTATGAATAAATTCTAACCAGATTTCAATTTACTATTTCTATTTTGTTTTGCTTTAAAATAATCAGAAATCCTTTATACAAGTAGAATGTAAAGCTTCTCATCAAACCACATTATGAAACCTCTTTACTTGTTGCAGTTGCAGTGGTGTTACCTGTATTAATAACATTTTCTTGATTCAACAACAGCATTTTCCTGTTCTACTGGAACTAAAGAATCTCTAACTAGGTATGGCCTGTAACAGATATTTTTTAGCTGAAAAGTTCATCTAAACTGCCTATGCTAAAACAAACCTCAAGAGTTAATTTTAACCAGTAAAACCCACCCTAAGCAAAAGATAAATAGAAAGAATTCTCCAGAATAACTATTTCTATTTATTTTCTGCAACAAAGCAGTCAGCAGTACTTGGCCTTATCATGGCAAAAGCTTAACAATGACAAAACCAGAATGACTTTGTCAAAACGGAACAGAAGTATTATTTTTAAACTGAAAATCTCTGGCAAATAACCTACATAATAAAACATTCTATTTCAAGTGCAGCCTTTAATTGAAATGCAGTAATACTCAATATCCTTACAAGCCTAGACCGAGACATCAGTAAGTCAGAGGTATATGGGAGTATACATCTATAATTCAATCACCCCAGTATTTTTTGGAGAGACAATATGACCCAGCACACAGCGCAAGAAGTTCCTGCAGATCACTGAAGGTAACTTTTTGATGTAAGTGGTAGAAGAGCCAACAAGGAAAGGTGTTTTGTTGGACCTTGTACAAACAAACCAGGAAGGACTGAGAATGTGAAGGCTGGAGGCAGCCTTGGTTGTAGCCACCAGAAGATGGTGGAACTCAAGATGATCCTGTGTAGAGGGAACAAAGCAGCAAGCAGGACTAGAACCCTAAACGTCGAGAGAGCTAACTTCAGCCTCTTCAAAGACCTGCTTAGATGAATCTCATGGGTTAGGGCTCCAGAAGAGAAGGGGGTCCAAGAAAGCTGGTCAATATTCAAGCATCATTTCCTCCAAGCTCAAGACCAGTGCATTCCCACAAACCAGAAGTAAGCAAAGGGGGCAGGAGACCTTTATGGATGAGCAGGGAGTTTCTAACAAATCTCAAATAGAAGAGAGAAATTTATGGAATGTGGAAAAGAGGGACAGGCCACATAGGAGTATGACAGGAACATAGTCACAGAATGCAGGGATGCGACAAGGAAGGCCAAGACCCACTTCAGGTTGAGTCTGTAATGGAATATCAAGGACTACAAGCATGGCTTCTACAAGTACATCATCAGCAAAAGGACTACTAGGGAAAATGTGGGGTCACTCATGAGTCAGATGGATGTCCTGGTGATGGAAGACAGAAAAGGCAGAATTGCTGAATGCCTTCTTTGCTTCAATGTTAACTGCTGAGGCCAGTCCTCAGGAATCCCAGACCTTGGGGCAAGGAGAAGAAGACTGGAGAAAGGAAGACCCTCCCCTGGTCACTGAGGATTCAGCTACATAGGCTTAACATTCATAAATCCATGGGCCTTGATGGGATGTACACACAGGTGCTGAGGGAGCCAGTAGATGATGTTGCTAAGCCACTCTCCATCATGCTTGAAAAACCATGGAGAGCTGCCCAATGAGTGGATGAAGGACAATGTTACTCCCATCTTCAAAAAGAGCATGAAGGACCCTGGAAACTACCAGTCAGCCTCACCTCCATCCCTGGAAAGATGATGGAACAGAACACCCTGGAGGTCATCACCAAGCATGTAGAAGAAAAGGTCATTGAGAGCAGTCAGCATGGATTCCCCAAGGGGAAATCATGCTTGACCAATCTGACAGCCTTCTGTGGCAGCAGGGCAGGACGGGTAGATGAGGGGACAGCAGTGGATGTTGTCTGCCTCCACTTCAGCAAGGCTTTGGACACCGTGTCCCATAACGTCCTCACAGGTAAGCTCAGGAAATGTGGTTTAGACGAATGGACAGTGAGGCGGATCAAGGACTGGCTGAATGGCAGAGCTCAGAGGGCCAGGGGAGTGGAATCCACCTGGAGGCCTGCAGTCAGTGGTGCTCCCCAGGGATCAATGCTGGGTCCAGTCTCACTCAACTTGTTTCTCACTGACCTGGATGAAGGGATACAAGGTTCCCTCAGCAGGTTTGCTGATGATACAAACTGGGCGAGTGGCTGAGACACCTGAAGGCTCTGCTGCCTTCTGGCTGGACCGTGGTAGGCTGGAGGGTTGGACGGAGAGAACCCCGGTGAGGTTCAACAAGGGCAAGTGCAGGGTCCTGCCCCGGGGAGGAATAACCCCGAGCACCAGCACAGGCTGGGGCTGCCCCACCAAAGAGCAGCTCTGCAGAGAAGGACCTGGGAGTCCTGGTGGATCACAAGGTGACAATGAGCCGGCAGTGTGTCCTTGTGGCCAGGAGGCCCAGTGGGATCCTGGGGTGCGTCGGGAAGAGTGTGGCCAGCAGGTCAAGGGAGCTGATCCTCCCCCTCTACTGGGCCCTGGTGAGGCCACATCTGGAGTGCTGTGTCCAGTTCTGGGCTCCTCAGTACAAGAGAGAAATGGAGCTTCTGGAGAGTGTCCAGCAAAGGGTGTCACAAAGATGATGAGGGGTCTGGAGCATCTCTCTTACGAGGAGAGACTGAGAGAGCTGGGCCTGATTAGTCTAGAGAAGAGAAGACTGAGAGGGCATCTCATTAATGCCTATAAATATCTCAGAGGTGGGTACCAAGAGGATGGTGCCAGACTTTACAGTGGTGCCCAGATACTGGATGAGAAGCAATGGTCATAAACTCCAACACAAGAAATTTCACCTCAAGATAAGGAAGAACTTCTTTATGTTGAGGGTGCCACAGCACCGGAACACACTGCCCAAAGAGGTCATGGAGTCTCCCTCTCTGGAGACATTCAAAATACAGAGAGATCTGTTACTTTGTAACCTGCTCTAGGTGACCCTGCCTTGGATGAGATGATCGCCAGTGGTCTCTTGTAACTGTAACTCTTCTGTGATTCTGTGAATTTAAGGCAAGATCTATTACAGCAATATCCTTACCAAAAGAGAGAGAGAAAAATTACAGATTAAGTTTACAGGAAAAAATTAAATTTTAAAATGTTCAGATAACCAAGCAACTGTACTTTTTACTCTTTTTAAAAAAATATTTATATTGACTTTTCATATTAACACTACATGACACTACACAGCAACACACACACTGTCATAACACAATTGCAGCCCAGGTAATTGCAAGTATGTTCTCACACATTTTCTTTTGTTCTTTTTCTGAGACAGCCCTAGAAAATAACTTCCATCTGGACAGTAAATCTATCCAAGTAAGTGCCAGTATAACACTTTCTCTGAAGAATGGTTTCTAATTGGATACCATTAACAACACTGCTGAGATTAGCATTAGATCTGAGCTTCATTTCTGATGTTTCACTTGATTGCATATTCTTTGGGTGTGTATTTGTCGTGTTACTAAGAAAACCTTAAGAGGGAGGAATAAATTGATTTTTAAAACTACTGTGTTTGGATCTCATCCACTTCTCTTCCTCAGATCAAAAAAAAAAAGCACCATATAAGTGCAGTGATTTTACTATGGCAAACTGAAGTCTAAAGGAAACTGCAGGAGTCCCACAAATCTTCATGGAATATGCAAAAGCCCAAGCTTTTTTAAAAGCCATGACATTGATATTTCAGTATTTCAACACTGATGTTTTCAGATGGCTAAAGAATTCCTTTACATAATGGAACTGACACAGTTCAGATTTAATTTTTCTCATTTGTAAGTTAATACATAGCCAGGAATATGAAATACCTTTCCCAACAGGATACTGAAGTGCACTATCCAACCCCCACTATCCATATCTCCTTTTTTAAAAATATGCAATAGAAATTATCACAGCTACTATATACCTAGTAATCACAGCTATTTGGTACAGCTAACTGGAACCAAGCTACTTCAGAACTGCTTTGCTTTCCAAATCCACTAATTTCTACATTAAATAACCTCATTTTCTTTCACTGCTACCGTGAAAAAGATCCACGGAAACAAATTCCTGACTTCCTATACAAAGAAAACAATGAAAATTAAATACACAAAGCAACCAGACTAGAAGATGGTAAGCTTCTGGCAGAGGTAAAAAACCATAATAAGTATAAAGCTTATGCTTCAGGTTTAGTTCTTTGAGGGAATACATTTGGATCTACCGTACGAGAAAAAAACAGTGTACTGCATACTGTCAACATCTATTCCAGCAGAAAGGAAGAGACACTGTCTTAATTCCTCTAGTTATACCACCACAGTCAAAAGAGATGAACCAGCACAGGGCAAGTGAAGGTAAGACACATTGCTAGTCATTTGCCCATAGGAAGCAACAAACCTTACAGTGCAGCAAGCACAGCTGAGGCAGTGCAGCAACAGCACGGATAATTAGCTCAGTGGAGAATGCCAAAGCACACAAAGCCTACAGCATTGTAGGCTACACAAAAGGTTAGAAAACACAAGCATGTGCACATGCTTCTATCTACTTAAGCATTTGCTGTTTATAGAAATGCCAGATAAAATATGCAGAAGATTTTGCATCCTTTGAACCAATATTTTATAGTCTCAAAATTACAGTCATTGAGGAGTCAATATTTCCACAATCTGAGCAGCACTATTAATAAAATCGAAGCAGATGGAAGCTGCTGTCATATGTTGTTGGGGTTTTTTTTCTGGGGCAGGAGGGGGACTAGGCAGTAACAGTTTCTCTGCAGGAATTCACATAGAATTTCTGATGACTAAATATTCTATTGGATACTCTTTTTATTCATGAAAAATACTTGCCTCTACAAACCCTTACAATATGAGGCAAAAGCAAGTTAGTGCCATCTGCACTGGCATCATTTAATATAAAAAAAAGCTGATTCTGAACATGTGTTGCTTTTCCATACAGCTTTGAAAGCAAATCAAACTTTGTCTTGTTAACACTTTTCATATTTTTATATATGCTCTCTAGCTAATATCTCTTACACAACAGTAAGAGATAAATGATATGATACGATGCATGTCTAGGCTTTAGAGCAGCAAACCAGAAAGGACACTAAGAGACCCAACAAAAATTTTAAGCATTTTTTCAAGTACCTTTTATCCACATTCTCAAAAAATAATGTTTATCATTTCTAAGAACTGAAAAAAAAAAGAAATTACAAAACCCAGTATTCTAAACTTCTCAAGACAAAACACTTAATAATGGCCACTGAGCTTCAAAACAGAATTATTTTCCTTCTCCATCCGTACCCCTTTCTATGTATGCACACAAACACTTCTAAATAAATGTAATTTACTTGGGTTTTCAACAGATATGCAAAGCTAAAAAAATTGCCTTCAAAGTAACATGAGAGATGATGCAGAATAAAACGCAAGTGCTTTGAAGGCAATTATAACAAAAATAAGTAAGAGGATTTCTATTTTAATACATTAGGCAGTTTGTCCAGAGGAAAGAAAAATAATCTACTTACCACTGTGTTACTTCTTTCTCCCTGCTGCTTCTTCCCTGAGCTTTCAAAGTCAACATTCTGTTTAGGACAAAGGGACAAATTTTAGTCAACCCTATCACTACTAGATAAGAACAAACTAACATTTCATTGTATTGGATATTTATTTGGCTTTCGTAGTTTCGGTTTTGTTAAAAGAAAAGCTCTACGTGTGTGTGAACAGTAGCCTGAATATTTCAGAGTACTTGAAAGACTTCCAAGACAGCAAAACTGCATATATACTTTCAGAGGAGATAATTCTTTTGTATATAAAACATTGCTTTTTATCCTACTTTTCTTTTAAAGCACTCTGTCTACAAAGTTGTTTCATTTTTACTCCTTTTATAGTTACTGTATTAAAATATTAAATATCATACATATATTTCTCTTGCACACAGTTTTGAAGAATTCTAAGAAAAAATACATCAAAAATTAAGCAAAGACAAAAAGAGTACATTTTTGCATTGTTAACTTGAGGAATTTTTCTGAAAGTTGCAACACATAAGGCATAAAGAGATCTCTGATGCTAATTTCACCGAAGTAGAACAATTAAAAACAAATTAAAGCATCCAGTGTATTTGACTGAACACATTTAAAATCAGTGGCTGGGCCAATGGGAAGGATCAATTTTGCCTCCAACAAAGGCAGAAATAGAACGTATCCTCAGAGGGATTAAATGTCACTGTAGTCTGACAGATCACAAAACTTAGCACAGAGTTTAAGATTAAGTTATGTAAAACAGGTAAGATGCTAAGTCAAGCAGCGTATAATCTGTCAAATTTTCAGTATTTAGAAAATAATTTAAATTGTAGGGATCACAGGTAGCTTCTTTCAAAGGATTTGCCTATAAGTGGAACTATATTTCATTTCTTTCCAATAAAAGCAGAATCAGGCCACCATAAAACAAACAGATCCTGAAAGAGATTTAAAATCAACTTGTTCCAGGTGAAAAGCAAGTTCCTTGTTTTGGGGTAAGAAACAGGACAATGAACTCCCACTCCCAGAAGTCAGGACTGCCACAGCAGGATTGCACTATAATCAACTTTAGCATATTGCATGTCCTAGTCCTCATTTGGGAGTCACTGGTGTCAGCTTCTGCATTCATAACAAATGAACTCCAATGCACTACATTGCATACTTCTACTATTCATTTATTTTCAACAGAAGGACATCCAAGACATGCAAATAGCAAGGAGTAAAAGTAATATTAAAGCCTCAAGCCTTTTGAGTTCCCTACTAAAAAAAAAAAAAAAAAATCTCTATTAGTTTAGCCAGCCTCAGAAATGCAGAGCAGCACCACTCAAGACAATTAAAAAGATCAAGAAAGACATCAAGGATCAAACCAGATTCTGAAACTTGGGCTCTTAGAAAAGTCAGTCAAATTGCCATGGCTGCATGCTTCTTTCCTTTCCCACAGCACTTTGCTCCTACTGCAAAACTCTTTAATCTTTACAAAAGCTATTTCAGAGGCACTGTACACAAACTCCCAAACAGAAGAAATGCAGGTCTGCAATAGTTTTGCTAGGATAAGCAGAATTCATCCAGAGAACACAACAGTGCAGAGTTGGATCTGACAGAGACAGGTGATTGTGCCTCTGAAAGATAAAGACCTAAGGTCAAGAGTCTGCAGGCAAAGCATTCAGAGAAGAAAAATTATCAAAGAAATAGCTAGCCCCATAATCATCACAAAAACAATAAACAAAAAGGGATTACTCTTGCATCATTTCCTGACACCTGTTAGGCTGCCTCTGTTGAAATGCCTAAAAGAATAAAATCCAGTGGAAGGGAGCCATTACCATTTGAACTGTTTGCAGACTTTCAACCCAAGCAGAAGGAACTCATCAAATCTCAAACATCCAGAAGCAATAATACAGCAAGTGTGTACATGAGGGGAAGAATACACAACACTACCTGCACATTTCAGGTCATTCTGCTTTAGAGATTTAGCAGCTACACAAGTCTCTGAACAAAAGACATCAGTTACAAAATCAAACAAAAGCAATGAACTCAGTGTAACTGATGTTTCCATAATGTCACTTGAAACTGTGACATTGAGTCACATAACCTTAAGCCTCTATCAAAAGATGACAGCTAAGAATGTGCTGTAACTACAACTGCAAGCACTGATGAGTTTGCAGTAGCAGGAATGTTAAAGGCTTACACATACTCCTATCACCAGGCAGTCTGCAGGAAAGCACAACAAACTCTTTAAGAAAATAAACCAGGGTATTTGGAGGAGCTCAAAGTAACTATGTACCAGAACTGTAGAATCCCAGAAGATAAGAGGCTAATGTGTTTGTCTCAAACACCAACAGCAGAGTGGCTGTGGCACCAGCCAAGGACTGTAGGTAACAACAGCCAAGCACTGTTGGCAGTAACACGCTGTGAGAAAGAACAAGATGTGACTGGACAAGGGGCCATACAGGGGTAGGACAGCACTTTTCTGGGACAAAGGTCTTTTATCTACCTCTTGGAGATAAGCACAACTCAGTACAGCAAACACAGAAATGAGGTGCAGAAGCAGGCATGGACTATATGGGGGAATAAGACCACCAAAGAGGCCCAAAGCCCTCTGACCCATTTCCAGAAACAAGTAGAGGAATGGACTGTGAGTGGTAACTAATTTACATAGAAAGTGTGACACCTCCAGGGCAGGGAAAGCTTATCTATTAATAGGTACCACAATCTAAGCCCAGGCAGTGGCCCCAGGACATGTCATCAGCTGGACTGATGCTGCAGCCAGGACTGGTAATCTCCTTCTTTCCTTCCTCCTTCACTTTCCCTTTTGTCTTTAATTCATATCTCTCTCTCTGTCTTCCCTTAAGCACTACCCCTTTATCCAAAATCCACTGCCATGTGCTTATATAAGAGGCCAGGGTATTAACATAACAATTTCTAAGCCAAGTGTGTAACTACCAATGAAACTTCGTAAGTTTTTGTGGATCATCTGACTTCTCATTCCTTTCAACCAATGAATATCTACAAATCTTGGGTGGTCCCTTCCCCTTAAGGGTGCAACATCACAAAGACCTCAGCTAGTTCAGATCACCACTTTTCTAGTTGTTTTGCAGAAGTGGTAACAGGTGCTTTAGATGACTCAAAGTTACCCTCAAGGTAAAAATACCTTACGAAATCTTATTTCACCATGCTCTAGTACGTGATATCAATCACATCAGACTGAGTCTCAATATGTTCCTCTAACCAAAAACCCCTAGCACTCAGTTTTACGGGGAGAGTACTTGGGGGAATTATCATATGTGTCCATACTGTTCTTACTCTTTCCTAAGTATAACCCAAATGCTACTAGAAAATGCTTGCCAGATGGACTGCCAGTCTGCCCCAGAGCAGCTGTTCCAATCACTGTAGTCCAGGGGTTGCCCACAACTAAGTGAACAAGTATTTCTCATTCCACTGAAGTATCTCACTTCCAACTTACTACTGGCTTTAGCTTACAGAGGCCAGATAGCCTAAGAGAAACAGAGGAAGATTGTCTGAGCAGTCAGGGATCAGGTCAGGAAAGCTAAAGCACCGGTAAAATTAGATCTGGCCGGGGCATCAAGGGAAACAAGAAAAGTTTCTGTAAGATGGCTTCTTTGCCATCCAGGGGGAACTGGACAAACTTCAGAAGAGGGTCCATAAGAACCTCAAAGTTCAACAAGGCCAAGTGCAAGGTGCTGCACCTGGGTCGGGGCAACCCCAGACATGAACAGAGACTGGGAGGTGAACTCAGTGAGAGCAGCTGTGTTGAGAAGGACTTGAGGGTTCTTCTGGGTGAAGAGCCCGACAACAGTGTGTGCTCACAGCCCAGAAAGCCAACTGTATCCTGGTCTACATCAAAAGAGCAGCAGAGGGAGGTGATTCTGCCCCCCTCCTCTGCCCTTGTAACACCCCACCAGGAGTACTGTGTCCAGTACAAGAAATTCTTTACTATGAGGGTGACGAGGCACTGGAATACATTGCCCAGAGAAGTTGTGGATGCCCCATCCTTGGAAGTGTTCAAGGAAGGAGGGTGTGAACTTGATGATCTTTAAGGTCCCTTCCAGTCCATGACTTCTATTATTTCTATAGCCATATGGGTGATAAAAGGAAGACTGTGAAAATGTGGGTCTCTCCAAAGGAAATGGGAATACTGGTTACCTGAGACATGGAGAAGGCCAAAGTACTCAATTACTTTTTTGTCTCTGTCTTCACCAGCAAGTTCTCCAGCCACCCCACTTGAGCTGCAGAAGGTAAAGGCAGGGACCAGAAGAATGAAGAACTAACTATCTGCTGTAAGAGAAGATCTGGTTTGAAACCATGTAAGTAATCTGAAGGTTCACAAGTGTATGGGACCTGATGAGGTACATCTACAGATCCTGAAAGAACTGACAAAGGAAGGAGATAAGCCACTATCTAATCATACTTTAGAAGTTGTGGAAGTCCTAATGACTGAAAAAAGGACACATAACCACCATTTTTAAAAAGGGAAATAAAGACCCATGGAACTTACAAGTCAGTCTCACCTCACAGCCCATAAAGATCATTGAGCAGATCCTCCTGAAAACGCTGCTAAGGCCCACAGAAAATAAGGAAGTGATTTGTGACATCCAACATGGCTTCATGGAGAAATCATGTCTGACAAATGCAGCTGCCTTCTACAATGGGGTTACAGTTCACTGCAATCCTCAGAATTCTTTCAACTGCTTTTGGAGGACAACTTTGACAGAATACTGACGTACCCAGAACACTCACAGCAAAGTTTCACACAACAAATCAGGATGTAGGGTTATACTTCAGTACAATGAATGAGGCCCAAGCAGTTTTTACTCTCTCCAAACTGTTTAAGGAAACCAAACCAAACCAAACAAAAGAGAGAGAGAGTGGGTAAATCACAATATGCTCTTCATTTCAGGAAGGGTTGGAAATAAGTATCAAAAATTCCTTGCTTCAGAGACATTTCAGGTAGCCTTCACCTCTTGATAACCATCCTCCATATTAAATACTGAAAACAGTAAAACCAGCAAAATACTTCTTTAAATAACTCCAGGACAGTATTGCAGAGTCCAGATTATCTGTGCTTGTCCTTAAAACATCCATTCATATTCAGCAGAAAAGTACATTTAGCTGAAAATATTTTAGATTGATCAAAATTATCCATATCAGAGACTCATATTAAGCAGAAATAGATCCCATCCTGAACCACTAAAATCTGTCTTGTAAACCAAGAACAATTTTAGGGCAAGGAGATCAGTTGGTTTTTTGCCCTTTGTAATGGGGATGAGGAAGATGAGGGGTTCCAAAGCAGATGGAGGAAGAGCAACTGTATGCACCATCAGATCACTGTACTTGATCAAGAAGATTTTGCCTGCCAAAGGATCGGGGGAGTACATGCAGATGTGCATAATCATTTCATACACAATGATAATAAATAAGTTTTACTGTCAACGGTTACTAGCAAGATTCTAATTCAATCACAACCTGCCACATTGGTGGGAAATATGTGCCTTACAGTGAGATAATTTGAACAAACAAAACAACATAGGATTTTGATTGAGGAAACAAAACATAAACACAGCTGAGAAAATATTTATCTCTAGACAGTATACCTTTTGAAATTAAACATATTTTGCACAAAGTAGAAAGGCCTGCAGACCACAGACTGCTTAGGTCATCTCAGATTCCCAGACTGGGGAATAAAGAGGGGTAAGAGAGAAGAACCAGGGAGACACAAAGGATTTACAGACCATGCTCAAAAATGAATCCATCTTGCTTTTCCTTGAAGCAGATGCCGTCCTCCTGTCTCACTGAATTTTGTTGTTTCAGTATCTGAACCAAAGACAGACATTTAGAGTGGAGCAAAGAAACAACAAACTGTCTCACTGATAGAAATCTAACAAGTTTCAGGGAGCAGAACTATCTTTCTACTGATTTTGGGTGGTCAAGCCTAAGATGTTACTAATGAAACATTAACTCAAGCAGCATGAGACTGACCTTCTTGAGGATTTGTTACCTCCTAGTACCAATGCTGTCACAGCTGCTGACAACCAGAATCCTTTAATGCAAGAAGAGGACAGCTGATGGCACATTCTAAGCAAGCACACAAAGGTTCACCTTTGCTTCCAGAATGCCCCAAAATAACCTGCTGGTATACTGCAGAGGACATGCAGTTCAAAAGTGTTCTGCCAAGGGCTATGCGTATGCTTATCAACATAGGGAATGGAAAATGCACTAAGATAGGTCCCTGGACTGGCTAACTTGTTACATGAATTATATTTTAATATTAAGAGTTTCATTGTTCTGCCAGATTATCTACAGTTCTATTAGAGGTCTTTTTAATTATCTTAAAACTTAATGGACTGCCTAGAGTGCAACAAAGTGAAATTTTGTTATTTACAGTATCACAACAGCACTTTTGCGTAAGACAGTTAAGGAAACACGCTCATACATGTGCACACACAGATAAATCAGAGCTGCTGAATTTTGTGGTTGACTACTTTTCTTTGGGGAAGCTGGTCAAAAAAAGGGTCTCCAAGGCATAAATGAAGACTGCACCTGTACCTCAATTTTTTTAAAGGCGACATTTCCACCTCTGTGGATACAGTTACAAAAACCTTCTCTAAGTGTTCTGAGTGCAAATAGTGGTTTTGCAACAAAACAAACATACCTAGACTTAGGGAAATTGTCTGGGGTTCAAAACTCCCTTTTTTCATAGTGCAGTTAGTGCAGAAATGACCAGTATATCTGCATTTGATCTCACCAGTGAAAAACTGCTCTAATGCACATGCACCACATTGGAGAAGTTTCGGATCTCATCAAACTGCAAGGAATCGTTTACAAATCGAGATGCCTGTCTCCTGAAGCACAAGCCTCAACACATGCTCTGAAAAGTTATTCTATATATATTCTATATATTCTAATACAAAGAACAAAATACCATGCTGTTATTAAGCATAAACAGTTAGATCTACAACACCTTCAGAAGGCATAGCTGTTGCAGGTAGGACTCACACTGTGACTTTTAATTGCCTTTAAACCTCATATTGTCCAGAGAAGCAGTAAGATACAGCACTATGTTACTTCCTTTACCCAAGCACTGAGAACTGCAGATGGAGGTTGTTAGGCACCTCTCCAGATCATGCGGTCCAACCCACCACCACCACCACCACATCAGAGCAAACTACAACATTAGATGCTACAAATTCAAACTTTACTTTTGAGTTAATGTCAATGTCAGTTTGTACAAAAGGAAGCAGATCAGTTGGATTATTTGGAAACATTTCCAGGGGAGAAAGCTGAGACTTAGTGTTTTTTGTTAACCATGGAGATACATGTTTCTGTGCCTCCACTCTAGCAAAATTGTCTAGTCAATGTAATTACTATCCTAGGTAGTCGTTTTCCAAGTCTTACTAAACCAACTGAATAATCACATATTGATTCAACCACTCATGAATGCATAATATAAAATGTTCCACTTCACATTAACAAAAAGGTATCAGGCAAATCTCTTTCCCGAACAAAGACGACTTATATCAATATATTCTGCTTTACAGGAAAGTAGAGTTGGTATTCACAGACTTACAATTTATTAAAATATATAAACCAAGGTTGCTTTCCAGAATGGTAAATGCGAGGGTGATTAAACTGTTACTGTGTCCTGTTCCTAATCATTCTGCTTAAGGCACTAGCGATGTTTACTGGTTTTGCTACTCGATGCCATCACATTAGCTCAAATAACCAGAAACCAAGACAGAAATGAAAACACAGAAAATAGAAACAACACTGGTTTTCTACTACCAGCTTAATGCTAAAATTTAAGAATTTTAGGAAGGCTTTAAAACATTAATATTCATAGCATCCTTAAACACTATACTTATTTAATATACATGTTTTTAACAAAATAAACAAGTTTAGTGATCTCTTTGTAAAAACTTGATTCTTGTCTTTGAAGCATACAATACAGCAGTACCTGAACTTAATAAAAAACAAGAAATATACCATCACAACAGAAAACTATCGGAGGTCTTTTTGTAGACTACTTATCTTGGCCTCACAGATCATTCTTAGGGACAAAACCAACACATTTCAGAACAGCAACAGTGTACCCCATGCACTATCACAATTCTTTTAACAAACCTTTCTCCTCTAAGTGACAGTTGTGCTAACTCACTGACTAAAAGTGAGCAGCTGTGCCAAGCTACACACTGAGGTATAGTTAACCCTGAGGAAGCTTTGTTGTTAGTGGTAACAGAAAGAATCCAACTTGATTCAATGTATGAATTAAAAAGGAGGAAAAAAGGTCTGGTTTTTTTTCAGGTTGCAACAACTTTCACACAAGGTTCAGCCATTTCAAAGATCTCCACTGCTACAACAGAACTGATGTTAACTTTTGAGGCAACTGAACATACCTATGTCACATCAGGAGGCGAACTAGCACCATAAACAATGTGACGTGAACACTGAGGGTAACAAGAGAGACTGCAAATCCAAGAGAAAAATTTTAGATCTGGTGCTCCCACCCTTTGCTCCTATGTGGCCCTGTTCCTTTTCACCCTTTCCTCCCTTCACTCCTTAGTCTCCCATCAGCACATGGATCCTAGACAGTGACCACTCCAAAAGGCCAAAGCTTTTTCAGTCCTATTACTGTTAGCCACAGCAAATGTGGTCAAAACTCAGCCTTCTTTCACTACAGAACAAGAGAGATTGATGACGAGAAAGATGAGGAATGTGGAAAACAAGTGACTAAGAGAATAAGAATACGTAAGAGACAGAATATACCAATTGAATCAGTAGTAATATTTATAACTGAAACCACAAAACTCAGTCATAGACACACACTAAACAACACCAGAATGTACACCACCGTTTCTAGAAAAGACATACTCGATCTAAATTAAGTAGGTGGTTAACTTATATTATGCTATTATCAAGATCCTTATTTCTTTTTGCCTACTGCCATTCACCAGATAAACTCTTTTTCCTCCCCCACTTCATCACACACACATCTTTTATTAGATATTGAAATACTTTAGGGAGGGACATATCTAATTTTATCTGTGCAGTACTTCAGAAATATGGCACCGAGTCTTACAGAGACCATGGACATGTATAAAATACTGGTGGCAGCCAACACCCACACTTCTGTGTGCAAATAGCACTTGTCTAAATATTGCATCAAGTAGGTGCTGACTCACAAACAGATAACACGTTCACTACTTAGTATGAGGAAAAAAATAAGTGATCCAGATACTAAAGCAAGTATCTCCAAGCATGAGAGAAAGAGAAAGCACAGGGAATAAAAACCTGCATAATCAATTCTCCAATAACAACACGTGAAACTTAATCAGATAAATCCTAGGATAACTCCTAGAATGAACCCAAGATTGTCACAGACAACGCATTCCTGTCCTGACAGACAAATGACCTAAGGTTCAAGTCCTCTTGGACAACATTTAAGTACAGATTTCCAGCACTCCAGATGAACAACCTACTGTTTACACCCCAACAGTAAGACAATAAAGATGGTATATTTATCTCCATTTAAAACCTGGGCAGCCAGATATACTTTCTATACACCTCCCATGTCAGGCGGATACCCCGCCAGTTATGACACAGCTTATGCACAAAACCGAACCCTAGAGCTGTTTCAAACTATCAAAATACAAACAGCTGTGACAGAATTCACACTACAAATTTTACCAATTCTGTGAATGTTTGTGGCATCAAATGTTTGAATTCATCTTGTGCCTGTGGCCTTTTATCACTACTGGCTGGTCCAGAAGATTCTGCAACACAGTTTGAACTGCTAAACAGCTGAGGCTTTATAGTTGAATTTATCAAATTATGCACAAAATTCTTGGAATTGATAAGTCCTAAGTTGTCTTAATATGTTATGAAATCGATATTAGGAATTGGATGAATCTTTTACATTTCACATAGTTTAGAAACATAACTTTATAGCATAATGGAGATTTCAAATTTAAATTGTTTCAAAAAAAAAGAAACTAACAGCAAACAGTTGCTGTAATTGTATACTTAATTATAGATCTCACACCAGCCAAGTCATTGTTAGGGTATGTAAATTCCTGAGTTCTCTTTCCTTTCAGGGCAGAGGTGAGCAGTGCTAGTTAAGCAACACTTAAAGGTATTTTTAGATGTCATTTCCCCTCCACACATGTGCAGGGGCATAACTTTCCAACAATTGCTATTATGAACCTTTTACTTCCTTCTGTATTTATTTTGTTCCTCCCTACTTTACAAAATTGTATTAGGAGACATCACTGGCCAGTTTGATTACAAGTACAATTAGCAATCTGACAACATACTTGCAAAATTGCTAAATATTCATAGCCACAAAGGAAATTAACTTCAGCTGTGCTCCTAACATGCGAAGTGAAACAAAAATATTTGTGTTACTGCTTGTCTGAGTGGGTTTAAATAAAAAAAGAACTATCAGATACTTGTTATAGCTTCAACTGTCAATTACTGCACACACCAACTTGAATGTCAGTGTTGTCTATAAACAGTAACAAAGACACCAGGAGGAATAATACACTTCTATATTGAAAACAGAGATTATACAGTCAAGCAGTAACAATGTAGAAGCAGAGATATGAATTTTTAGAAATACACTGATGTGAAGAAGAGATATACCCTGAAGGCAAATATTCAGTACTAAAACTTTTTTTGTAAGCTCTGGACAATTGAACAGGTGTCTTCCTGGAAGCTGATGTTTCCTGTTTGAATTGATATTAAATTTTTAACTAACTACAGCAGCTACTGATTGTGACTAACCATATAAAACATCAAACCAAAAAGTATTTTTACCCTACTACACTTCACACAGGCATGCACCATCTGTCACAGAGCCATGATCTGTAACTCCGTGACATTATCACATTACTCTCGAAAAGACTGCTTAATCTCACGGTTTGAGCCAATTTCTAAACACTAAGCCTTGGCTTGCTGTCAGATCTCCCTACCTGCCCATGAATCAATGATGAAGCACAATTGTTACTTTTTACCATATAATTTTACCCCAACCCCTTTGTTGCAAATACTGTTAGAGGTGATTTGTTCCACTGATGAAAAGAAGCTATAGAATCCCCCTGGATTTTAGCTATGTAACAGGATAACAATCCTCCTCTAACACACAAAACAGTCCAGGCCCATAAGCTATCTAAACTAAAAGGGAAACAGCTCATTAAGGTAATAAAAAATTTCTGTAATTTGAAATTGCAGAGCTGCAAGGTAATTACTCCCCAGCACACAAGAAAATTTAAGGAAATTAATATGCTGAATTCAACAGATTGGAAAACAGTCCTAGTTGTTCCTGTCTAAAAAAAATCCCTCTGCTGATTGAACTTGAAGAAACCAATGTGGAAATAGCTTCTCAATCTGAAAAAAACAAAACCACAATTGTTACTTAAAAATCGTGTAGATGGCAGACACTGGAAAGGAACAGGATATGAGTTTGTTATACTCCCTCCAATAATGAGATTGCAGTGCGGGTTGTTTTGCCTCAATTCTTACCCTTTTTTTATTAAATTTACTTTAAACCAACACAGCATAACACACAGAAACAGCTGTTTGTGTGTAGTCTGCAAATCAGTAGGTTTCTCCTCATTCCCAATTTCTCATTCTTTGCAGGTTTGTCTTGTAAAAATATACTGCCTGGAGGAATATGCCCTTCATACACTGATAGGAGCCCTACCAAACTGCATGTCCTAAAATGCATTTTGAAGATAATATCCATACATCTTCCAAAATCCTTTTTACTGTAGTTGCCCATTACAGTTCAAAATGCCTTTCAGTAATAACTGAATTGCAGAATTAGATCTGGTAGCCAAAGAATGGAGGTTCTTAAGCATTTCTGGTTTCTAGATAGTGCTCCATTCTGACTTCTGAGTAAAGATAAAAACGATCAGATATGAGCTTTAAAAACAACCTTACATCTGTTTAAACTAAAAGTAATTTTTTTCTGGATCTTCCAGATCTTCTCCAACAAGCTAGTACAAAATCTGGGAAAATCAGTTAAGTCTGTATTTGAAGCTTTCATAGCAATAAAGCAAGTCACTTGTTTATCTGCAAATTACTGGATTCCAATTTCTAGGAGAAAAACTGTGTTAGATGACACCTCTATGCAATATTCTGTCTAGCAATAAGACACACTAACTAAAAAAGAGAATAAAAACAACCCTTTCCAACAGGTTGATTTCTAACATGTCAGTCATCTTTGTTAACAGTTGAAAAAGCACTAGAATATTATCTAGTATGGAAAAAATCTCAGTCGTAAAGATCAGTAGTGAGATTAATGTACTCATTTCATTCCAGATACCAGCATTCATTTTAATACCATTAAGGGATTACAATTTAGACAGACTTAAAATGATGGATAAAATCATTCAATAGTTTTAATGTATGTGCTCTATGACAATGCACATAGTCCAGTTTTTCCACAAAATTACAGAAATCCAAAAAATAATGCCTGTGAAGTTAATCTTTTCTGGTGTTCACAGCAGTAAGAGACTGGGCTGAGAATAAACTCCAGCAGTATGACACATAAAAACAGAGACCAGAATGAGTATTAGCAGTTAGACAGCAGTAGTGTTATTAGAACCTCATTTAAAAAGAAACATTTTCAACAGCTTTGATTAGACTGACAGGCCAGCACCTATATCTGAAATAGCAAATACTGAGAGACAGAGCTTAACCAATTTATCTAACACCCACTCTCTAGTTTAAGACTAATGAGCCTTAAACTTAAATCTCGCTAGATGTAAAAATGCCTGGGTAATCACACCGTACAGGTATTAAGTCTTTATCTCCTCTGGTTACTGCTTGCTTTAAACGCATGTGAAGCAAATTACAGTTCGCACGCTGGAAAATGAGGGAAACTTAAAAAAGCAGCCTTGACCCTCAGTCAAAATTTGACTCTTTCAGAAGTATGGGAATAAAAAGGAAAAAAAGGAAAAGGGCAATATCAAAATATAAAAAAGGGAAAAGAAAAGCTTGGTTGGATTGCTAACATCTCCTATCAGTCCAAGACTTCTCAGAGACCTAGTACTGCCCTACAGGTGATCCTTCCAGTGACAAAGTGAAAAAGTCCTCAATAATGGTGAGAGCCTCTGAAGAGTCACCTCTCTTGTTTCCTCATCTTTCCACTGTGATTTCTTCCGCTGTTGGACAGCCTATTTCTCTCCACTCTTCTGCTGTTTCTTCTGTTTCAACGTGTTTTTTTCCCATCCCAAGTTGCTTCCCTTGCCTTTCTAATACTAGTGTCCCTGACATGCTCCCATCTCACAGGAATGTTCCAGATGACGTGCACAGCTGGGGACTGCCTACTTAATTCAATGTGTATAAAACCAGAACATAATCTAAACCACCAGCAACAATGTTTTTACCGCATGCATTGATAAATTCTGGAAATCACCAGAACCCTGTCCATTACTCGGACCCACAACTCTCTTTGCTTCTTCATCCTTTGAATTCCTATAGTCACACTTGTCCCCAGCCCCAAACACCCAAAACAAAACCTTAACCCCACAAACTTGTACTTATTATAAAAATAATTGCTAGGACACTGCTTGCCTGTATTGCTGGTAAGTACTCCTATTTTGTCCTTTTTCCTTTGAAGATATAAGCAGCTTATTTTCACTGATTTTTCAAACTATTTTCTCATTCAAAATCAAAAGGGAGACTCCTCAGTCAATAAAGTTAGCTTCTATCACCATCTATCTAGCTTCACCATTTCTTCAGAGTAACTACGGACAGCATTCCCACATAGATATATAAAATTAATTCACTGTGTATTCCTTCATGGTTTCCTTGTCTCTTGCCTTCACAACAATGCTTAGAAATAAAATCCTGACAGCTACCAGGCTGCTGTTGTGCAAATACAACTGCTCATCAAGCTAAACAGTGTTTACCATCACCATCCCCCACATCATGTGCTCCTCTGCTGAGCTAAGTCACCCTAACCTGCTCTGAAGGACAATCAACCTGTTGTCTATCCTACACTTGTGTTGAAACATGAGAGGCAATTCCAGTTTGTTTACTGAAACTCCTTCAGGTTACACAAAGGGTAATCATAATGCTTTGGAAAATAATTGATTTTACCCATCCTGCATGCAAATGCACTACATATGCTACACCTATACATGCATAAAAACCAAATAATGCAGTTATGCTGGTACAAACATTTAGGCTTTCTAAGAAGAAAATTTAAAGCAGACATATCTACCTTGTCTGTTTCTTTACTGTCTCAAATCATAGTAAGCAAAAATATAAATGAAGTTTAACAAAAATCATAAAATCCAACAGAACGAGTACTTTGAGTCCTGATTTCTTCATTCAGGGAGAAGAATGAACCCACAATTCTACCTTGAGAAGCAGCAGTCAAGCAATTTCCTTGGTATCTGTAAGAATGTGGGTTTTTTCCCCTTGTGCTCCAATTAGCTCAGCTACAGCTATAAAAACTACCTTTGTGCTTTCATAGAATCATAGAATGGTTGGTGTTGGAAGGGATCTTAAAGATCATTAGTTCCAACTCTTCTGCCCCAGGCAGGGGCACTTTCCACTAGATCAGGTTGCTCAAAGCCTGATTTAGTCTGGGATCGTTCATTCCCAGCTTCTCTGGGCAACCTGCTCACAATCCTCACAGTAAAGAATTTCTTTCCAATATCCAATTTAAACCTACTCTCTTTCAGTTTAAAGCCACTCCCCCTTGTCCTGTCACTACACACTCCTGCAAAAAGTCCCTCTCCATCCTTCTTGTAGGTCCCTCCAGGTACGGAAAGATGCTATAGGGTCTCTCCGGAGCCTTCTCTTCTCTAGACTGAACAACCCCAACTCTCTCAGCTTGTCTTCATAAGGGAGGTACTTCAGTCCTCCAAACATTTTCCTGGCCCTCCTAAGGACCTACTACAACAGGTCCAAACTTACAGAAAGTTTTACCTCTTGATTAAAGGGAAGGTATTTCAGCTCCAAAATAAATGACAGTATTTCTAGCTGTGAATAGAGATTTAGAATAACTCTGGAATACTTTTTACTTGAAGACTGAATTTTAGCACTAAAGGTAAGGAAGGATTGAAGCAGCAACCATATAAACATCTAAACTGAGCAAGAACACTCTCTTAGTTGAATTTTACATGTCTTAGTAATAGCAAAAAAGTCCAGAGAGGCTTCTACATCTAGCCAAGAGTCAAATCAAGCAGTTTCATATCCTCAAACATCAGTCCTTGAATGCAAGAGATAAGCAGTGCTCCTTTCTCACTTATGCAACTAGTTCAAGGGGGAGAGAAAGGGAGCACAAAAGTAAAACATCATTTTACATTATATTCTGGAGAAAATATGAATCCTCTACCATAAAACCACATTGAACCTAATTATTACAGGATTACAATCAAACAATTTTCTGACTAATCAAAAAACTTAAAATGTGAACCATTTGTCTGTTGAATAAGCTTAACAACAAATGAGTTTGATCATCAAGTTCTTCTCAACTTTCTCAATTACAAAAGTCTCCTATTTAGCCAAGCAAATTAAACATATCTGTTAAATTTATAAAAAATAAAGAGTTGGTATATTTTATCTCATTCTCACTCACTTACGTGGTCCTAACATTAGCATCCTAGATATCTTAGGTAGACTCCTTTCACCCTTCACTTTCTGAAGTCTTCAGCTTCTAACCCACAATTCATTGCTATAGCTTTTCTTCCCCTTCATTTAATTAACAGATGCACACTTCTCACTACTATATTAGCTGGTTTTAGATTTAATGTTTTCTAAGCATCTAGCAAAACATCCTTTAACTGATTTCCCTTTAAAACTGAGTAGAAAAGGAATTTCTATAGAGATGATTTCACTGAATGGCTTCCAACTGATCTTTATAAAAAGGAACAAATAAATGCTGCTGATTAAACCTCATATTTATTACGTACAATCAAAGTCAATTCACAGTCATTTATACTTTCTCAAAAAAAAGGAGGTTTTAAATACACTACTGGTTATTTGGCTCCTTTCAATAATAGGTGTGACTCCAAATCCTTCTATAAGGACTTCTAAAAATACTGCATCCATCATCCTTCGTAATGAACATTTTAGTATTAGTAGTACAAGACCACCTGCATATAAAAATTAAGTTTCCTGTACTTAGGGAGTTAGTCATCCTGTATGTGACTGCAATTTGATAGTCCATAGCAAGCTATTTCTGCTGTGGCTTACCACAGAGAAAACCAACTGATAAGTGTTATTTTTTTTTCAGTTCCCATCAAAAAACCATTGTCCTTTTCCTTCACTTTGCCCTTCCTAAATTGCAAGCTGCTATTTAAACCATCAAACACATCATTCCTTCTACCAAGGGTCAGCGATACTATGCAGATCAACCATAAGCTTTTTCTTTTTTCCTTCAAACTGAGTACCCAACACTTTTTTCTTTATTATAAACATTTCTAGAATAATTCATCAGTCCTTCATAAGCAGTATTTCCAATAGCTTGTATTTGTATTAGAAAAAAGTTGGGTATTTTTCTTTCTGCACTTGTTTTAATAGATGTTCTACTTGCCTCTCCTAACTGATGTTTACATCAAGTCTTTTTTTTTGAGGAAAATCTGTCATCTCTTTTCACCTTAAAATCAAGCTCAGCCTCACTACTGGCTATTATTCCAGCATGCTTCATGACAGGAAAACCCACTCCTTTTACACCACTTACATAGTCAGCTGGCTCACTCTTATCATCACCCTGGTCCTAATTTGCTTGTAAGTGGAAGTGTCTGAAGACCAGTCAGAACTGTGGAAACACGATGCCTTTTGTCCATTTATACAAAAAATAACAGACTGTCTGTCTTGGATGGCTAAAAATCTTCACAGATACATAATCTTCTGTATAACATCATCATGGCAATATAGCATTCCAAAACACACAGCACTTCCCTTGCTACTCCTTCCCAGTAAATCAAGAGCAACTAATTCTTTTTGCTTCCTGTATACAAGGCTCCTTTGGACTGAACTTGATGGAGACTGACTAGCTTAAAATTTACCAGGTCTTATTTAGTGAAAACCAGTATTTCTCATCCTGATGTGGAATTCTCTAAGACATCAATCTGTACAGCTCTCCACACCATTGTTGTATGATCCTCCAGACACAGCAATGATAGAGGAAGAAAACTGTACTTTATATAAGCTTGTGCAATTAAATTTGTAAACTCGTACAGATCTTCATATAAAGAAAAATATTTTGGCAGAAAACCAAACCATGGCAAATCCATTACAGCTCCCCACAGCTGCTTACCACATCACTGAAAGTAAAGCATTCTATTAGGCATTTCTGTCTCACCATCATTTCTTCCCACTAGGAGGAAAATATATTTTTGTATTATAATGTATACAATTGGATCCATAAGAAAAAAATATCCTGGGGTAGGGGGGAAGCAAGAAACTAAACGAAAGGAGGAAATTGTCAGTGAGGTCTGTGAATGACGCAGAAGCAAATCTTAACTGAAGAAATAGGCACTGACATTCAAAGACAACTGTTGAAAGGAAGTTTACTTGCCTACATTAGCTAGCACTTGATTCTATCACCATGGAACAATGCAGATGGAAAAGACAAGGAGAGAGGGAAGAGGAAGCCAGAATGTGCCATGCTATTTAAATACATTAGAAGAATTCTCTGCATACTTCCCCTATGACACCACCACACATATATGACACTATTAAAGAAGTTTTTTATTTGCGAGTTACTAAATTGACAAATAATATTCAAGAACTGCTTACATAATGCAAGCATGAGTTCCTCAACATCTAGCCTTTGCACAGAATTAAACAAAGTTGCCTCTATGGAGACAGGATGTTTTCCTTACAATACTCAATTCCGGCTGTGTGACAGCCAGCAAGCTCATCACACAAGTCAACCCTAAGATTCAACAAAGCAGTCTAGAATATGTTAATATTGAAGTGCCCATGGGTCTGAGAATCATTTCAGTTACTGAGACAGCTTGTCCATACCTCTCCTGCACTACAGGGAACACCAGGCTGACAGAACGACGAGTTCTCCAAGTGCACTGCCAAGATAAAATACATCTCATGCTGACTAGTTTAACCTTCACAGCTGAAGCACCTGAGATACGTTTCAGCAGGCACTTCACGCCAGAACTTGTCAAATATAACTAGGAAGGGGGAGATTTGGGGCAGCATTTATTGCTACAAGGAGAAATGAATCAGCAAGTCAAGAGGGCTAACTCACAGATTAAATATGCAAACCAGAGCTTATATAACAATCTTGGAACATGTCCAAACTAAAGAAGACACACAAATACTGAAGGGATGGGATACAGGGGATCCTTTTTAGTCAGTGCAGTTTTCTTTATTCAGGCAGAAGTCTTGAGAGACAATGAAACAGGAATTTTCTTAACTGTAATTACACAGCTTCAAAATTGCATCCTTAAATAAAGCATTGTCAGAAGATGAAATACACTCCAAATATATTGCAAAAGAAGCTGCAAGACTCTGCAAGAGGGAAGATTTCAGAGTCTTGTCAAATTCACCTATCAGGCAGTGTATGGAAGCTAAAAAAAAAAAAGAACCCTGACAACTTTTAGCCTCATGTTTCTTTCATGTATTTTGTCTATTCGCAAGTAAAAACTCATTTATGGTCTCTATTTCCATGTCTTATTTCAGTACCTGTAAATACACGTTGATATATTACCTTCACATTGGACCTAAGCATTTAACATTGTGCTCACTGTGAATTTAGCAGCTTGAAAAATTACAGCAGCTTTTCCAGAAACTTACTTGTTACAAAACTTTTGAGAAGCTGGGGAACCAGCACTCAATTGGCCTTAAAAAGCCTCTATCCAAGATGATCACAAAACAACAGGAACACTTACTAGGCCTTTTGTAATGCCTACAGCAAATATTTCATCACAACATGCTTTATAATTCAATTATTAAAGACATGTGTGCAGCCACAAGCTTATCAAAAAGCATTTGCTTCCCAAGCCTGTTCTTTTTAGTGGGTAGAGATTTTCTTCCCCCAATAAAAGCTCATTAATCAAGGCTGCTAATGAATCAACAGTTAGGAGCGAAAAAGGGACTAGACTTAAGAGCAAACGACTGCAAAGCAAGAAGAAACAAACTCTAGATTTAAGCATACCATTTGAATTACCCCAATAAGACTGAAATGTTTCCAAGTAAAAACAAGCAGATGCACAATGAAACTATGATTATAAAACAATGTTCTAATTTAACATAAAATTATTAGCAACATTCAAATACGTGCATTTGCCTATTACCGTGCACACATTCAATGTTATTGAACAATACTAGTAGCATAAAAAAAGAAATAACCTCTTCTAAATCCAAGCCATGCACTACTGAACTGTCCACTTTGTGGCTGGCAGTAAGTAGGACAGTAGCAGCTTATTAGAAGTCTCAGCCCATCCAAATGTTAAAATTGTTTCTCTTTTGTGACAATTTTTTCCACAATATCGCTCTCTAGTCAGAACTATGAAAGAAACCTCAAAAGTTTAACAGAGAAAAATTGTACTTTTTAAAATTCTGTAAGCAGGGATCTACAGAAACAACAATTGCAAAGCCCTCACACAGAATATCAAGTACTTTTAATACACATATATGTATTTAGGATCTTCCTCTCAAAAAAATAATGCGCTCCTCAAAATCTAACTTTTTTCATTAAAACCCACTCTTTCCCCATGAGCTCATTTTCAAGCAAAAGTTCATCCACTTGGTACTGTCTTTTCACAATTTTTCCTAATTTAAATATCATGACTTCTTCATTTCCAAGCACATAATTTCTCCAATTATTAAGCATTTAAAACATTATTTTTGCCATTAAAATATTTCCCTTCTCAAAAGCCAAACATTTTCTGTGGCTAGTTATACATATTTGTGGGTGCATTCTAACTACATTCTTGAATCAGAGCAAGAGATGGTGAGAGCAGAATAAAAAAAATGCATTTGCTCAACAGTCCTTATTAGGACTAAAACAGTAGATTATCCCACTCCAGTATACACTGTAATCTACCAAAGATTTTTGTGGCACTTCAATTCGGGACAAAAATTTTTTTTAAAGGCCACATCATTCTAGTTTTTTTTTTTTGCTATTCCCCTATGACCCCTTTCTGAGCATCTATGTGCATCTTCTATTAAATAATAGGATGAAAAATAAGTTTAAAAAAAAATCCCTTCAGTCTTAGCCCACCCTAAATGTACCGCTAACAATATAACAAGTATACACAACCACAACAGTACCTGCATGCAACTGAAAAAAAAAAGCTGATTCCCCCAAAACAACAATAAAACTAACCCAAATCACTCTAACCTTTCTCTAGATAGAATAATAGCATCTAAGTCAGCTTATCCAGGGCAGAAGTATTTGTTTGAAACTCCTTTCATTTTTTGCAAAAAGCTACCTGAATACATTACCATAAAATGGGTTATTAATTCAAATAATGCAGAAAAATAGAGCAGAGGCAATGGAAGTCAGGTTGCCTCTGCACAAGTGCTCACACAGAGCTGCACCAACTTTAAAATGCAAACAGACCATGCTTTGTGACCCAAGTGCACCAGACTGCCAACCCAGTGAATAATCCCAGCACCCCTTGAGGGAAAGCAACCCCAATTCATATTTATTAATCATCATCCCTACAAGCTACTGTAATACAAATTCAGCAGTTAAAAGTTCATCATTCTTACATGTGTGGGTGAGAGAAGATATTAATAGCACACTTAAGAGTGTAACTGAAACAAAAAGCGTGCCCAAAACATTTACTTCCCCTTATCTCCTTTAACACATGTGGACAGTCACCTACCCAAATCACTCCACCACTGATAATTTACACCATAGGAGCCTGAATCAGTTTCTCAACTGGCACCACAGATTCACCAGGACGTCGAACAGTTTATTAAACCATCCACATGGATCTGTGAAAGAGAATTAAGAAGTGTTTTCAAAATGATGGGTGTAAGCAGCCTTGCACAAAACTAAGACAGTTTCAAATCCACACTTCACTTTGTTCTACACCAGAATCAAACACAGACAACACAGAAGCAGTAATATGTAGCTTACCACAACAACCACCATTCTACCAACATTCATTTTTTTTCTTTGTCAAATCTGAATGTAATGCAAACAGAAAAAGCAGTGTGTCAAAACACAGAAAAGGTAGAACTGATTATCATCTCCTCCTTCTATGGCAGCCAAACGTGAAACATATACACTGCTAACAAACTAGAGTTCAGAACAGCTCCCTGTTATTTGTATGAATGGAGACAATTATCAGATTAACAAAATGTAACCAAAACCAGCAAGAAGTTAAGTGCAGGACCTCAAATGAACAACCTCCTCTCAAAGCACTACAGTTGTGGTCAATCTCAAGCATGTTCTCTGAAAGAGAATATATAGAAAGAATCTATACCACCCACACAGACATAAATGCTCCCACAGTCCTCACAGGGAAATAAAACTCACTGCAACAGATGAGTCCTTTAAAAAAGCTCAACTATTTTAACTAAACCTACCAGCTGCCTTTCATTTAGCTTAACATGAGATTTTATTGAAAGACTGCAGCCACAGCTATTGGCAAGAGTGGAGACAGTTGCTTACAAGTAGTTGGATCTATTTCTCAGAAGCTTATTCTGCCTGGTGAGATTTGCGGAATATTGCCATACACTCTGTATGTTGAGGATACAAAGTTTTACTACATGGTCCTGTATGTAGTAAACACGTGATGCACGTGGAACACACCCATGGCCTCATCTTGGTGACATTTGTTGAAGCCAGTTCAAATAAAGTGCGAAAATACAGAAGAATGGTTTCTCATCTGTTTTTAAAACAGCAAATACATCCCACCCAAAAGAAAAAAAGGTCTAATAAATCTAGGTTTCTGTGTTGACAAATGAATCTTTCCCGAAAGAAACTGTTCTTCAGGAGATCAGATCCTGATTGGCACTTAATATACAGTCACAAAACCGAGTTTCACGATTCTTGGAGTTTCATGATTCCTAAAGTTTCTAAGACAAACAGCAGCAACAGAACTGTCAATAAAAGAAGTGTTTCTGCCACTGCTGAAACACTGAGATTTAACAAACCCTAAACCATCCATAGTAACACAGCTGTTTAACAGATCTTAGCTACCTTTTCCAAAACGTTGCTAGTATCAGCTCCCCATGGTGCCATGGCCACCCCAAACAGAAACTCTAAAGGACGCCACAGTTGATGACTGCACTGCTACTTTCCTGGCTTTCTCAGGAATAAAAAAAATTGGGTTGCTGTCCCTTAAAGTGGTGGCTCTAGAACTTCTAAAATTTTTCTACTGCATTCCCACCTATGGCCAAAATTCTTGCACGGCAGAAAATACTAACAAAAGTATCGCATTAAATCAAGTTTATATCTAGCCAGCAACTCCCTTCATACACACCCTGTCTAGGAACTGACGGTCTATGATATAAAGCCTGGAATAGCTTTCTCAGCTCTTAAACAAGGAGAGCAGACTAACTTCCTTCTCTCATCTTGCAATCTTCCAGAGAAGATTCAGTTCAATTTGAGATGTAAGTAGCATCTTTATAGATAAAGAATGGACTGTTGAACATGCTGTCTTTTCTAGACTATCTGTTCAAATTTTTGACTACCTGGCATCCATGATACAAGTGCTCAGTGTTAAACTAGACTCCAAAAGTTAAGGGTTGAGGAGGAGTAAGAAAATAACAATTTTACACATTGTTAGAAGAAAGACCTTTGACACTTCTTCTCCTAAGGCCAGTTTTCCCCACAACAAGGTAAGTTAGAAAGTAAGTAGAACTAAGGCTACACTCTACTTCCAGCTTTTCATTATCAGAGACGTGTAATTTTTAATTGAAACACAGTATCTAATTAATACCAACAAGCCATTTCAACTCAAATGCCTGATGGGTAGGTCACTACATGAAAAGGGACCCATATTACATTTGAGTTATAAACTCCTTTCAGAACAGTTATGAGCAACCAGGACTTTTCAGAACTACAGATTTGTGCTGTTGAATACCTAAAATCACCCCTTGTTGACAATATCATGGAGCTTTTGTGGCTGCAAAGACAATGAGGAGAAGAATCACCTTGGATTTTACTCCACTAGCACACTTGTGAAAGCCATGCTGCATTTCAAAAAAAAAAGTGACTTAAAACACAGAACAATTTTTTTCCATTTTACTGTTTCCAGTCCCCTGTTACTGTTACTCAATTTTTTCAATATATGACATGAATGATCAGGGTCTGCTTGTATATATGAAATTTTGGTTAAGTACTGCGAAAAATTAGGTGTGGTTAGTACTTCTATCAAGCACTTAAGAGTTCACAAGAATGCATCCTAGAGCCTACGCTAAAATGACTAGTAATATTACATTATAAACCAAGGATATCTATCACTAAGCTTACTGGAAAAAGATGCCAGATGGAACACCGCAATGGAGGCTACTTTCATTTCCACCCAGAGCCAAGAAGCATCATCATACCACTATCTTAGCAATATAAGAGCAACTACTGACAGCAGTGAGCAATGGAAAAGATCGCTTAAAGCAGCAAAATTAATCCAGAAATACTCTACTAATCAAGCTTTAATATTGTAAAAAAAACCTTTTGAGATATTTATTAAGTCAGTTCTACTGCATCAGTAGATCTGAGCATAAAAGCTAACATTTTGCTTTCACAATGAACAGGAAAAAAAAACATTTATTACCACAGGATTCTTCCCCTCCACTTTCTTCATCTACCATGACAATCTTAAAAATCCTACTTAAATTTTTTTTAAGCACAGTTTAGCTGAATCCAAAGTCCCAAATAATAGAAAAATATGAACTTATGAATTCATGAGCATAATTACTAGCAGTGCACAGTCAAAATCAATACTTTAGCAACTACATTAATGCAGTTGGCCATGAAGTGAATACAAAGCTCTCCTCAATTGCTTTCTGAAAGCAAGCAAATACTTTGTATTTTTTCCATTGTTGGACAAACAGAAGATGCCTATAATTACAGATAACATATAAAAATTAGTTAGCCTATATTACAAGAAGTTGTTTTGATACATATTTATTCCGCTTTTAAAAAAAGCCAGTAATAAGTGCTTAAACACACTTGACTACTATCCTTCAAAGTGTTAAAAGATGATCTGGTTATTGGAAGCTAGGTGATTGGCAGGCGAGGGCATCAACTTGCAGATACTTTGTAAACTTAAGTACCTGATGGTGAGTAGCTGACTGATGTGTACGCAACCTTAACACTTAAATTCTACCTTGGATCCTAAATTCTTCTCTAGATCAATGACTCAAGGGGAAGGGGTGGAAAGTAACCCACTCCAGCAGTACATGTTAATCTCACTAAGCTCAGCCTCACTACTGGCTATTATTCCAGCATGCAAGACTCACAGTTCCTATCCAAGTGTCAGGACTGATACCAGAAAACACATGATCTTAGCAGAGAGGGAACGAGTCCTTTTTATGGATCTTAAAATATCCTCTCCCCTACACCCCTCCTTACTTCAAAATACAGAGATATAAATACAGGCAAATACACCTAAAAAGCAGTGTTCAACTTGTATTCTAATCATACAGCAGAAAAAACGTAAAAGTACATACAGTTATCTTTCATATTTCTTCTGCCCAGCATTTTAAGACATGCCAGATGCACTGAAACTACACGCCAGTCCCTCAAAATCTGACTCTTCCCCAAAATCCCAAAACTGCAGCAAAAGAAAAAAAAGAAAAAAGAAAAAAACAAAAACCAAAACAACTTTCTGTTTTAAGTGGAAAAAAATGCAGGAGAAAGATAACTTTAAAAACACAAAAAGTGAAAGCAGCTGATAATATTTCAGTCTCACATTCACTTAGAAGGGGAGGGATTAATGCAAACATGAAACTGTACCAAAAAACAATACATTTGCCCTCAGGTCAATTCCAATTTACCACACTCTAGATTCTTAATAGACTCTCACAAATGAAATAATACATGAAGGAAACATAAAATGTGCAACTTTTTCCATGCTCATTTGCAAGGTCAACAGCCACCTCAGTGTCTTAATAACTAACTAGACTATGAATGCATTTAAGAAAAAATCCTAGTGTATTTTCAATCTGGAGGTGGGGGAAGGAAAAGAAACAATCAACCTTTGCATCACATTTTCAAAATTCCACTACCAGAGAAATTAATATCATTATACTAGTTACTCTCAAGTATGCAGAAGATCATAATTTAGAAACCACCTTCAGGAAGAATTCAGTATCTCCAAATCCTGCAAAGCTTAACCCTTGTACTATATAATTTGAAAGAATAGGCTTAATACCTAAGTTATCTTCCCAAATATAATATTCAAGACAATTTGGGACTTAATATATTCTGAGCTTTTTTTCTATCTCTGAACCCCAGGAAAATAAATTATCTTACAGCAATCACTTTTTCCCCTGAAACACTACATCAAATACTTACCAATCAGCCAGAAGATAAATTGTTATTTTGCAGATTAAAGAGCAGGACATACAAATAGACAACTGCTGTCATGAGAAATACCTTAACTGCTTAAGGATGTATCGAGAACTATCCATTTGATGCCTTAGTATTCCAGTAAGCAGGCAGTGTTCAGCTAAGCTCTCTCACAGATGTAATTGCTACTAACACTGGTGTGCCTGGACAAGGAAAAAGTCCTCACAACTCAATTTAAAGGTTTGTAATGTGATGACTCTAAGAAGTGCATTGTAGGGAGCAATTTAAACTCGGATAACAAGAAGTACATTTTAAATTCACTAGTGCTTTAATAGATCACTGAACTCTCTCCAGAGAAGCAGAGATAAGTACAGTATCAAAGAGTCTTAAAAAGTGGGTAACAGCACAAATACCAGCTGTTTCTGTTTACCTCATGCCCATGAGCGCCACCTCCTCCCTAATATAGGGGCTTGGCCCTTCTGGATAGAGGAGGGAAAGATCAGAAGTCACCTGCACTTCATGCGTACAGTACAGGCAAGTGAGGCCACTGCACATGGCTCCTCACTACAGCCCTACAGCACCTCCACACCCAGCTGGCAATCTTCCCAGAAGATCTGAAAATGATCAAGCTAAATGTCTTCTATTCTTCCATCCTCTGCCCCCTAAATCACCTTGCACTTTTAATTCCTCCATGAATGAAGCTGATTCTACCCTGCCCACCTGAAATGAAAAAGCAAAATACTTTAAAGGCATTCCACACTGTGACAGACAGAATTTCTGAGTCCATCGTTTTGTTATACTACATAACATATGAACTTATTTACTAATCACACCAACTGCCCATCATCTGTCACTTCTCCACTCACACTAGCCTTGAGGTCTAAACTAAAGGCAGAGCACACCACATTCAAATACTGTTGACCTACACATTTCAATCAAGAGATCCCTCTAGATAATGAAAAACACAAAGCCACCAGAAATCCCAACGAACTAAAGAGACTAGACATATAAGTCTCAAAAGCAAGTGCTCTGAAACACAGCCTTCAGGAGAGAAGGACTTCATTGCTGCTTCTCCTTTTCCATGGTTAGTTATTTCACACTCCTGCAGCAATTAAAAACCATTTTACAGAGAAATTAAATTCCCAGCCTACTGTCTCAAATCTAGAAGTCAATCTATGGCAAGGAAAAGTAGGAGAGATGGGAGGTGGTAGACTTTAAATCTGCCAAAAAGGAGATGTAACTGGGCAAGTACCCCAGTTTTTAATTGCACTCTTGACTTTCATGTATGCATTATCAAGGATCAAATCACTGATGATGAATAGCAACACCTACATTTACTGTGGGTAAGTGGAAGACTATTCCAAACCAGCCATTGGAACTCAAAAGGCAAGTCAATCTCCATTGCGCAAAATTCAAACAAGAGCCTGCTGAAGCAAGAGTAATCCCTGCTTTTCCCTCTGCCTTTTAACCTGCCTTCAATAAAACCTGCCTTTTATTACAGCTAGGGTTTGCATAACCACACTGGAAGTCCAATCAGTAACCGATCCAAAAAGCCTAAACCTGCAAGACATCAGGGAGAATTTTTTCTTATTTAGATCAGTTTGCTCAACAACTCATTGACCTTCAGTAGCATGTCTCCACCTTCAATACCTTGTCTTCACCTTCAATACCTTGTCTACTTTCTAATGCAAAGAACCACACCGGAAGCAAAGTGGACATGTGCAGAGGAGTTGCAGCACAATGTAAGACTAGACATTTAGTCACAGGCTTTATAAATTAAGACTCCTTTAAAGTAAAGGTGATAATTTCATTATTACTGGTATTTTGGTACAAAAAAGATGTATCAAAAACCATACACAAGCATATCTTAATGCTCACGACAGCACAAGTTGATGGCAAAATTCATTCGTGTGTGTCACATTTATAATTTAGTCTGCCTTGGATTCATAGTTTTGGCGGAGAGGGCAGGAGGGAGGAGTTAAAAAAAGAAAAATAACCATGCTAAATACCTACAGGCAGCCAAGAAGAAACAAGGATGCTCCGTCAGTCCAGTAAACAGTTTGGTCCAGACACTGACTGTATCAGCACCCTATACTCTATGAAACTGAAAGAAATTTTCACAGGATGTGGTCTGAACCTCAAGACACTGTTGCTCAGCATGTGCTGTGCATGTTTTTGCAACAAAAAGTCAATTACTTGCCTATAAAGCAATGAGTTCGATTTACAAAAGACTTGAGGGAATGAGAATAAAGCACACAAAAGTATACAGACCACCATCCCCAATATGGCAAGTTCAAAATTTACATACATTAACTTCCTTTTAACCAAAGCAAAAACCCTTTTTAAATTCCAAAGTGACCAATACAAGGAAGTGCTTTGTAAAGAACCACTATTGACAGAAAGTCTCAGTTTTTCACTTCAGCCTAATATTAACGTTAAAAAAATTTAGAAAAATACTCAATTAATATCAACCTGTAATTCAAACCATAAATAGATACACTGAATAGATTTACAAAAACTGATATTTATATACACAACAGTGCCACCGATCTAGACATATCTTTCACATGTCCCACTGTTCTTAAAATGTAAGCGAAGATATACAAAATGCAGTTCTTCCCAGAGCACCACAAAGCTGCCACTTTATAACAGGTGATGCCCATGACCTAGAGCAGAATGCAACTTATTTCCAGTCTTGACGGTAAAGGTGATTTGTCCTAAATCAAGCCCATTAAATAAGACATTTTCTATTAACCCTCAGATGTTTGGATGTAAAGCAGTGCTAGTAATTGGTATGGATGAAACCAGTCTCTACAGTGCACCCAAGTTTCTCATCTAAATTCCTCTTCTACATCCCGTCCTACTAACTGATTAACTTAGAGCCACCCATACCATGCACCTCAAAAACAGACTTAATAGTAAATATTGATAAGAAGAAATAGAAACAGGTTTTTTTCGTTTAAAAAAATCCCTCAATGATGCCGTCTTCTGGTCTGCTTCCAAATCAACATTACCAAGGTCTTGGAGAGCCTAAGGAGAAGGGACATATTCAGGGAGAAACCGCAAGAAAGTATGAAACAAAGCATAACAGTCAATATGCTTTTAAAAGTCAAAACAGTTATATGTCATGGTTGATTAAATCACACAGTAAAATTAAGTTACACAGTACCTTAAAAAGAAACAAAACAACCAGAGATAAAACAACACAACTGTTTAAACAGAGAGGTATAAAATAGATATTTACAACCAACAGCATACAAAAATCTTAGAAAAAAAATTTGGAATAAATGCCAAGGAGGGAAAAAACCCCCTGTAGAATCCATAGCATTATTTGCCAATTAAAACCAGAAATGACAAGTGCTTTGATGACTGTTTCAGTTGGTGAAAGAGTGAGAAAAGACAATATATTATAACTGTTGCAAGTACACTGCAATTCGTAACATTTACATGTTCCAAAAGACAAAACCCAATTTTGTGTCAAGCTTATGCTTTGTGGAGAACTGCATCAACACTATGATAGCAGCACATCCAACTTGAACACAGGCATGTGAACTAACTTCCAAGTCTGTTTGGAAATTAATTCCTGCTACTCATGATGACAAGGGCTGAAGTGCAAGTAAGATTTAATTTGATATTTCACACTGAAAACATCAGCAAACCAGGCCAGACTCAATAGAATTAACAGATAGTTCTAAGGTGCAGGGAGGAGAGGGATGCCCATAGATACTTGCTTGTACACCTGAAGTACATTTCAGATACACAAAGGAACAAAAGGAAAACATACATCTGAGAAAACATTTCTTTGTGTTACTACTTCTGGTACTTCCTACAATTCTATAGCTACAGAACCCTCTTGTAGCCACTGACAGCTGGGAGACAAGCAGAAACACCAGAATTAACTGAGCTTGAACAGGTCACACCTCTCTGTGGCTAGCAGGACCACTACTCCTTCATGAAACACAAAATTTGGTGACTAGAATGAAGATAAACATCACACTTCAAACAAGAGCAAAGGCTGAGGAGGAAAGCTCATGTATACCTGAACATGTTTCTATAGTTTTTCTCATAACTATCGCAAAGAAGGCTAAGACCAATCAAACTAACACACATCATGATCAGGGAAGGCAGTTGGACTGCCAGAACAAATACAAAAGCCAACAATAACCCAGCTGACTTGGTCCAAAATACAAACAGGCAACTCCAGGATTTGCCTCATCTCTCAGCAGATAAGCACATCTTTAAATGGTGGTACCATTACCATGGGACAGCTGAAAATCTCAGGGACTAGAATTTAAACCAGAAAACAAACACAGCACCACCCCCTTTTTCAATCCAAGAGACAGGAACATATCAAGCTTCCAACACTGCTTCACAACTGATGTCTTACAATCACCCCAAAAAAGCACAGAAATTACAGTAGTTATGGCCTCTGCTTCACGTGAAGCTACTTTATTACTAAATGCTTGTTTAAATACATCCATGCCTTCCACAGCTACGAAGTAAAACACTTGCCCTCTCTTCTCTTTCAGGGACCTCTCATTTCTTACACAAGACTGAACAGCAATTAGGATGTTACATAAGTTAATTTACTAAAGTTAATTTTTAACTCTACTTCTAATCACAGTGATTGAACAGAAAGAACAAACAAGAGAAAAACAACATTCAGAAAGAACAAGCAAAATTTCTTTAGAAGATAAGTACTTCACTCCTCTGGCTTAAAGAAGCTTTTAAAGGCTTTAAAATTATTTCGGATAACTAAAAATTGTGCAATATACTAGTTAGAAATTAATCATGATGAAATTACAGATTCTAGAGATACATGTATTTTTCTGTCCACCACCTACTTTGCCAATATGTTACAATAAACAACAAAATGCTAGGCCTTGGGCTTGTGTCTTTATAAACTCTGCAATATTTGGAGCTATTAGTTGTAAATGTTCTTACTCCTTGTCTTGAGAACTTGTCGGAATTAGACACTGGGCAGAAGCAAAATCTTTCACTGCTTATTTCTATCAACCATGGTTTCCTACCTGCAGTATCAAGCAACTACATACTTCTCTCACAGTCCTGTAAAGAAACACATATGCTACTAGCCTTAAAAAAACAAACAAACAAACAAACAAAACAAACAAAATAAAACCAAAACCTCCAACAAACGAAATAAACCAAATCACCCACCAAAAACCTGTATACTATTGTCCTAGTTTGGACAAATTTGGAGGAGAATATCCTCTGATAGAAGTCAGGTTGCAACCACCCCTCCCCCCAGGTTCGGGAAATAAAAAAATTTCCTCAAAGGAAAGTGAAAGAGATAACAAGCTATTTATTTAACAAACACACAGGTGGGGAATAGTATTGCTAAATAATGAGATCGATCTCTCTGTGGAGAGAAAACCTGAGAAGATTTCAGAGGTCCTCTGTAGGTGCGGTCTCTCCCCTCCTAGGAGCTGGTCGGCGAGGGGCCACCCTCCCCGGGCCTCTGGGAAAATTCTCCTGATGTGTTCAGATGTTGTTGAAACAGTCCAGAAGAGAAGAAAAGAACAAAAAAACCAAAAATCCTAGGAAAACGAAATTCAACCCTCCGTCTCTCACTGGGAGAAAAAAGAGCTGGAAAAAAAAACCAAGGGTACCGCAGAAACAGAGGAGCGTATCTCAGTGTCCTTGAAACAACTGCTTTGAAAAGTTTGTTTTCTGTCCTTCTCAGGCTCCGTTTAAAGACACAGAAAAGATTGGTGGGCATAGGGTAGTGATAGGGGATACACATTATAAAGTCACCCCAAGACAACTATGCACAGGCCTAGATATCCAAGGAGGAAAACATAATTACCTTTTTCCTATTTCTTCATCCTTATTGATAGATTCCTGGTTTCAATTTCCATCTATGGCATATGTAAAACAAAAAATAGGGAAACAAACAGTAGTGAAAGTGCTAACAGTGTAAGTCAGCAATTGGTATTTAATACCATCCTCACTACAAAAAGTCCTTTTTAAGCCCTTAACTCAGGAAACAAAATAGGTTTGAAAAACATAATTACTACATTCTGTTTCACATGAATATGATATTTTTATTCGTTTGACATATGTTGCTTCCTGAATGGATTTAATGTATTTTGGCATTCCAGAACAAAACTGCTCTCAGTGTTTGGCACTTCATGTACAATGCAGCCAGGAAGCCACTCCTTAAGACTATGCAACCATCTGCAGCAGATACCAAAGGTTTTTGACAAGCAAGCTGCACTGCTGTAAATATGCAGTATTTCACTATAAAAGTTCTCATCTATTAATCAAACTCTGCACATAATCGCCTGCAGATAAATTCAGGTGATCTGCAACACAAAACAGGTCAGCACAGAAAACAGAAAGGGGAAAAGATAATTTAAAAAAGAAATCATTTCTTATTAAAAGATTACTGGTTATTTAAATTAATTATTTTGCTTACTAAATTTTATGTCCACACATAAAACCCCAGCCCCTGACGCCCTGCCTTACAAGCATGCCCCCTCAAAAATGCAATTGCCAGAATTCCTGCCTAAACCTAGAACAGATCAAACAACAGAGGTCAGAAGAACACAGCAGGCCCAGAACACCTGAGGTACAAAGTAAGCAGATATTGGGTCCATGGGAGGGGAAGGAAGAACCACACTCAAAACCCTCAGCTAGTAACTGCCCAGAAAAAACAGCTGCACTAAATACAGGTTACATAACTCAATCTATGGTAACAGAAAGATAAATGGAAACACATTCATAGATCAGAGCTCAAAAGAAGTACATGTGGGTATGTATGTTCATTCCCCATTTTGAATTTGGTAGATTTCAAAAAAATATACATCCTACCAAAAAACACAAATAAATATGCATTCCAACACTTAAAATTGACTATGCAGTGCCCTAATGGAAGTTACTGCTTGAAGAGAAATAGTATATAGAACTGGACTTCCATTTTACTCTATAATTCCTCCCCCTTTAAAGAACACTTCTGTCTCTGTGCTCTAAGTGTTATCCACCTCAACAAGCTGGTTTGGTTTTTGCTCTTACACGTTTAGTATAAAATGCAGTACCAAAACCAGAAGCTTTTATTCACAATGCAGCTTTAAAAATAGTTTTACTTGAATACAGCTTTTTCACTGATACAATAAGGAGCAGCCACTATTTTTTAAAAAAGCAAAGATTCAAAAAAACAAAACAAAACGCTGTATTTTCCAGACTCTAAGTATCTTGTCCCTCTAGCTTATACAATAATTATGCCACATATTACCTCAACATTATTCTTAGCAGTTTTAAGAGTTACTGTCCTGGACATATAAAGGAACCCCTGAACCTACTCAGCTCTGTCAGTTGTTTTTCTTTACATTAATTTTACAACCGATACGCAGATCCTGATACATTCCAATTCGCTGCTTGCAATGGTGAGGCAGAAGAATTACTCCTCTCTGCACTGGCTGTGGTTCTAACTACAACACTCTTCAATCTTCCATATGCATAAGCACCATTATTCTTGTCCTCTATTCACTCAGCTTTTCTCTCACAATGCATATTTGATTTTTGCCAGTTTATAATCTCTTTTCATTCCCAACACAGCGATGAAACATTTAAGTTAGTATTTTTTGTACTAAATTGTTTTTTTCCTTTACTTAGTGTTGCATTCCTCTAAGTGAATGGATGATGATAAAAGAAAAGAGAGTTGTTACATTGTTTTTATTTTAGTCTATCAGGCATTTTGCAGGTAAGATAAGCAACTGATACCAAAAAAAAATTAGAAGAAAGCTATTCTTGCATGGTTTTTTAAGTATTTTTGCCTCTTTAGATAGGGAAGAACAATAGTTTAATGCTTACAATAAATTTTTTATGAATAACTTAGAATTTAGACAAATATATTTAAGTACATTTTCTCTTAAAAGTGTTGTTTACAATAGGGATAATAATTCACTATCAGAAGCCAAAACCAAGTTCTTCACCTGACAGGCGATTTAAGATGAACTAAAGATGAATTTTCTCATAAAAATGCTAATTATAGCCTCAAAACTGAATTCAAAGTTGATTTAATAATAACTTAAAGTGTTACTTAACTTCTAACACACTGTGCTATCCAGCATGAGAAAAAAATAGAAGTCCAATACTACTTTGACACTACTGCAGTAAAAAGTGGGACAGTGCCATACTGATTTGCTATTACTATGCCACCCTCTTTTCTCAGAATAGGAAAAAGTGACTGAAGAGCACAATGTAGGAATTTCAGAGAATTTCATAGCTGTGAGTTCCAATAATTTGAACTGTCCAGTGCATACTTCAGACTTCTCAAAGATTAAAAACAAGTTAATATAAAACTGGGGGAAATGAGTAACATTCTGATTTTGAGGGAAATTTATTCCTCTGTGGATATTTCATAGTCTGAAGCTGAAATTGAAAAATTGGTCAAGATTCAACACCAGTGGAATGACGTGTGAGCTATGGATCAAAAATGAGCAAATATATACTTAAATTCAGTGGAAATAAGCAGGGACTCACTCCACAGACGAGAGGAAGTACTGTTTTTAAAAGGTTAAGGAACAATTTGCTGGTTCTTCATTGGTTAGCTTATGTAAAGGGAGAAGCAAAGTAAGAAAGAGAATAAGAGAAAAATACTGATTAAATACGTTTCTCTCCCACTCTGTAATACTTTCTTCTAACCTGCTCCATTGACAAGGCCATAACCTTTCCCTTGATGTGTCACCATTCGCTGCTGCAAAACCAATTCAGTAACTGACGTCATGAAAGACTACGGGACATTTGAAATCTTGACAATACGTCTCCAACAGATCCCACAATTTCCCACAGAAATGTTTGCCTACTTTACCATCTTTTTCTAGTAAAAAAACATTGCAAAACCACACAATAATGCCAGAATCCTCAGCATTTCTTCAGCTTTGTTTCAGTAAAGCAAAACAAAATAAATGCTCCCTTAAAAACTGATGAACTCACCCAGATAAATACAAATGAAAGTGTAAATTAACCTCAAGTCTATTAAAATCTATTTTAAGTATAACTTGCTTTTCTAGTACTTGTATTACCTACATTTTCATTTACTTAGATGAAATAGCTGGTACCAGACCCAAAGCCTTAACATCTGAATTAAAAATAACACACTGGAAGAACAGGATTGTCTAATAGTCACAGAAAGCCAACACCCTCACAAAACATTGTTCAGGGAAACAAAACTCTCCTAAAAAACACAAATAAGATGTGCTATAGAAAAACAATATTATAGTAAAATAGTAAAGCTCTGAAGGCTTTTCTTCTCCCATATCAATGTTTCTGATCTTATCCATCAGGATCAGAGCCAGATGGATTGACAAATTCTGAGTTCCAACTGATTTTCCCTCCCTGTCACATTCTGAGAAGATAGTTTAACATGTCTATTTCCATCCTTTTTCACTTCTTCCTACTTAGAGTTCTTAATATTTGTCACCTTGTTTTTAACAGTTTCCCGATACCCATATGTGAACCAACAACAGTGACCTGAGAAAAGTCACAGGTAAAATTGTAGGTTTGTTCCAAATACCACTTTCTAGCACTGCACACTCAATTCCCTTTGCCTGTAACTCCTCCAAGTTTAAAGAACTCATTAATTACCTAGAATAAATCACTCTGTGTAAGTTTACTACAGCATACCAAACATAAACGGTATAAAAACTGAATAAGTATGAATCAGGAAGAAGTGAACTTTGGAATTTTCTCCCTCAGTGATGAATTTTACGGCCAATCCCAAAAAAATATAGAGCAGCTCAGAAATTAAATAACCGACAGAGCTCCAGGGTTAGCACCACATATGATTGTGTGACCAGAAGTAACCCAAAATGAGTATGTTCTCCTAAAAGGAGCTAACTACCAACCTCACATTCCAGGCCACCACAGACTAACATGCCACAGCAAGCAAACATACCAGCAGCAGGAGATCAGTGAACACTATCTGTTGTCAGCACGTTCACTGATCCTCCTTCAACTAGACCTATCTCAAACACCAAAGTGGAACCTAAGTAAATTAAACATCTAAATATTACACTCATTAGCATAAGCATGGAGACTGAGCATTTACAAAGCATTTAAGTCACGGAAGATTTAGACTGCTATGCTGACACACTTTTCAGTTTAATTTTACTGAAAATACAGGCCTCAGTCTTCTAAACACTACTGCAGCCAAGCTTTTTGTTGTCTTAACCACAGGCCTGCATAAGTACATACAGATTTTTAAGCAACATCTTTCCACAGACAAAAAAACCCCCGTAATTCACAATAATAAATGTTCTCTGATACTTAGTTTCAAACATAAAAATCCATGTTATTTTCAGGGTTACTTGTAAGACAAAAGACCTGCAGTAACTTGCTCAAATTGCTGACAATTGGATTGCTCTTCTAAACTATTGTTTCTCCTCTCTGGTAGAGTAATGCCAGGAAGACAACAGTCACATGGGGAAAAAGCAGCAGCTCTCAAATCTTAGCAGTCTATCAGAAGCCTTCTAGACAAGCCTGGAAACACTTTTCACCATTGAAACACTTACAATGCTATCTACAGTCATTCTGGATGACCAAACCTGGGAATGACATTCAATCCTCTGGTACTGCATTTCAGATGTTTCTGTACGTGCACTGATGTAGCTTAAGGCACCTATGCCCTCTCTTCTGCTTCTTAAAACTTGGAAATTTTGAAAGATATGTACTGAAAAACTCCAAGGCCTAGGATGGCAAGGGAGGCTGAAGAAATCATTTCTGCAAATACACTAATCACATACCCCACATCATGGGACAGAGGACAAAGGAAGAACATGAAACTTCTCTTCCATAACTATTTAGGAAGATGGAACTCCTTACGTAGCTGCTACAGGAACTTCTCATGCCAACTGCAGTTGAAAACTGGTGAGAAGACTCTAAAGGCAGCAGTAAAACTCAAAGCACTTTACTTCAAAAACCAAGACCATCCTTCTGCATCAACTTTTAACACAATACCAGAACTTAAAATATTTTGAATTTATTTATTTATTTATTGGGATTGGAGCTTTCTCCAGCAAGGAGAACAGAGTCCTGACCACTTCGCAGGAAAAAACCACCCATTCCAAACTAAGACTTAAATTATAAGTGTTTCACTTCAAGTATTTGTAACTTTTACTAATACTTCAAACCACCTCTGAGCTTCTTCCATTCCTAAAGCTGGCCCCAGACAACTGACACAAGAAGTAGCCCTTGAGCACCACAAGCTGACAGCAAGACAACTATAACCCAACCTATACAAACCATCTTATCTAGTAAGATTGAGCCTTACAAGACTTGTTTACCTTCTGACATTATTATAACTACCAGGACCTCCACAGCAGCCAAGATTGTTCAGATTGTCCTCAGACTCTGCTTAATCATTGCTGTTTATTCCTACACATAATGATCGCTTAGTATCAGGTAACTACAAATTCCTTCCAAGAACAGAAAGAAACTAATCTACTTTTTAATTTAAACTTTTACTTTTAAACTTTTAACTTAAACCTCAACTTTTTACCCTAGGCAAGACAGTTGCAATGCTGATGTTCTCCAACATAAGTACACTTCAGTTTGGTTTCCTTTAAACCAAAGGAAGAAGTTTGCTCAGTTTTATTTCTCAATTATGCGAAGTCACAATGTATTTTTAAAGGTGGAATTGCACCCTAGTGTTGAAACATCATGCTTCTGTATCCCCTTTAGGGAAAGTACAAAGAGTAATAATTCAAATACCTGTACTGAAATTTAAGCATCAGAGAAACAAATATCTTAAAAAGAACTGGTCACTAATGATGCTCCTTTGGATCCACTGAAATCCAGGAGTAGGTCCCATCTAGGTCACCAAAACTTAACAAAAATCGGTAAAAATAAAAAACTCCTTACCACCAATGTTGCATTAAGAAGCAGGCATTCTTTATTCGGCTGGATGCAAAAGAGGATATCTCCTCCTAAATACCGTGCATGCTGAGTACAGGAAAAGCTCCTGTTTATATACTATATTTTACATACATATTCATTGATTTTCCTGGAATAAACACACACATGATAATCATTTCCCCAAAATCATTAACATATTTTCCCTCCCCTTTACACATGTGTTCTTTTGCCCTGGGGGTCTCTTTGGTGGTCAGCAACCCCAAAGTTATAGCTGACTGCTTGGGAACTGATAAAAGTTGGCACAACTGGGCTGGTTGCTTTCCAGTTCTTCCTAAAGAATAAGCATTGTGCAGCTCCATCCATAGGCCAGTGGTTTTAGAAGAATAAGCATTGTATTCGCCCACCAGGTGCAAACGATTTTTCATCTGGCAACAATGAGGGTAAGGCAGCAGAAAAAGGCCAATTATCCAGAGATTACTATATAAGAAAAATACTATTGATTCCAGCATAACATTTTTTTCCATTTTAATTAGACGAGAGATACATAAATCTCTCCTAAATCAGCATCCTTACCTTGAAATCGTACATTTTTAAGATTTGACTCACAATACCTGAACACTGTATTCTTAGTTCAACAAGAAAGCTGTGTTTCAGTGAAGTAACCTTTTTACAACAACAACAAAAAAAATCCTTAAAAAAACTCCCATACCCTTGGTTAAATACAGACTATTTACTACTCAAACTACCTTCAATGTTTTCATTCTGATATGAGAACTGTCCTCTGACACATTGTTCTACTTACTCAAAAGCTGACAAGGTAAAATAGCAGTGTTTATAAATCTTCCTTTTCCAGATAATCTTTATTTAACTATCTATTTCAAATGTCACCTTCAACATTTGCATGCCCACATAGGAATAGAGTCTACTGTTTTCATATCTGTATGAGTAACTCTTCCATCAACTCAACTAGTAACTCATTTGGAAAAGGTTAGATTTCTCTAATTCCTCTATGTGGATTAAATGTCAGGCACTTCTTCAGCAGATCAGGTTATTCTACAGGGAGAATCTGCTGAAGGTATGACATATCAGCTATTTGATCTTTACACAACATTTTCCCTGAAAGATTTTCCTTTTTGCTTGGGAGCAGGAAGGACAAAAACAAAACAAGAATGCAAGGCAGACAGACAGTGATTCATTACAGCCCTACAGGAAAGCCAAGTTGAGGAATTCGCTCCCATCCCCTTCTATTTCTAGAACCTACTGCTAATACACGAGGTATAATGTATGTGCAAGCCTTCCCTTAGCTTTGATCTTCCAAGCATGGCTCTTAATGCCTGGGACTACAGACTCTCAGCAAATTCCACTGAGAACAAATCATAACACTGTTTACTGAGACCACCAGCTTAATACACTAAGAAACTATCAATCATCAATGTTTTCTCCACAGAGCCTCCTCACCCACTCTATATGAACATGACACGCAAATTGATACTCTACAGAGCTTTACGTTTACACTACGCATTATCTACTGCGCAGCTTATACATAAGACAGACCTATTCATATTTTAACTAATATGATAATTATCTTCATGATAATCACGTTCCATAGTATGCCATATGCTGCAACTTCTAGCTCTTTGATTGCAAGCATACCTTCTTAAAATTAGCGATGTTTACTTGAGCTTAATTTAATTCATGAGTAAGAACCAGCCAGGTCAAAAGAACGTTTCCCCAAGCCATCAACACATAGCTATAAAAGTGCTGTTTCAAGCACATGAGCTACCATGTGTAAGCTTAAATAATTTTGTTCATAATAAGAATATCAATGTCAGACTGATTTTTAATTGAGATCGTTGATCTCAAGAAAGAATACCTCCCTTCATATCTCCCAAACTATGTTAGTGACATGAATGGCATTCGATGATATAACCATGAGCTGTAAGCAGTACTGAATTACACTTTCATCATTAAAAAGGGCCTTATCCATAGCTACCATGGCGACAAAGCACTAGCGTAAAAAGTTGTGCCTCCACTACAAGGAACTATTCTTCTAGATGGCATTGAAAAATATCAAGTGCATCATGAGAAACACAAAAGGGCTGAAAAGAAACAAAATTGCCTTGATTACGAACATAGTGGTTTACAACTAAATTTGTCTTGCACGGCTACCAGTCCTCACCCTCCCCTCAAGAATCTCAAGTCATTATTGGGACTGAAACATTGCTCTGGAAAGGGACGGTTCTTTGTAAAAGGATTACTCTATTCAGACTTTCTGCCAAGCATCGGCCACATAAGGAAAGCAAAGTTCACTGCCATTTATTTTGTCCAGACCTTTCTGATGCCTAAGAATAACCCCTACTGCTGCCTGGAAAGGTAAGTCTATAAATTTCAAGTCAAATCATTTATTTATTATCAGCCTCTGAACCTGCTTTAGGCATTGATATGTTGACATTTTTCCTTACAGTATATCAAACAGATGGAGTTGGATTATTTTTTCTTATAGCACTAAATTACTCCATGATGTTAAAGAACTACATATGTAGGAGTGTTATAAATTTTGCACAGAAATTACTTTGTCCAAGACTCCCAAGTACCAATACATGTCAGACACTGGCAAGACTGAAGCATACACATCCTATCTGACTAACATGTTGCTTCTGAGTTTGACAAATAGGAACAAACATTCCAGAGGTATGGCTTCCACCTCATCCTGAACGTTCACAACACGAGAAATTCCTTGCTTTCACGAAAGAACTAACCTATAATTGCCTCTTTGAGGCATGTGAAATAAACATGCATCTAGTTAGTTGGCATAACAAGCACCAGAGGTACAAAACCTTACACCAAAACTTCACATTTAGTTTCCCCTTCAACAGCTTCAAAAAGGAGTTCTTTCAAAAATTAGAAAGGGGAAAGTGATCATCAAAACCAAACAAGGCTACATTAACAGCTTCGACTGCATGCACTTAAAAGAAGTCAGACAACTAGCTATCTGCTTTGGTTTTGTTCCGTATTTTGTTTTAAAAGATTCTTAAGGAACTTCTCAAGGATCAAAATGCAGGACAGATCTTTGCTATACAAGCTGAAAAACAAGCAGTCCAACTCATCGCTTTGAGAACAGAGAGGGCAAAGGGGAAGAAGACGGGTGACTGCAGCAGTCGAGGGTGGAAAAACTGCGACATTTACAGATGACCAGGAGGGTATTTTTTATAAAGAAACTCAACAGCAATCCTGAAGTAGTCCGGGCAGACACTAACCGATATTCCAGAAAACAAGGCAGATATAAGAAGCACGAAGCCTCAAGATCTTTCGATCAAATAAAAGATACTACGTCCTTCATGACTTTCTCATTTTCCGATAAGTTAATTATACTCGCAGGGTTACCAAACGTTTTGGAAGGGAGGGAGCTGAAGCAGCAGTTACGCAGTCCACCAGCTTCAGCTCAGTGCCTTCTCGGACCGAACAAAGAAACTTCTGTGTCCGATAACATTAAAAACTTTCGGTCTCACAGATTCTTTCCTTGCCTCCATGAAACCAGCGCCTCGGTTCACACGTTTAGGCGAGACGGTGGGAAACACAATGAGAGCTAAACTATGCAGGCCAAGGCGGAAAACACAGACAAAATGTGAAGGCCAAAAACAGGATATAAAACGATGCGTGAACTCCTTGCTTGTTTTCTCCACCCCTTCCCAGAGGAAGGATTTTTCTGTTGTTTTGTTGCTGCTGATCCCAAGCCTTCCCCATTTACCTTATCTGTCGGGGCGTCTAAACCAGATCCAGCAGGCAGGAGTTTCTTCCGACCCCAACTTAAATCCAATCGAGTTATCTTAAGGGAGGAAGAAGGCAGAGGACGGGGGGAGGAGAAAGAATGTTACCAGCTTTCGCCGAGGACGGGGGAGCTCGTGTGCACGGGGAGAAGGCTGCAAAGCAGCCGGGCTCCTCCCGGCCCCC
>VZTI01000344.1:0-32043 GCA_013397865.1 Struthidea cinerea | reverse complement strand
GACGGGCGGACAGCGGCAGGCGGGGGGCCGAGCAGGGGGAAGGCAGTGAGGGACGGGCGCTGCGGCCAATGGGGCCCGGCGGGGGCGGGCTGTGCAAGAACGGAGCGCGGCGGGGCTGGGGGCGCTGGCGCAGGGTTGGGGCCGGCGCGGGCCCGGGGGAGGCGGGAGCGGCGCCGGGCGGGGGCTGTGTCTCGACGCCGCGGAATAGCTCCTCCCGCCGCTGCCCGGGCTGGGGCCTGTCCTAGTTTGTTGTGTGGAGGAGAGCGTCACTCGTACAGGCATATTCAGTCCGGAATGACAGAAGTTTCCTCGTTAGCAGCTGAGCTTCCTAATTTAATGATTGCACATCCTCTGTAGAGAGCGCTGAGGCGCCGGCTCACGCCTTCAGGCGCTGGCCGTTGTGCCTTCATGGCCATCCGACCCCTGCTCCATCGCACCTTGTGCTGCTTGAGTCGGAGTTACCAGGGTCTGAGGGAACGAGCACACCCAAGGGAAAAACTGACAGCCTCCGCCCACGCTTTGGTGTTTGGGTATGCTACATTAAACTTGGATGCAAACAACAACAATTAAAATAATGCCGCACATATTGTTACACAGTTTCACGCAAACCCTGGAACACTGCTGTACTTTCCCTTCCAAGTATTTCAACACTGTCAATACAATACAATGGTACTGAAAATGCGTGTTGACTGACAGAGTCGTGTACAAATACAGGTTTGAAAAGCAGGCAGTGCACGGGTCACACGGCTTTGGTATCGGTTGGGTTTGGATTGCAGAAGTACAGTTGTGATCCAAACAGAAACAGTGAGTTTCTGTTTAATTTCCTGGATTGATTGAAATGGCTATTTGATAACCTATTGTGTATGCAATATGCCATTTAAACAGTCCTGGAGCCTGGAGTTCTGCTCAGCCACAACACAGCACATGAAGCTGACAGCGGGGTGGATTTGTACATGCTGCTCACCTTATGCTCCTTAATTGTGCTCAGCAGAGACCAAATCTAAGGACAGAGGTAGTTTTGTTTTCACGCTCATTTAATCCCTGGCTACTCCACTGGGACTGCCACCAACTAGGATGGAATAGTGTTTTCTTATGATAATGTTTACTGAGAAATTGGCAAAATGCTAAAAAATGCCATATTATTGAACAGCAAAGGAAAATGGTATGTCATGTTAGTATTGACCTGCCCCTGATTTTAACATACGACTAGATGTGAAAAGTCCTTTATACCCCTACCAGTCCTTGAAAGTGACTCCAACTGATATTTCCTGTTCAGGATCACTGTTTGCTTCATCCAGTTTCTCGTAGGGCTTTGCATGAAGGGTTTAATCTTTAGCAACAAAACATACAGATGATCCCATTTTTATAAAAGTCCACTGGGTTTAACAATCCTGTTATTTATTTTAAACTTCTTGCCTGCATATGGGAGTTGTATGTTCAAGTATCCAGTTTGTATCTAGGTACAGAAAATAACCTCACATTTCAAATAGGATAATAATATTCACTTACTGTTTCTTTACTCTTCTCCATCTTCTCAGAGCATACAACCCTACTTTGGGGATTGAATCTATGCCTAAATTTAAATAATTAAACTAAATAAAATGTAGTCATCAGAGTTTATAAAAAAGAGAATTAAATGTGTATATATAGATACTTCCCAAAACATTAAATCACTTCTATTTCTTCTTGTTCAGAAAAGCCATTTTCTTTAAATGAGTCAGGTTTGGACTAAGGCCAAGCAAGAGAACTTTACCCCCACTGACAACAGATTTAGAATTTCTCACTACAGTGCCCTACACTGGTGCTATAATAAAATTACTATTTTTTTTAAATCTCTTGCAAATGATTGATCATTCCTGTCCAGTACCAAATAATGTCCTTATCATAATTAATGCGAATAGCTCTCTGTAACTGATGCCCTCCATCATGAACTCTTCAGGGCATTTTTTATGTAAATTATCATAACTTTTTTAATGTGAAAATATTCTTTGGAAATGTTTACTGCAAATTGCCTAATGCATTTATTCATGCAGCAGAGTAATAGATGGGTGTGAGAATTTATAGTAGCTGTTGCTCAGATGGTGAATCTCCCATAGTTGTTAACATTAGTTGCAATGTATGATGCTGTTTCTCTTACAGTTTTTAGCCATCAAAAATAAAAGCCTAGCCAAAGTCTGCTGAAACTACAACTAGCTGGAGCACCACTACATTTTGCACAGACAAAATACAACCATCTGTACAAATTAAGAAAATACCAGGAGTTATCCCAGGGATCTAAAAGTGCTATAAATATCAAGACAGTATTTAGATTACAGCTCCAACAGAGTCCCCAGCAACATTAATTCCCAGAGTTGGTATCCCAGTTACCAGATAATTACAGATTAAGTGCACAAAGTACAAAATATAGAGTTACATAATGAGTCTTTCAAGTGAGACTATACATCTGATCCCACTGAACATGGGATCCCACTGAACATTTAAACAAATCCTTTATACATACTTTCACGCTGGACATCATGCCCAAACTCCTCTCATTTTAATTTCTATTTTTATATTTGAACAGGAGCACCAGTAAATACTGCAACAACATGCAGCTAAATCGAAAGAACATTTGGTGAAACAGTCACCAGTATGTTTGTCTCTTTCAGGAGTTAAGTGGTCTGAACAATTACTACATAGTTTCTTCTGAGTAACAGGGTTTAATTGCTGCTTTTCCCTATTCTTACTACTGTTGTTCATTACGACCGCATGTTTCCACTTTTCCAGGAAATAGATTGAAAGGCCTCTGGGGTAAGCGCTTCTGCTTATTAAATGCTCAGGTAGTGACTTGAATGGTGGATTTCAAATTGATTTGAAGTGGGACTTCTGGGCATGATTGCAATATAAATAATAAATAATAATTAGTGGTAGTAATGACCGCCTGAAAGACACAGAGGCAATAAGTAATCTTTTCTTTAACAAATACATATTGAAGTTTATTTTAAATATGCCATAATTTAAATTTGCCAAAATGTCTTACTGTAACATTTTCTGAATTTATGTGGTTCACAACTGGATGACACCACATTTATGCTGGTGAAATTAACACAAAACTAGTATAATTCAGTGGCAATTAAGTCTTGGAAGTGTGTTGCTGTAACTTCTAAATGCATAATGCATATCTATTACATTTAAAGAGAAGCTAAGCAAACAACCTCTGTTCAGTCTAACTTCAATACAATTCCAAATTTACACTGGCTAAATACACCATACAAATGTGTTTTCTCTGTATTTGGGTGCTTTGTTTCTCAAATAGTAAAATCAAAGTGATGAATGTAAATACATTGTGTGACTAAGTTTTGTAATATTGTGCAAGTACCAGTAGAAAACCTTGGTAACACCACAACCTATTTTGTATATGCTGTGTTCTAGAAATGGCTAGGAATATTTTAGAGTTATTTTTAAACTTTTTATTGTGACTTTTTGTTTGTATTTATCTTCCTTGGTTACCATGGGAGAGCTGGTGAATTCTGAGGAACACTTGGGACATGGAGGAGCATTTCCCATGGAGGAGAAAAGACAAAAAGGTGGTGTTAAGATACTTTTACTCTTGCCTGATTTGGACTGCTGTGCTCCTGGACAGTCTCCTTAAGACTGATTTTTTAAGACTGCAGCCTCTTAGCCTAAGGGTCTGTTTTGACAGCAGATGCCACAACATAAATCCTGTGCTAGTGAAAACAAAGAGAAAGGAATGAAAATGAAGCCATACTGTGTGAGGACACTGACATCTGTAGATCATAACTACAAATCCTTTGCTTACAAGGTTAAGACAAAGAGCGACACATGAAGTTGGCAGAAAGAGCCAACTGTGAAGTTGCCTAAAATAAGCCACGTGCTCAGTATGTTGCCTATGCAATGATGGTAGTTTTGGACTGCCTTTGCTAAGTTCTTGGAACCTAGAAGGGTAAAAATTAATGCTGTTGAGGATGTTTGTGTCCAAATAGAAATCCTAAAAGAATGCTGTACCAACTTCTAGTCAGATCTGGAATACTTTTCTACAGAAAATCAGTTACGCTAGCTCTAGGACCCTTCATCACACAATCATTAAATAAAACCAGATTTCTCTAATTGTAGGATGAATTGCATTTATTTCACATTTTATGGCTTACCTCTATTTCGACAATTAATTTTTCTTAGAAGGTGCTAATGCTGACAATACAAATCTCTTCGTAGTCTTTAGCAGCACTGTTGCATGTATGGACACAAATTTTTTACCTTTCACTTGTCTTTTTCTGTGCATAATGTCAGTCATGTAAAAATAAATGCTAACAATGTCTGAATTCTTGGCTTCAGTATTGGTTCAATGATATTTCAAATTGAATTTCATATGGACTACTATGTTTGGAATCACAAGGTAAATCCTTTTGAAGCAAGGTGATGCGAACAGTCCAGTGAGATGAACTACCCTGTCTCTAGGCAGGTTAAATTCACAGATTGTACCTTAAGAAAAGAGTTTTTGATTTCTAGAAAAGCCACCCTGGAACATTTTTAGGAGAGTTTAAAAAAAATGCTTTTGATTGTTCTCCATCTGCAAAATATGGTTCATGATAAGAGATTATTTCATTTTGGGAAAAATAATTACTTTTTTCAGAATGTGTTCGAGCAATTGCAGATTTCTTTCATGACATCTGAAATTCAATTCTAAGTTCAATTAAAAAAGAATGATTTTGTCTTCCCCATTTCTTTCCTTTATGAAGTCTTCAGTTCTCCTTTTTTACTTATTTTTTTGCCTTTTTTCTCCCCACACAATAGATATAAATGACATAGTTCTAAGTTCTAAAATATTCTCCTTTTTCAATTTTATCCCTTCCCCTTTGAACAAACAAAATATCAAAAATTGCACTTGTAACACTAGTATAACTGAAAACCTTATAGAAACATTATAGAGATTTTTAATTTTCTTTTGGCAAGAATGGTCTCAAAGTATTTTTTTAAAATCTAAAATAGGTATTTTTTCAGTTATATCTGTCCTATGTTCTAAGCCATGGTGGATGCAAACAATAAATTTTTTATGTATTTTTAATTCAGAGGTTTCATCTACTGTTTTCCTCCATCAAAGGATATTTTTATGCATCTTTATATGGCAGGTATATTCTACAGTATTATTCTACATCAATAAGGAAATAGTGACTTTTCAGGCCACAAAAGTGAAAAAGTTGTCTATTAACTAATTTCTATTCCTGCAAACAAGCAAAAGCGCTGAACAGAGAACTTGGCTTTACCAAGTACTTTGGGAAGTGCACTTTAAGTCTAGAGGTGTAATTATTTCTATTTCTAGAAAAAATATTTTAAATATTTTACTTTGTTAAACTGAGGTGAAAATTCATAGCTTCTGATTAACCATGCCATTATCAATGTAGCAGAGATTACATCTGAGCATCATGACAGCATTGACTCAACCCATTTCCATGAACATATTTCTAAGTGTTGTGATTAAACAGCATACATTCAGATTAAACAGACACACAGCTCAGGTGAGAGAGACCTTCAATGAATTTTGACACTGTGGGATATAAATTAGACAAGGTCTGTAGAAGAATACCTTAAATTAGATCAACTCATAGAAATGGAGAAAACAAAATTTTTGACTTGGCTGATGTCATTAATGAGAACTGAGAAGGAGGAAAACCCCAATTAAAAAAAAGTGGGATGTATTGGCTTTAGTATAATAAAATTATTTTAATCAATTAAACCACTGGTGAGAAAACAGCTGCAAACATGGATGTACAGAAGATGAATCAGCAAGAAAACTGTCAGCTTTAAAAATAATATTGCTACTGTCTCCATTAAGAATGTAGTTCCCAGGATTATTTTTTAAACATGGCTTGTAGGTCCCCTGTTAGCCCCTGCTCTCTGCAAGAGATCAACTACCTTTTTAATGAAATAAATATTCTCCTACCCTTTGCTGTCTTTCATGTATGATCTGTTATCTGTGTCAGTTCATTGTAGTGAATAACAGTTGATTAGTTTCATGCATGTAATTCTCATGAGGATGTGTGATACTTAGTGTAATATATCACATTTTAAAGAGTGCATGAAGAAAACCTGTGGAAATTAATGGTTCTTTTGGCCACTGATATCAATTATCTTAAATACGTCAGTATTGCTTGGCTGTGCCAGCAAGGTTTCATTCTAATGAGTGTTTGTTAGTACAGGGGATGTCTGCTTTGGATTGTGAGTTTAATACTGGAACTGTTGTTTAAAAAGAGATGTGGGAAAGAAGTCTTCAAGGATGTGTTTTAGTAAATGCTAATTATCTAACAATTTTTTGTATATATACTAGCATTGAGTATTATGCAATAGACAGGAACATTTTATCAATGAGGGCTTCCATTTTGCATTAGATTGATAGGTGGTATTTGGGAGGTTAATTCAAATGCAAGGCCTGCTCCTTGCAAGGCAGTTCAGAGGCTTTTTTCTAGGGTGCCTCTCATAGTGGCTAATTTTCTGAAGAGTTTGTTGATTTGTAGATTCCTCTACAAAGTATTTTGCATTGTCACTTTTTGCCAGGCATGTTATCTAGAAAGGTGATGTTCATCTTGTAGTACAGGAAAGGCAATAAATTCTTAATTTAGCAGTGGAAATCTGTGGAGAAGTTCAGGTGAGGTTTCGTGGCACAGTTTTTTAAAACACTTTCCTATGAGTAGTTCATGAACATGCTGTCATTACTGGTATGAGGGACACATTTTAAAATATTTTCAAGCTTTGGTTGCTCTCTACTAATTTCCACAGTTCTTTATGAGTAGTAGGCACCTTCATCTGAAAACTACCAATTTATGTGTATTGACATTATATTAAATGAGAGAAACAATTGTTCTGGTTTTAAGTTCTTTCTTTATCTTTGACAGAAACCACCTTGGTTTAAGCACAACCAAGAGACCGTTGGGAGGGAAACCCTCTAAGATGTGAATATTCATAAACTGCTTTTTAAGACACTCAAATGTAAATGGCACTGTTCTTGTCAAGCTGTTCAGCTTTTTAGAACTATGTGGATATTTTCTTATGCATACTCTGAAGAAATGGGGAATTTCCAGCATGTGGTTGTGTTCTTTTCCATCACATATCTATTTTTACTATATAACCTATTTTGTCTGTAGTTCAGCCATGTCTTTATGTGTTAATACAACCATAAAACAAATAAGAGTTCTCTGTGTGTGTATATATATATATACACACACACATATAATTGTTCCACAAAGGCCTAAATCTGAAATATTATGAGATGTATATGTATATAAATCAATATGTGGCATTTACATATATATATGTATGTGTGTATATACATATGTATGTATATGTATATGTATGTGCACAAATATTGAAGTGAAAGCATTCACCCTTACAGTGTAAAATTCTTATGGCATAGATTTAATTTCTCTTTCATTTTAAGACAGATAAATGTCAATAAAAATATATAGACACAAAAGCAATGCGAACCACACATATGTCTAGAAAAAGTAAGTGATGTGCCAGAAAGTCAGGTAATTTCCCAGGCATACTACTGTCACAGTGATTTAAATTATAAGGATCTGTCTTTTCAAATGCAGAGATATTTTTCATAGGAGTAAGCTTATTGCCTTCACTGATACTGCTAATGGAAATAAGATGCTACACCTGTCTCTAGATCCATTACCTAAGGGCTTGTTTACACTGAATCAGAAAAGTACACTGACTCTGTGTACACTGAAACACTTTAATTCCATGTGATACAGTTTTAGTATGTACTCACTGTTGAGATAAGGTAAAGCCTACATACCCAGCTGAAACTTATTAAATGAGGTACGCATAATGTTTTACTGAGCTACTGCCTTCCTGCCTTTCCAAACCTGAGAATATGCTGGAATGATTAGGAAGGTAAGAAAGGCCCTACTTGCCTCTGAACTTCACTTCCTCATTACAACATTGCAGGCTCACAACACAGCACAGCAAGCCCTTTTCATCTCCATGTTCTGCAGAAATCCAATCCAGAGGTTCAGAGGGCACTTACAGACCCTCACAACATCCTCCTCATACAGTGGAAGGAGCTTAGACCTTGTTGAAATGAGGATCACCATCTCTGGCTGTCATAGGCAGCTCAGGGCACATGTCCTGTGCTGCTCTATTGCCATGCCAAATAAAATATCATTATCCACTTCCAGAGATCAAAAAGGGATTACCAGCAATTCTCCTTTTAGCTGCTTACATTAGGAGAAGCCTGACTGGGTTTTGTCAAGGAAAGACATACTGAAGTCAGTTTGCTGTAGGCAGTGCTGATGCCAGTGTACAGAGTGAGGACTCTGAGGCTGATAGATGATGTCGTCAACAAGGCTCACATAAAAGCCAGGACCATTTTGCCTGAGTGGCTGAGTGTCTTGGCTGGATACATGCAAGGGGAGCAGGACAGGTGTTCAATTTGCCCATCTTATGGACTACTTGTGCTGGCAATCCTGAGAAGGGAACGCCAGCCAGTAAATCTCCTTGTTTTGCCTGGTTAATATGCCATTAATGTGAAAAGTTATGGAAGAGATAGCAGTCTTGTAGTTCTCAGGTGAGGGAGTATGACTTGCAGCGTTACTTGTAGGCATTTAAAACTCCTCTGATCCTAATAACCAGCTGTGCTCTGCAGATCTCTTCTTTCCCTAACTGCTCAATTCAGTTGCCTTCATTTGTATGTTCCAGGCAGTGACCATGCTAGAAGTTTCAAGAGCTAGTTAAAAATAATGATATCTCAGCAAATGCAATAGTTTCGTCACTCTCAGATGCTCAGTGGAAAACCTTCCTTTCTTTCCCTTGCTCTCCTCCCCTGCCATACACATCTTCTCCTTCCTCCTCTCCCTCTCAAACCGCTTGAGCTTAGAAAGGAAAAGTGGCAGCAAGTGTGTCAAAGTTCTCTGCCATCATCCCTTACCACTAAAAGAAGAGGCATGAACCACTGTTAGCTATTGAAATTTTGAATAACCAAGCTTCACTGGAAAGAAAGCATTTCTTAGGGGAATAAAAACTGAATTTAAGATGCCAAAATTATTATTTCATAGCTGTCTTGTTCCTTATTCCAACATTGAAAGCAGTGACTATGGTTCCAGATGAGGTTAGACTGCTTCTGTTGCACTACATATAGAAAATTATGAATCCTTTCTTTCTACAATGATTGCATAAAGAAGGAAAACACCCGGAGCCAGTGCTACCTTCTCTCTCCTATTTATGGGACCGCAATAAAAGGAGACTGTTTAGCTGCTAAAAAATACTGAAGACCTTCCTGGAGCTGAATGAAGTAGTTCAGCTGTCATTCAGAGAACGACCAGCCTTTGAAGGGTGAAAAGCAGAGTGATAAACAGAGGTGTTTCAGTCTCTGATGAGGAAGAGTGCTGCCTTGGGAATAGGTAAGTCCAGTCCCACTGTGGATTGAGTGGAGAAGAGGCCAGTTTTACCACATCCAAATATCATGCAGGTGTCTCAACAGTTGTTTTATTTTCTTGTGTGTGAAGTAGATAAAAGTCCTGGCAAATTCCAGTCATGCTGCCTGTATATACAGGCTTCTGGAAATGCAAATGTTAGTTTTCTTGTAATGGAAGAATCAGCACTCTGAAAACTGTAGGAGTGATCCTTTAGGAAAGAAATGTAAGCACAGATTTGACTAAGAAGGCTACCGTGTAGGGAGAAGCTGCTGACATTGAGAAACATGAGGAATAATACTTAAAAAGTAATACCTGTTGGTCACTACAGAGAAAGTGGATGTGAGCAGTTAGTATGTACTCTCAAGTTAATGTACAACTGTGAAGAAATGAAGGATATAAATGAAAATAAATATTATCAAATAGAACAAAAGGATATTCAGTGGTCTTGGGAGAACAGGAAAGGTGAAAAAGGAAATGAAAGGTGGTGAACTAATTTTCAAAATTAGTATAGTCACATATGTCTGGGAAAACACGGGCATTCTCATTCAGCAGGATAAGCAGGGAAATGCAATTGGGATGAACACCATGTTAGGCATAAAGCTGCCATGTCCATGTTTTCTTATCACAGTGCAATAGTCACACCACCCCTTCATGAACTCCTTCATCATCCATCTCTCTCTTCAGGGTAACTTGCTTTTTTCTCCAAGGACTTTACTGAAGAGTGATGAAGTCTGATGGAAAATGAGGTAAAGACAACCAAAGGATTGGGAAAAGGGAGAAGTCATTAAGTCTGTGGTGAAGATGACTACAAAGGAGAGGGAGACTAGTAAGTGGAGGGATAGAGAGGAGGGAAGCGTAACGAGAGGACAGAAGAGGTAGGTAATAAAATACCCCATTTGGCCCAGCATGCCATTCCAAAAAGAAAACTGCAGACCTACACAAATATCATACTCCACTTAATGAAATCAATAAATACATAACATCAGGTCTCTGGAACTTCTGGCAAAAGATTTAAATTGGATTTCAGTACTTTTCTGTTTTCAGCTTTACAATGCTCTACCAGAGCCTTGTGGTTGTTTACAGCCACTTGAGGATTAAAGACTGAAATGAATTAGAGACTTTTGAATAAAAGACTAAAACCTAGAGCCAATAAACGTATTTTGGCATTTAATTCCATTTATTTTAGTGGAAGTAAGATTCCTAAATCCTTCCTCTGCCATGAGCTGGATGTGTTACTCACAGAAAGTACAGTTACAATAGAGGCCCTAGGACTCTGTTAATTGATCCCACTTGAGAATTCTCATTAGAGATGCAGGAAAAATCCACTGTGGCAGTACGAACAGTGAACATGACCCATCTAAATTAAGGATATTTTACTTGTACTTAGTAAGATATACTCAGATATACTATTCACCCAGTGCCCAGGTTAAAAAATTAAAGTGGGATATATTTTAGTTGTTCTCTAATGCTTGAAATTAATTCGTCAGGTGTGAAATATGTTGAGGCATCCAAATTAATCATATTGCACACAACTGTTTTTTTATGTAACTTGCAGACTTTTATGTAACTGAAATACTAAACATTTTGTCGGTATATGTACATATTTGTAATTTTCAATGTTCTGTACACTTTTTCAATTTTCTTTACTGAATAATAAAAGATAGAGTTTCAGTTCATGTGATCACTGCTGTCTAAATTACATAAATTTTAAACAGAGAAAATATTATATATATATAGAGAGAGAGGCATTTATTCACTAGGCGTTTTAGTGGGATTTATTCACTGGGTATTTTAAACAAAAAATACTGTGCAAATACTCTTTTTTGTTGTTTTTTGTTTGTTTGTGGTTTCTTTTGTGTTTTGTCTTTTTAGAAACATTTTCATTTATATTGAAGCTGACCATTTTTAAAGAACAGGATCTTTCTGAAGAAGGCTGCTATATAGCCAACATAACTGTAAAATGCATCTTCTATGAATACTCTGTTTTGACATTCACCACTACTTATTAGACTTTGCTGATAAAAATATTAAAAGAGTGGAAAAGTCACACTGCTACAAAAGGATAAAGTAAACACAGCAGTGATGAAATGAGCTTGATTTAACCACACTTAAATATAACCTGTCCCCTTTTTTTATTTTCTACAATGCATACCATTATTTTCCAGATGGAATGACCCATACTAAAGAAACACAAGAGAGACCTTGTATCTATATACAGAATGAACACAATTAGTTTGAGTACAAACGCAGCATTTCTAATGACACTGTTGTGTGAGGTCAATGTTCTGTTTATCTACAGCACAGGCTGTCACTTTACAAAAAGTGAAAGACAGTTTTACACATGTCAGGTGACCATAGAAAACTGTTAGTGCCCTGCAGCAGTTTGACAGCACAGGGGAAGAGAGGCAAAGGCAGAAGGTTAAAAGCTACCAGTTCCAGTAAATACAACAGACCAAAGATTGAAGACAGACTTTCAATGTGAGTCTACGTTTCTTTCTCATAAAAATGTTCTTGAAAAAAGTTCTAAAAATGGCAGATTCATTAAGAAACAACTAACTCGCCAATGTAGATATCTTCATATGGGAAAAGTGATAGAGTAGCCTGTTCTCTGACCAACGTAAAATCATTAGAAGATGCTCATATTTTCCAAAATCTCAGTTAAAAATATTTTCAGTTGCAAAATAAATGTTCTGTTATGAACATTACATTAGTCTTCAACCAGAAAACTCAAAATCAGCAGGCCTTAAACTAACATTAACTTAAGTTTTACATATGAATGTAAATAGCATATTTACATGTCATATAGCATGAAATTTAAATGATTTTATCTTATATTTTCCAGCATTAAGGTTTTTTTCAGAAACAGTATGTTGGGTTTTCTCATTTAAACTGTGCTTCTGAGAATCCTAAGACTCTGAGCAGCACCTGTTAGTGCTGGGAATTTCCTGCTGACTTAGACCTCAAACTAAATTAAGAATTACAGTAATAGTGTACGCAATAAAGAATAAGAATCTCTAAACTCTATTAAGAGTTGAAAAAAGGTAGACTGGTTTAGATCTCTTACTGAAAATGGACATTTACATCACAAGACTGGAACAGAGAAGGAATGTGCTTTTTTAGTATAATAAAGCCAAGTGTAATACAGTGAGAGTATAATTACGTTTGCTTAGAGTTCTTTCATGCCATGCATTTTGACTGTAAAATACAGGCTAATCATTCAGATGTTAGGGGTGCTAATTGATATACTAAAAGAAGTGGAGGCAATTAATTACTTAATTCCATTCCAGTTTGTTTTTAATTTTTTTTACCCAAGATCCAAGGCCAAAACACAATACAAAATTGACAGAGGAGCATGTAGGGTAATTTAAGATTCAGTGTCAACTACATGTATAACAGTAGTTTGGAAAAGAAGGAAAGAAATTTCATGTCAACAGTTTATGCAGTCGTCCAGAATCAAAGCCTCCCCACGCAAATAATTCTATAATGAGGAAAAATAAGGCGAGACTTTGAAAGTATGTATGCTATATCACAAAATTTGGCATGAAGACTTGGCTACAGTAGCAGAATCTGCATACTCTTTTCTCTGTAAATTCAGTTTTCAAAGCTAAAACACCCTGTGGGGGAAAAAAAGAAACTTTTTCAATTATCCAGTGCAGACACAGTTCGGACACAGAGCACTGTAGTGGCAAGAGGAGCCTCTTGACCCCAGACCCGGAGGAAGACAGCTGTGGTACCCTGGGTAAGGTGTGCTCCTGTGATGGAGTGGAAGCAGGGTCCCAGTAGGACGGACCCAGCGATGCCACAGTCAGGGCCTCCAGCCTCGCAGGGTAAGGAAAGCAACAGGCATATGCTGCCTGTTCCTGACCCAGGCTGCAAGGTTCGCACTTTGGCCCTGACTAAGGCGTGGGCACAGCACACAAGTGACATTTACTCTTGTTGTTGGCCAACAGACAGTGGCAGAGGCGTGAAACAGCCCGAGGGGAAGGCTGATGTTCCGCAGCTGCTCTGCTGCAGCCAGACCATGCAATATGTGCAGCAATGTGCTGATTTCTAAATCTATGGAATCACTTCCTGGAGCATGGACATTCCTAAGACAGTCTAGATATTACATATTTCTGATTTCAATATACAGTGGATTTCATACAAATTATAAACCTCAGGAAAAACTAATGGAATAATACAATAAAAATGTGTATTTAAACAACTAAAAATTGATTTCAGTGGGAAAGTGGAAGCTCCTTGCTTTGGGAATATGGCAAGACTGGGAGTTGGCCATTTGCCATCGGTACAGCTCTGCTTTCCCTCATTATCATGGCCTGCCTGAGTTTTGCTGGAAATGCAGATCATACTAATAAACTAAATGATAAAGCAATAAAATCCCATGGAATTGGGCTAAGATTTATTATTTTTGCTGTTGTTGTTATTATTATTATTATTGTTATTTTACTGGATAGCAGTTCTTTCTCATTGTGACACATACTGATGGGAGGACACAGATCCAGTTCTACAAGCATGTTAATGGTAGTTTTTCCACTGATCATATTCTTTATTACCCAAGTTTCAAGCAAACACATCTACAATTAGGTGATCTTTTCTCCCCTCTCTTCTCAAGGCCACACTAGGCAGTCCTGGCAGCTTCTGGGCACAGCCACCATTGTACTCAGAAACTGGTGTCTGGAGCTGAGATGAAGCACTCTGGCACCAGCTCAGAACAATGGAAGCCTTTTAAGGGGGACACTGAAGGGACACATGGACAAAGCTCCTTCCACGGTATGTACTGAAGTTAAAGCTGACATGATGAAACCCTTCATAACTCCCACCAAATGCAGAGTGCACATCCAGCCCTGTGACAGGGGACATGGTTGGACATAGTTTTTGCCTCCACAGAGGGTACGTATGTAGCCTCTTGGTGGGTATATGAGCCCCCACACGCACAGAAGGGTATGCTGCTGTGTGATGCTAACAGTGACCATGCACCACGTTCTGCGGTGAGGAGAGAAGCAGTCTGGGTGCCCTGACACCTCTGTCATTGCACTGAAGTGCTGCCATGGTTTGGCCAAAGTGTGTGGGAAGGAGCCCAATGCAGGCCAGGCCCTATCACAGTATCATAGAATGGCTTGGGTTGGGAGCAATCTGAAAGATTATCTAGTTCCAACTCCCCTGCTGTGGGTAGAGATGCCACCCACTGGATCAGGTTGCTTAAGGCCCCATCCAAACTGGCCTATGGGCACCCTCACACCACTCACAGACACGCACAGGCTGTCCGCTGCAATGTTGTTACACCTGCAAGAACCTGGTCACAGAGGGGCACTCTGTTTCTTCATCCTCAAAAGACCCCTAGAAACACAGAGGCTGCAGGTGGCAATATTGTAAAGAAGATGGGAATTTGTATGTTGGAAAAGGTGTGAAGAGGAAGGAATAGAAGAGGTCTGCCTCTGCTACAAGAGAATCTAGGGAAAGTGTATTGTTGGATTTTTGTAAGAGATCAGCTGAAGGCACCTTTGGATTTATAGGCTTCTGTGCCAAAGATGTATTTTAAATTTAAGATTTGTCTGTGACTTTTTTTTCCCCTTAAACAACTCATTACTTTGGCCTGGCTACAGCTATATTGCTTGGGTGTAACACAATTCTTCATATAGACATATCATAAATGTCAGAAAAGGGTTTATAATACCAGCGTGGAGAGAAGCCTACACACCCAATGCCGGAAGTTGCTCTGCGGAACTGCATACACCCAGCACTTTGTACAAAACCTGGCCCATAAAAACTTTTTTTTATGGGAGACTCACCTGTTCTGGCTCTCCATGGCATCTAAGATATCAGCAGAGCTGTCGATCAGGACAAGCTGCTGCCTCTAATGCCATTAAGCAGAAGACTTAGGCATGGCAGCAGCATGTATTTAAGTACTAGGACATCTGCTCTTTCATGGAACAAGTTATTTTCACTATGAAAGCATTCATAATGTCACAGGAGCTATTAAAAATAAAAGACATGTCAGTAGCATAACTTTCAAACAGCCTTGCAACTGACATGTGCCTGTATCTGTACGATCAAGGTTGCATTTTTACACTCCACCACCAGAGTTGTGGGTAGGTTGTTTTTTTTCTTAAGCATAAAATGTAAATGTTTTACAGTTCCAGGCAATTTAATGTAAATGGGTTTTGGGTGTTACCAAAATCTCTCTCAATCTTGTTTTCAGAGTGAAAGGATAATCTTGTTAATTCGCTAATCTAGGATTTAGAAGCTCTGAACTCTATCCTGGTCTGCCACAGACCACAGGCAGCAGGAGCGCAGCAATCCCTCCAGCTTTGGATGGTACAGGGAGCCTCCCTTACTTAGTATTTGCAGCACTGGGTATGCCATTTTAATACAATTCATAGGTGCTGCAGTGTGGGAGGAAACCTGTCAAAGTCACTGAGCTGTTGTTGGTTGTGTGTCAATATCTGCTAAGCTGCCGCAGGAAATGTGGCTGACAGACGCAGCTGGGTCACCCAGCACAGGACTGCAGTGGTGCTCGGTCTGCAGGGCTCTCTCGTGTCAGTGACCAGTGGAGCGTGACTGGCAGCACGGGGACCGAACTGAACCTTCTGCTTCTGGGATCTCAGGAGCAAGCCCCCCACAACAGCTGGCCAGCAGCGGAGCTGCCATGCTGCTCCTCTCCTTGCTGCTGAGGGCCCCAGGCAAACCACAAACTGCTTACACCTGGCAGGGGAACAAGAAGAGATAAATCAATTTAAAAGGCAGTTCAGCTTGATAAACCGGATAAGTTTCTACTCTTGCAGGCTCGTGACATCTAAACACTATGGTAATAGCTTACCAGAAGAACAGCAAAAGTGATCATACATGTTTTCTTTAGCCATTCAGAACTCCCAGGGTCGGCACGGCCCCTGCATGGACTTTGGCATACCACCTGCCTTACAAAAGCTTCCGACGCTGTGCTTCATTGCTCAGGGCTGGTGAAGGGCACAATATGCTTGTGTTTTGTTGTTTTCTTCCCTGTAAGTCACCCTCAGGCCTATGAGAAACACTTTGCCAATTTAGCCTGCCAATAAGAACAGGTGGTTGCACAGCTTCCTCTAAAAAGTGCAAAAAGCTACATAGCCAAGGACACGTGAAGGGAATAAATAAAAGTATATGGGAACAAACTCAAGGTCAGGAGCAGCCCAGGTGAAGGGTTTTGTTGTCAGCACAACACAGCCCAAGGCCTCATTACTGAAGGTACAAATGAAGACAAATGCAAACATGGGAAGCATGTTTCAGTAGGAAACAAGTGTGACTGGAGCAGGATTCTCTCTTTAATAGAGAGAATTTATCATTTTGTTTCTGCAAAGTGGACTTAAATATGAGTGCCAGCATATAGAAATGGTTCTCCAAAGCACCAATCTGAGCCATTTGCATTATGTGCAAATGGTACAAGTTTACCCTCTCCCACCCTCTCCAGGTTTTCCTCTTCACTAAAGCACATCCATATTTGCTGTTCACACAATTCTCTCTACTTTCCCTCCTGCTTTTTCCCTTCTGTCTCCTCTAGTTCTGCTTCATAAGAGTTTTACTTTCAAATACAAATGGCACTTGGAATGAAGTAGTCAAATTATTAGATATTCTGCATGTAAATTTTAAGTGTCCGACAAACCAGATGAACCATCCTTTTCTCTGACCCAGCAGTCTGCAGTCTTGCTGTGCTAGATTCCCATCTCCAAATGCCAGTTGTTTGCCTGCTCTGCAGAACACAATTGGAGATGAGGGGAGTTTGCTACTGGATATTCAGAATAGCTTTTCATTCAGTTTTTCAGTTTCAGATCATTGTTATGTCTGTGTAAACTGATTAAACATCCTTAACTCTGCTATTTCATTTGTAGACATTTATGAGTATTCTATCCCTGGTTCACCTATTAAATTTCTCCATGAGGAAAACTAGTACGATAGCCATCTCTCTGCCAGGATGCAAAACATCATATGCTCTCATTTAGCCTGCTTGTTTTCCAGCTGCAGATGACTCTTGAGTTTTTTGGGAGATGGGACATCAGGCTCTGTAACTGGCTGCTCAGAGGCAGAGGAGATTATAAAGAATCGGTTTTCCCATGGTTCTCTTCCCAGTTGTCTTTAAAGCATTATGACAGAGACAAGTGAATGAGATACCTCCTCTGCTTTATTCCAACTCCTGTGGGGCTGGAATATTTGTCAGACAGACATGTTGCACATGACAAAGCAATTTGTAGTTAATGTGCAACCACACAGAAAACACAGGAGAAACATGTTGGGCCTTTAACCCCAGGTATGAGGACATCTAAAATAATCATAAGCCAAACAAGGACAAGAGGACGGCACAAGATGTGTCACACTGTTGCCTTTGTGTAAACACTCTATCAAACTCTGATACTCAATAACATGGTTTATTTGTGTAGGTAGAAGGATTCAAGGAAAACACAGAAATCACTAAGGTTCATAGAGTCTGACTGTGAACCCGGCACCACCATGTTCACCACCCCAATACAGGGACTAATTGTGGTTAGTAACTATGTCACTTGTCAGTAAAATAACAGCAGCACTATATGAATGCCATTATCAACAATTCTTTTTATTCCCCTGCTCTCAAGTTTGCTAGCCATGAAAAATCCTTTTTTTCTCAAAAACAACTTTTCCTTTTCCTTTTCCTTTTCCTTTTCCTTTTCCTTTTCCTTTTCCTTTTCCTTTTCCTTCTTCAGGTAGACCCATCACTTGGAATTTTTTCCTTTGCTAGCACATTAAGAGCCTTGCCAAGTAGAGAAAAGTATAACTTATAAGGTATCTCTTAGCATGAAAAAGTCCTATGAACTTAAATTAGTCTCTCCTTGCTTGAAATTAGGGAAGATAAAACATGCCCAAATATTAACTCTCACTTACTTCAGGTATGTAAAATTAGAAAACTGATCCCGTGTCATAAAAGCTATGCCAAGAATAAAAGGAAGTAACTAAAACAAATGCAAATATTTAACGTACTATATTTGGATATAAATAAATAAAGTGCCCTGATCTTCAAAACTGATGATCATCCAGTTCCTCCTTAAATCTTAAGGCACCATGTATTATTTATCTCTGATTTCCCTATTGTTCTTATTTAAGTAAACACGATAGGTATAATCTCACTGTAAACAGCAGATTTGCTTAAAAGTGAAATTTAGTATGAAATGCAGAATTAAATAAACTTTATTTAGCTAAAATAAAAAGAAATATATTAGCTAACAAATAATTTTCTTTTAAAATGTATCAGTGCTAATACCAGAAACAAAATATTTCTGGCTATTAAAATTTCCAGAATATTCCACAGGAAAGGAATTCATACTACAGAATCTTTATGATCCTTATTGAATTATGATGTAATTTAAAACACCCTGTGGAGGAGCCTGTCTGTAAAGCCAAACACTCTCTCTCAAAGTGACTTGTTGAAGTGCTTTTGTTGGAGCTGGTTTTGAGCTCGGAAGCTCACTGAGACAAAAAGCAAGATAACTTATGATTTTCTCTTGCTCACGACTCCACTCATATCACTTCAGAACGTTCACTCCAGGGCACAGATATGTCATACTTGGCTTTGCTGAGCACAATGAATTGCCAGCTACCACAGCCTGGAATCTGTGCTGTTTCATAAAGAAAATGTTAATAATATGCATTTACAACATTCAGGAAAATACTGCAATTACACACTAAAAGCCTAAGTATCTAGGAAGTTCCTGTAGCTGATGGCAGCCTAAATAAGTTTAATACTGACTGTTAAGTCAGTGACATAAACCATTCTAAATACAGTCCATTCACAATTTCAGACACGCTCAAAGCACTGGTGGGAATTTCCTTCTCGAAATTTGCCTAGTAGACTAGGCCCAAGAGTCAGGAAGTAGAGAAGCTGTTGTTCTCAGCCCAGGAGGCTGCAGGAAAAAAGATAGTTGCTGAGTCAGACAGAATTTCCCCTGAGGACTCTGGCTGCAGACCAGCCTCTAGAAGACCTGCCAGCTCACCTAAGGGTAAAAATCAAAGCTTTAAAAAAAAACGACACAGCTCATAAGAAAAGAAACCAAACTTTGGGATAGCTTTTTTTAGTATTTTAAATGAGGTCTGTGGCAAAGAAATCTATGGAATCTTGGAAAATCTGTATGCACAATTTGTATAGTGCCCTTCCACCCTCAGCCACTGCTGACATAGCCAACAGCTCTTGAGTGCTGCTCGGCTGAATGCTGCTGTACCTGCTCCTGTTACCATGGGAATGGACACTAGCAAAAGCAGAGTAAGAGCTTTAAAGTAATTACCAATGTAACTAGCACTTTCACCTTTTTGGAGATTGCCTCCTCAAAAGCTACCAAATAGTGAAACCATCCAATTCAGGCTCATCAATATAACAATTAGTGTCTAAAGAGGCATCAGTTAACATGATCATTGTGGGAATGACACATAAAAGGAAGTCATTGTTGGAGCCAGGAAGCAGTGGGTTCCTGTGGCCTTCTTTGCTTATTACTAATAAGGAACTCTGCTTCTTTGCTATGAGTCACCGTTCCAGTTTCATCCTTAATTAATTCAGCATCAAGAAAAAGGGCACTAACATGAAGAGAAGCTCCCAGAGATGGCTCAATGAAACTTGCAGAAGAAGGGGAGGGGAAAGAAGACATTATAGGAACAAAATTTGAGATCATAAAGAGAAAGAAAACTCATGGGGAAACCTAAGTACTACTGTCTGACTGAAATACAGACAAAGAAATGCTAGTCAGAGCAGTGCTACCCAGTCCCTGTGCATGAATCTTTCATCCAGGCAGTGAGTGCATCAGTTAGTATACCGTGATCTGCACTGGTTTCTACAACACGGCAAGAGCCTTCAAAGGTCCCTCAGTTTCTCCAGCAATGTTTTTAACTATGGAGGGTCAGAAGGGAATTTTGGAATTTGGTACAGTTTTATGCTTCTTCACTCCTTCCACAATAGCCTGCTTGTATTCAGGTTGAATACAGAACTCACCTTCAGTGACCAATGAAGTGACTCCTTGCATAATAATCACTGTTTCTAACTACATTAACATTTGGCTGAATACAGCCTGAAAGGTTTTGGCTGTGGTTATTTAGAAGAAAAAGATGCACTTTCAGAAGGAACTGATGAACACCCTGAAGAAAGTTAGGGCAAGATAGTAAGTAAAATTTTGTAGATTTATTGGCTTACTAGTGGATCTTGACAATCTCTAAACACATATTTGTAATTTAAAAAAAACCCAAATACTAATTACCTCTGTTCATCCATACTGTTCTTTCAGGCTGCCTTTGGGCAGGGCTGGGCAGCAGAGCCAAGCTCCAGGCAGAACCTGTGAAATGAAGCTGTGTCCCTGGGGATGTCTTTTGTGCAAGTCCTATTTGTTAGTGTGTTCATACACTGCAATCTCTTCCCTTTGGAGTGTCTTGTTACTAAAGCGTTATCGCACAGTCTAGTCACTGCACAGCAAAGCAAATAAAGTCTCTTTGTCCCTCCCATCCCCATCAACAGTGATGTAAGGTAGCACAGTGAACTTTCACTTTGTTAGCTAAATATAGGGGGGGTATGGGGTGGAGGGGGAAGTGTGTTGCTTTAGGCTATGTATTGTACAGCTGTTTCTCATGCATCTGGATTTTCAGGACCCTTTAAGACACCAAGTAATTTTCTCCTACTTATTCAGGGCAGAAGTTTTTTGTAAAGACACTGAGATCCAGAGTTACTGTTATTCTTCAACAAAATACCATCGAGACAAAAGATTCTATCATCCAGATGCATTTGTCATAGTCCGTCTCCCTGCCTACTGCTGTTAAACGCTTTCAAATGAGTGTGAAGTTAGGCCAAGTTCTTCCATTAAGGGCAAAACATTGCTGTGGGTGGAACCCTTCTCTGCTTCCCCCATGACTACATAGACCTAACTGGCTGGACAGCTTCCCAACAACAGAGCACCCTTGAGACATTTGTGCTTGTGAAAGACACACACTTAATCATGGCTCATTTCAGAGAAGACTGAGATTTTTCCCAGAAAGAGAGGTAGGTAGGGGCAAGAGTGGTGAAGATCACCGGTGTAGAGGGAACTGTCACGCCATGTGACTCTGTCAGGAGGTACTGTGACTGCTAGGCACTGTGTCTTGCTCCAACACACAGTTTGGACAATTTCCAAACTGATGCTCTCTGTTCCAGATGCTCCAAGATGCTTCCAAGATTCCTAGGCTCCCCAGCTGCAACCAAGAGGCCTCTCAAATAGCTCTCACTCCCCAGAAAAACAAAGCAGCCAAAGCCCTCAGCAACAGCTTTACTTTCTTCACAGTCTACTGCCAAATTTCTTCACTAACTAGCTTAAAAAAGTTAAATAGATAGAGAAAACCCACTGATGCTTGTATTAGTCAAGTAACTGTCTTTAGCTGTAAGAGGGTCATAGTTGATACAACCATGGTGTGTTTTGTGGGTCAGCACAGTTACACCAGACTGAGTTTCAAGGCAAGAATGCAAAGAGTTAGGAGGTGCTATAATTAAGGTACACAAGGGTAGGAGGTGCATAATTATGTTCAACCATAATTACACCCACTGGTGACTGTGCTTTACGATATAGTCTTCAATTACATGACCATCTCCTTTCTTCTTTTCCCTATGGGATCTGCACCTCTGTCAGGACTGTCTGCATAGCACAGTGCTGCAGGATTGCCCAAATTGCCATTAAACATTCCGTTTAGCTCACTGGGAAGTGCAGTAGCATTTGTATTGCATTCTGCTCAGGATGCGCTACCTTCTTTTGCGGTAGAGATGTTTGAGGCATAGGAAGTCTGAGCTCACAGATTAAAATGTTCTCATGCAGATTTGAAAAAAAAATCCAGATTTGCATGTCTGGCTTTCATATTATTAAAGACTGCATTTATAAATAACTTCTGATACGCAGCATCTTTATGAGCTACTTTCTTAACTATAGGATAAGAAGCTACTTACCAGGACTGAACTTCTTCACACAAAAGGCCTTACCTAGCCTCAGTTTCTGTACTAAAATTCTTACTGACTAAAATGGGAGTGGGATCATGCCTCTGGCACCTGCTATCCTGCCTCACTCCCAAAAATGCATTGCTCAGTTCAGCCAAACCAACAGGAAAAACTGCAAGAGTAATTTCTCAAGTCACAGCACAAATACATGCACACAGTATGACAGACTGGAAGGCTATTACTATTGCTTACACTGAAAAAATGAGCTGGCTCTTCAGATATATCTGGGAAATCTTTGTGTGTGCATGCTGAAAAGCAGAGTGGAGCACTCATCTTTTACAGGCACTCACATGTCGGCATCATGAAGAAATATTTATACTGTGAGCAGCTAATAGCAATCTTTCATAACTGCAGCTTATTAACATCTCCATATTTCTGAAGCATGGTAGAATCATAGTTTCAGCGATACTTTGGAAATCCCTAATGCAATGGCAATACAGAAGTGTAACTATTCATAATTTTAGGGTCTCTGTCTGACATAAATAATCTATATAGCAACTATATTGGTGGTACTAAAACACAGTCACAAATGACAGGCTAACCAAAACCTGATTTTTGAAAAGATACCATTAAACTATAGATCTCCTTATAATGTAAAACTAGACAACTAAGTCATGGAGCTTGCTCTAGAATAAAACTGTACTTGAAAATTCATGATTACATGCACCAAGGAAAGCATACAAACACTTTGCTTTAATTAACAGTGTAACTATCTGTCCTATGAAATAGGAAGAACTGCAGAAGAAATTAAAAATATGCATCTATCAGAAAAATATGTACAGAGGTACAAATTTAGTAAGGGAGTCCAAAAATTTTTTGTGTGCTGTGACCAACCTGGGAAACCATTCTATGAAATAACTCAAGTGAGGCTACTTGCTTTTCTCCAGCAGAGCACTTGGCATGGTATTCTTGGCACCACAAATTCCATCAATAAATCTCAGTAAGATTTTTGGCAGCAGGAACAGAACTATTTCTACCTTTCTTTAATCACACTGGACAACCCAGAGCTGTTATGGTTCAGTGTCCCTGGAACAACTGGAGAAGGTTTTTTGATGTATTACATTACACCAAGATAAATAAGATTAAAGATCTTTTTGTATATCTGGAAACAAAACAAGTGTTTCAATCAAGTTGTATTCCCTTCCTCCAACGTCCCAGAGCAATAAATTTTTTTAACTTCAATCTGTTAGTTACATCCTGTTTATAAACACACAGTTTTCTTACCAATACCTCATGTACTCTAGTTCATTCTCTTGGTGATATCTTTCCATGTTCCAACTTTCAAAAGTTAAAATATCAGGATGTCAGATTTCATTATCAAGGAAGAATTAACTCTGAAGTTGAAGATTACAGTCACCTTCTTATCTACTCCTACAATTACTACCCACACAATCTTGCTTTTAATTTCAACACATCTTCCAGTGAAGCATATACACGTTGTTGTCATTGGGAAAGTTACTCTCCTGCCCTTTGCTCCTTTCTTAGTCTGTGACATCTACATTTGCATGTCAGCCTGACATCCTTTCATCCACATCTCCAAGTGTTAGGCACAGAGAAGCAGCCACATGGATATCTCGCCCATTCCACTTGCATCAGCAGCCTTGTCAGTAGTTCTCACCAGAACTCACAATTCCGGCTTTGATGCCAATCTTTGAATATACCATTGTTTGAAATAACTGTCTTGCTTTTCCCTTACTTCCCACAGTATGAGATTTCAGGTCTAAATGAGAACACAGAGGTAGTACAACACATATTGATTAAATAATAGGATGGCTGAAATAAATCTATCCCTTACACATGGGTATTTTCTCTTTTTAAAGTTATACAAAAAGTTACCATAGCAGACATTTAAATACTTGGCGAACCCCAGAGTTCACTTACTCTGTTAATGCAAGCTGACCAGACAGCTTACTTAACAAAGCTCCACTGGCTTTTAGTAGATCTGTATCGGTGAATCCCTGCTAAAGATTCATTTCCATCCAAAAGCCATCTGAAAACACATCTTATGCATGTTAGAGTAAAACTGAACTCTGAATCAGACCATTCTGTAAGAAAATATGTTATTTTTAAAGGAATATGTCTGTAAGAATCTCAATGAAGAAAAAAATAATTTTCTCCATTAATCTTAAGGACAGACCACAATCTAAATTACACAAAGACATCTGATGAAATAAAAGTTGAAGAAAAAAAAAATCACGCTGTTGAAGTCCAAAACTCTAATTACAAATATTGACACGTTTTAACCAGTACCAAGTTTGATAAACCATTCCAAGAAACTCTCACCTACTTTTATGAACTCTCATCTTATACTTAGAGGTTACTTTCTACATGTGGTAAACTATAGTTTGGGCTTGTAGACCTGCCTGCAATTTAGGTTGCCAAACAATTCCTGTTACAAAAACCTGTTGCAATTTCTTTTAAATTTGCCAAACTCTTAACAGTTTGAGCTGAAGCTCTCCATGCTGAATATATACCCCAGGCTGATTCTGGTGAGGAAAATTTCAGCTGAACTATTTTGGCTGGCTCTGAAAACAAAGCTAAGTATTATAAATATTATTTCAATAATTAAAAACTTCTGATAGCCATGCTTTAGAGTAAGATTGAAACATGACAGAGGAAAATTGTGTTTTGAAATATCCTTTCAGCTGTTCTCATGAAGATACACTTATATTTACCCTGATCATATACCTCTAAGAACAAGCAGTTCAGTAAAAACTTGCTGCAGCTATACAGCTGAAAATCTCTGAAATCGCCCTGAAATGCTTGAACCTCCCACAGCTTAGGGTAGGCTCAACTGCAAATGAGCCATTTTATCCCAAGCAAGACTTCTCTTCAGGCCACAACCACGGAAGTAAAGTTGGGCAGACTATAATAACAGCGGCTAACCCGCTCAGGCTACAGCAAGATAAACCAGAATTGTGGAAGTGCAGCTCATCCGTCTTGTGCCCTCAGTGGTGAATTTCCTGTCAGCAAAGAAGGAAGTTGGAGGGAACTCTCTGTTATTAATGAATTTGCAATGGAACTAACTGAACAATTTTTCTAGCTCTTAAACCTAAGACACACACTGTAGATTGTGAGTTACAGTAAGTTGTGGCCCATAAATCTGTGCTGTAGAAAAGATTATCTACATAGTATCCCATTATTTCCTTTAGTGGAAATAAAGTCTCGGTGGACTGTGAATATATAATTAAAACGAAAATGTACTTTGTGCCCTTTGTTTCCTAGTGTAGGTTAATAATTGTGTCCTTGTGAAATATATTTAAAACGGATAATATTTCTCTCCATGTCAGGGACTTTTTTCTTTTTCCCCCAAGACTGACAATCTAGTCCCTCACTGGCAAGCACAACAGCACCAGCACCTAAGATCAGTCAAACTAATGGCATTACTGACTGAAATGCTCAGCATAGAGGGCCACAATTATCTTCACCCAAGCTCATCACCTTCTGCGTTACAAGAAAATTCAGTGCCAAAAGTAATGAATTACAAGAGTTAGATTTTACTTAAATTTAATCTTTAATCATCAGAGCATTTGCTCAAGTACGGATTGACGGTTGGTGTGTGTGTTGAGAGAGCATGAAAAATAAACAATTATTTTCATAGTAATTCCTTTTGTGCATTTTGGTCACTTAAATTGCACAGGTCAGCAAAAAAAAACCTTGGATATTGTTGCTTTTGCCATATGAAAATTGCTCTAGTACTTGATATGCCTCTTTGTATGATAGTTTTGATATACTAACCTTAATTTTATATTTTTGTGCATATAATAAACAATGCATTCAAATTTGTGTTTTCTGGTGAAAAGTTATAGCTACAAAGTTCTTCCACTGAAGGGAAATTTTATCATCACTTTACTGATCTCTCCCTGTTCATATTAAAACATCCTGTAATCATTCCAAGGATCTTCTACTTTTCTGGCTGAATATTATTCCCTCCCCCACTCCCACCCCCCCTTAAAATTATTTACTGCACTTGAATATTGGTTCTCTAAACAAAAGAGAGATAATATAATCTGCAATAACTACAGCATAAGGAACCTATGCTTACTCTTTCAAACCTCTAAGACTGTTTAATAGTTGCCAAAATACTCACCTTCTCTAGATCTCACTTTTTTATATGTAGAGAGGGATATTCTTATCCTTGTTATCCTGTAAATCTGTGTCTGTTATTCTGTAAAATGCTTTAGACAAAAAATGGTCAGTAAGAGGAGGACAAAAATTTTTAGCTGTTAGGCAGGTTACCATAGTACCATAGATTTTTCAGCTCCTTCAACAATGGCTCTCTTTGAGCTCAATAGTTCCTCAGTCTCTGAAAAATCAACTTAAATAACTAAATAATTTAAAATAACTAACCCCGGGCTCTGTATTTTAACATGTAAAATTATGGCTATAAAATGCTGTTAATAAACACAGATTATACATATACGACTTATACTTTGTGCTTGGGGAAAAATCAAGCGGTTATTTAGATTCACTCCTTCCTTTTCTGTCAGCAGAATAAAAGAAGCACTTACAAACATAGAACATTTCAAGGTGAAAGTAGCCACAGCACAGGTACAGACGGTTCACAGAGGTGAAAATGCTACCAGAGCACAAGTCATAACCAGGACTTAGGAAAAGAGGGGAGCGGACTTGTAACCTTCACACTCAACCTGTACTTGCAATGTAGGAATGGTTAAGGTTCTTTCATGACAATCTGATTAAAAGTGAGAACAGAAATGTTATTATGCTCTAAAGATACATCAAAAAATCATGTATTATTCCAAGGGGTGCTGTTCCTTACACTGAGGTATCAATTTTCAACTCACGCACAGAAAGTTTTCAAACACTTTCAGATCTGTTCCAGAAATCACTAGCCTGAACTCATGGTACTATCCAATTATTGATAAAACTGTGCAACAGCCAAATCTAATTAAATATCAAGAAGAAAATTATATTCTCTTGTTCTTCCTTTAAAACTAAGGTAGTTCTTCTTCATTAAATCTATGAAAGAAAATTAAGTATCTTATTTTCTTAGATATGTTGTTGATTTTTAATTTTATGACATACAGCAGTATTTCATAAATAAAGTAGTATTTTGTTTTATAAAAAACATGGAAGAACCTTCCTTAGCTATAATTTTTCCTCTGAGGATACCTAGCACATATCAGAAAAAAAAAGCCAATATAAAATATGTAATGCCTCAAAATTAGGCAACATCATACAAGTTAGCTGCTAAGCTCTGAGATAAAATCCTTACTGAGACATTCAGCAGTGGAAATGATTGAGAGATTTATTCTCTTGCATCTAAAATTTTGCTTCTGAAATTTCCAATTCTGCTGACACCTAAATTTATCTTTTATTTTTATGTTAAAATCTGTTTTCCTAACATAGCACTTCTGCACAAACTGAAAAGTTCCTTCTTTTTAGTGAAGTCAGCAGTATTTTTATACTTTTGATGCCACTTTCTATTTTAATTAATGTTGCACAGAAAAATTATATCAGGAACATAAACATCTTCGTTATCATAAGAAAATAATCTAGAGAAGCATCATTTTAGTTACAGGTGTGGGCCAGCAACACTAATAAAAATGTTTCAATAATAATTTTTAGTATTTTAGGAACTTTGTTGATAACTAAACAAATGCTACTCTAACATACATATTAGGGATTTATTTGGAAAAGCATTCTACAGTGGCCTAAGGAATCACACCTGTCCAGCTTCCCAGACAATGTGCTGAGTTAGAGAACTGAGCCCAAATTAATCAAATACATGTATTAGGCAAGTAGAATTTCTACTCTCTGAGATTTCTCCAGCCCAGAAAGCACGAAAAGCAGCTTGAATTGTCTCTTTTTCTCTTTTTGTTTTGAGATAGTTAGTAGCAGTCTCTGCTTTCAGGTGTGGAATGTCAAAAGCAAAAAAAATAAAAAACACAAAGCTACCCTGTCACCTACTCCAAACCAAGAAGAAAGGGCACCCCTTCTGCTGCAGAAACAATCTGTGTCTTGGATCCTTGTCAGTTATCTTCTAATCTCAATATACTTAAAAATCACAGAATCCCAGACTGGAAGGGGACATTAAGGATCATCTGGTCCAACGTTTCTTTGCAAAAGCATGATCTAGACAAGATGACCCAGCACCGTGTTCAGCTGGATCTTAAAAGTGTCCAAAGTTGCAGAATCCACACTTCCCTGAGGCGATATTCCAACTGCAGTTGTTATCATTGAGAAAAATTTTCCTGTTGTGTCCAACTGGAGTGTCTCCAGCAATAACTTGCACACATTACCCTTCCTCTTCCCCATGTGATTCCTCATAAATCTCCATGTTCTCTGGCCACCCTTTAAATACTGGAACATGGGGATAAGGCATCCCCTAAACCTTCAAGGCCCTCAAGGCTGAACAAACCCAGTTCCCTCAGCCATTCCTCACATGCCAGGCTTCCCAGCCCTGTGATTTTCTCTGTGGCTCTTCTCTGGACCCTCTCCAGCCTGTCCACATCTGTTTTGTACACCAGAGGCCAAAACTAAACACAGTATTCAAAGTGTGGCCTGAGAAGCACTGTGTGGGGTGGGATAAGGAATTCATCTCTGCTGGTGAAGCCCTTGTTGGAGCCACCAGGATCCTGTTTCCCTTTCTGTGCTGCAGGAGCACACTGGTCACTCAGATGGAGCTGAGTCCACCAGGAGCCCCAGACCCTTTCCAACAGAGCTGCTCCCAAGCTGGGTAGATCCCAGCCTGTGCTGTGCTGCTGGATTATGCTTTCCTAGGTGCAAAACCTTACTCTTCTCCTTGCTGAACTTCACAATGCTCTCATTAGCCACTAGTCCAGCTTATCCAGGTCTTTCTGCGGGGTGGCTCTCCGTTCCCAAGTATCCACTTCCTCAGACAGTTTATTATTATTGGAAAACTGCATCAGGATACACTTAATCTCATCTTCTAGATCACTTTGGAAAATAAACAGTGCTGGGCCCAATATCAGTCCCTGGGGACCCCGCTTGTGACAGGTTTGAAGATGAGTGATTGACCACTCCCCTGTGTGCCAGGTCAGCCAGGTCCCCATCCACCATATGGACCCCTTGTCTAGGCCATAACACAGCAGCTTCTCCAGGAGGAGGCTGTGGGAAGCAAGACTGAGAGCCTTGGAGAAATCCAGGCAAGCAATGTCCACCACTCACCCAACATCAACTGAGCAGGTCACTGTGTTGTAGAAGGCAACCAGGTCTGCCAAGCACAATTTGCCCTGGGTGAATCTATGCTGGCTTTTCCCAGTCATGTGCTTCATCTGGCACGTGATAAGCCCCCAGGAAGATTTGTTCCTTAACTTTGCCAGGAGCTGAAGTAAGATGGATGGGTCCATATTTTCCTGGATCCTCCTTTAAGCTCTTCTTGTACGTGGGGGTGACATGAGCCTTCTTCCAGTCTTCTGGGGCATTCCTTGATCTCCACAACTTCTCAAAGATTATGGAAAGTGTCCTGACAACGACATAATCCAGCTCTCTTGACCCCTCAGGGGGATATTGTCAGAGCCCGTTGAGTCATAGGGGTCAAGCTCCAGTAACAGCTCACACATCAACCCTGCCTTCACTGACAGCAGCTCTGGGTTTGCATCAGCCTGGATTTTTGTTCCTGACACCTGGGGCCCAGCAGTGCTGGTGAAGAAACTGTTGAGAACCTCTGCCTTTTCAGAGCTGTTGGTGAGTGATTCATCTCTCCTGTTTAATAGCAGGCCAGTATCTTCCTTCTGTTTCTGTCTACTGTTTATGTACCTGAAGAAGGCTTGCTTGTGGTTTTTGACATCTCTGGCTAATTTCAATTAAAGCTGAGCTTTTGCCATTCAAACCAAACCCTCTGCACATCCCAACAATGCCCTTGTAGTTCTCAGTGGGTATTCACCCATTAAGAAGATAATACATGATTAGCAATGTCATTCCTGCCATTCCAGCCTGGGCAATTATTAGAATTTGAGAATTTATAACGCTCAGGCTTTAGACATGCTTTTGAAGAACCCAGGTAGGTTCTTCCACTTGAGACTGACTTTTCTGCCTTGAAATCTATGAATGGTTTCATAGTATATCTCCTTCGGTCCAGGAGAAAGTCCACGAGACACAGTTACATGACTGAACTAACTACATTTTTCTCTGATATGTAGATAAATTTTTCCCTGTAGTGAAAACCTCTTTTCCTGTGATCCTAGATAAGTCTTGGAATTCATTAGCCAGTTCTCTGTGTTGTCTCAGTGATCACTATTAGTCTTCTGTAAAGGCTGAAGGTGGGGTTTGTTTCTTCGTTTCTTTTTTCTTTACAGATCATACCTCTCATAAGGGGTCCTGAATTCCATTTTCACACATATCTGGGGGAACAACCACTTTTCTAATATATCATTTCTTAACCCCATTAAACTTACCCTTGTACGCTAAATTTATGTGTTACCATGTGAGTATCACACCCCTCCCCTTAAGTTTTCTCCTTTTAGTCCAAATAGAAAGATATGTTATTTTTCTATTCAGAGTAAACTGAATCTATTTCTATCTTACTTCTCTTGTCTTCAAGGCATACAGGTTTCTAGGTACAGCTCTGAGAACAGATCACGCTGGATACCTGATGACATGAGAGAAGGGCTAAAATGAAACTAATTTGTGATTTAAGCAATTTCCGTAAGAAGTCAAGCAAACCCAATGTCATTCCTAAGGAATGAGAGAGAAGGGAAAGCCAGCCACATCAGACTTAATCCACACTTTACCAAAGACTAATGTGGTTAAGTTCTAAAAAGCCATCCTAGACCAGAAGTTCCTTCTTCAGGTTAAGGGGTACTGCTGCATGTCTCCAGCAGAACAAAATGCATAGAGAAAACAAAATGAAGGAAAAAAGAAGCTGATTTGCCAGTAAGTCAGATGATCTTCAGAGGTGGTTTTTGTCTTTATGCAGATTCACGTTCAATCAATCTTTCCCTTGTGCAGTAAGTTCCATTAGAAATGGTGACAGGGCCTATGGCTGGGCTTATCCCGCTTTTATCATGCTTGACAGGAAAGAGAATGACCCTGCTCCTGTAGAAATAGATAAGGCATAAGCACACTTGGGCAAAAACATATTCATAATGTGAACAAGTATTCAGACAGCTTACCTGTAACACCTCTCAACTTCTGACAATTTTTCTTATCATCTCTATGATACGTCTTATCGTAGAGAATGAGAGGTTTTTTGTATAGAAATTAAATTTCAACGTAAGAGAAAAATGCTATTACTGCTATTAATTGCACTATATTAACTAATATTTTACAGATAGCTGATTTAAGCCCTGTCATCTCTACGGGTCTTAATTCTGAATTTTCAATAGGATGAAAGTCTTACTTCTTGACTAAGCTGAAAATACAAACCCACACTTTCAAAAATTTACCAAGGCGAATAAAATGTATTCCTCTTGATGTAACCTCTCAAAACACAATGTGTGCTTTAAGACATTTCTCATTAATGCTTTAGGCCAAAACTCTCTCATGTTTATAGAATCAATCAGTCCTTATAAAAGCCTTCTGTGACTAACAATATTTATAACATGTTATACATTACATGGCTGTAATATTCTGACTAGATTTCTGATCTTTTGCCAGATTTTGATAGTAACTTGTCTTGGATGTTGAACCATGACTGGTTTGTGGGGGTCGGTGATG
>VZTI01000343.1:58570-69947 GCA_013397865.1 Struthidea cinerea | reverse complement strand
GCGGAAATTTTTTTCTTTAAAAATTAAATAAAAAAAAAAAAAAAAAAAAAAAAAATAATAATAAAGCTTTGGAGCGCAAAACCTGCCCTGAAAATAATCAGCTTTTAAGTGGCCTTGGAAGCAGTCCCTAAATCCACGGGAGACAGGATTTTTATTGGAATTTGGATAAAAAGATGGAATGGTTTTTAATCTACGGGAGGTTAAAGTCGCCATCTGAAGTTGGTTTGGTTTTTTTTTTTTCATATCCCAGTTTGGTTTGGTTTTTTTTTTCCCCCCTCTTTAAACAGATCCCGCTCATTTAAAAATTCATAAATAAGGGAAGGTCGTCAGAGCCCACTCCATAAAATATTTGGGTCACCTTCCAGGGAGCTGCCGGGGCCTTTTCCAGGGTTTTTTGGGCAATATTTTACGGGGCTGTCAGCCTTATTACGGAATGATGGCCACTGGAATTCCTTCATCCATAAATTCCCCTCGCCATGGACATTTCCACCTTCATTAGGAGGAGAAGAAGGAACCGCAGAGGCTTTTGATGAACTGAGGCTGAAGGGGGAAAATTCCGGCGGGGCCGGGTTTGGGATGGTTCGATCCCAGATTTTCCAAGCTGGAGAAGCTCGAAGCGTTTGGAAATTTATTGGCCAGGTATTCCAGGGATTTTAGGCTGGACTTGAAGCCTGGGGCAGGTCAGGGCTGGGCACTGCCAGGGACATCAGCGGAGCCTCTCCGATTTACAGTCCCAGGGTGATATTCCAGAGGGTCATATACCCACGCTCATATATCCCTATATCCATGGGTTCAGGATCACGTTTTGGCATCTTGGGCATTTAAGGCCCGACAGTAAAAAGGATGGAAAAGGAAACCACAGAAGCTCCAAACTCACAGAATTATCCCTAGAATCCAACACTGTCCACTTTTCCCAGGGAGCGAAGAGCCTGAAATTTGAAGAGCTCCCAAATACAAAGCAGGATATCTTGGAGAAGCTGGAATTCCATGGATTGCTCTAACTGGCTGCGCCAAAAATAGAGTGCCCCTCCTGTGCGCCGTCTGTGCTCCCGTTTGGCTGGAATCTCACAGTCCGGAGAATCCAACCAAGTGTCCTCTGAATAATTATTTTAAGTCCATTATTCCAGGTTTTTAAGATAATTCGGAGAAGTTCAGGAGGGGAAGCCTCTGGCAGAGGATGAAAAGCTGGAGGCGGGATGGAAGAGGAGCTGTTATTGCTGGAAAACCAAGGAAAACAAACAATGAAATTCCCACAAAAATAAGTGATGACATTTGCATCCATCACTGGGAATTTGGCCACGGAATGCGTGGCTCTGCTCCAGCCCGGAGCGTGCTCGGGAAGGACGGGGTCCAGGATTGGGAAGGATGGAATCCACAGCTTGGGAAGGATGGAATCCATGGCTCGGGAAGGATGGAGACACCCTGGAGGGACCAGGAAGGAACAGGCTGAGCCCCAAATCCCTGTCCTGCTCCACGGAAGGAACAAACCTGGATTAAACCTCCAGGGATGTGAGCGGTGGATGCAGAAATCCCTGGAACTGTTCCAGGACAGGTTGGATAGGGCTCGGAACAACCTGAGATAGCGGAAGTGTCCCTGCTTCCACAGACATGGAATGGGATGGTCCTGAAGGCCCCTCCCAACCCAATCCCAACCCGTGCCAATGTCTCCCGGACGATGGAGAGGGATTCATCCGTAGGGAATGGGGGTTGGAGCTGGGACGCATCCAGCCACTTGTCGCTAATTCCTTCCACCGGCGATGGAGGCAGGAATTCCCGGGAAGGGGCTCTGCGGTGGGGCTGCATGAGAAGACCTCTCCACACCCTTTCCAGTCCGATTTGTCAGGGATGCCTCCCGCGCGGAGAGCCAACCTTCTGGAATGTTTGGATAACTCCACAATTCCCCGCCTTGGCAGCCGTTCCCGACCGAAACACCCGACAGCTGGATCCCATTTCTCCCCGGCTGGGAAGAGGAGAGCGAGGTCGGAAGATGGATGGACGTGAAAGCTGGGATGAAATGAGTCGTTGGAATCGATCGGGAATCGGCCGGCGCTGAATTAAAGTCACTTAAAGCTGATTAAAGGGAGCCTCAGGAATATTCCTGATTTAAGGCCCTGCCTCCGGAGCCGGCGGGATGAGGGATTGGATTCGTCAAAGCCGAGCCCTTCCAGCCGCAGAAGTCTGGGATTTGCGAAGGCGCGGGGAAAGCTCTGGGTGCCTTTGTAACCGCCCGCCCCAGTCCAGGCCATTCCGATGATCCTGAGGGCCAGACGGGATCATTGGAGCATTCCAGCATCCTGGGAGAAAAATATCCTCTTTATTGCCCGGTTTTCCCACTCTTCCCGAAGCTTTCCCGCTCCTGTGGATCCTTCAACTCCAGCTTGAGCTGCAGCTCCAAATCTCCCAAATCCCACTGGCTACAGATGGAAAAGAGGACTTTCCATTCTAATTCCCTTGGAAAAGCCGTCCCTTTTATCCAAGGGATCACCAAACCACTGGGATTTTCCCCAGTAAGACTGGGCTACTTGGGTGACGCCCAAAGGCAAGGGATACCTTGGGATCTCTTGCACATCCCAGGGAGCCACCATTCCAAAGGGGAAAAAAACCCAGGGATGAAGCGTTGAGAGAGGGGAGGGAATTCATCCTCTGCAAGGGGTTTTTTTGGGAATAACTTTTGGGTTGTGTTTTGGAACAGGTTCCCAGAGACGTTGGGGATGCCCCATCCCCGGGAACGTCCAGGGCCAGGCTGGGCAGGGCTTGGAACAACCTGGGACAGTGGAAGGTGTCAGGGTTGGAATGGGACGGGATTTAAAGTCCCCCTCCAACCCAAACCAGTCTGGAACTCCATTATTCCAATCCTCCAGTTTGCCACTAAATCCCTTAATTCCCGCGGGAATTCCCCCCCAGTCCTACCCCCGGAGCCCTCCGTGTGCCTCGCGCGCCGGGAATCCACTTCCACGCGCTGCTGGTTCCCAGAAACCTTCCCCCTGTTTCCAGGCACCGTCTACGTCGGGATCAGCCCTGGGACCCTGTGTCTGGAACATTTCATCCCTCGGGCCCAGCGGAAAGCACTCGGTGTTCCCTGGGACTGTCCTTGGAATTGCAGCCCGGGAGGGAACGGCGGTTTGGAGGGAAAGGGATCCCACTGCCTGGCTTTACCCCTCGGATCCATTTTGGGAAGATGCCCCACTGTTTTCTGGGATAACTCATCTCCATGGCTGGTTGGATACGAGCGTCCTTCTGGTGTCGGATGCCTGATATTCCCGGCACGGTAATTCCCGGGAATGCCACCTTCCCCCGGCTCCATCCCACAGGACGGTGCCCCCGGGTGATTTCCTGATACCTTGGGACGTATTCCAGCTTCTTCACTCATTTTGTTCTGTTTCGACTCCTTGTCCAGCTGCCACATAAATTAAAAATATTCCCAGGTCTCGTCCCAATCCATAAGGAATCCCATCCCGCATTCCCTCATCCCTGCGACGCCCAGCATCCCCATGACCCACCCTCCCGGCCGCTCTCCAAGGTGAGGGGCATCCCAAAGGGAATTCACCCCCTCCCGACCACGGATTTAAACTTCCAGAGCAGCAAACCCCTCTCTTTTTTCCCTATCTTCCACCGCCCCACCAGGAACACCCCGAACCCCACTCAGTGCTGCCAGCACAGCGAACATTCCTGGTGGGATGGAAACGCCGCTCCCACGCCGTGTCCCAGGCAGCTCCCGATTCCCTGGAGACCCCGGGAAGGTTCATTAAAGCCGTCTCTGCTTTCCCCTCATCCCCGTGTCCGTCTCCTGGAAGAGGGCAGGGGAAAATCTGTTCCCTTTCCAGACCACACAAGCGCAAAAAGGGGCTGGAAAACAACTCCCTCTGCCCTCTGCCTCCATTTTAACAGCTCTCCAAGGAAAAAAGGTCAGGAGTTCACGGATGGCAGGAAAGACCTACTGGGGGACTCGGCTTATCCCAAACATTCACTGCCCCATTCCCAATTTATAACAACCTCCAACAGGTTGAGCTTTCCCCCCTCGGAGCTGGATGACTTTTCCATCTGGGATGTATTTTTAGTGCCTGGAACTGTCCTCTCCCCGCTCCCAACATGTGTCGGGAGCTGCTCCGCGCTCCCGGATCCCGATAATTATTTTAGCGGCTGTTTGGGAGCATCGGGAAGCCTTGTCGGTTCAGCCCAAATTGATCCCGGTCAATCAAATGCCTGGAACGGGCTGTGGATAAATCCATGATTTCACCACCTCCAGCCCGCCGACCCCCAGGAACGGGAGTGATCTCACTCCACGTGTTGATGTGTCCCGGGAATAAATGAGCTCCCGAGCCGTGCCTCTGGAATAAACTAAAACAATCGGAATGTGCAGGAAGGAAAACACTGCCCGTGGCGAGCTCCGCTCCCCCGAACCCACGGCTCGGCTGCTCCGGCCATAAATTATCCCTAATAAATCTCCTTGGATGTTTAATGCCATTGCTCCCCTGCCAGAAGCGGGGATTCGGGAACGGGCTGGACGAGGGGCTGAAATTCCTTGGGAATGTGGAAGCCTTTATTTGTTTTCCTTCCAAGCCTTTTAAATATCCCCGCGCTGTCCCTCAAGCAGATGTCCAGGGAGAGGCTCCCGACCCATTTAAATCTCTGGGTTTTTTTGGTTGTTTTTCTTTTTTTTTTTGGGGGGGGGGAATAACGTCCAGTCTGGGCTTGGATTTGCTGGCCAGCACCTGGCAAAACTCGGGAATGGGAATGGGGAGCTTTAATGGCTCCGGGGTGTGACTTTTAACGGCAACGCCGAGGAAACGAAGATAAATTAAAGCCTAATTGGGGCCGTTAACGGCTTTCCCAGCCCGCACATCTGGAGCCCAGGAGAATCCTTGGAAAAACGTTACACTCGGCTCCTGTTGCACAGCCCGGCCACCTCCAGACTCGTTCCACGCTTTTTTTTAGGGATAAAAATCCATCTTTCACTGTCCAAAGCCGACACGAGGACGGAACGTTTTGGTTTTAATCCTTGGCAGACTTGCAGCTTTACAGGAATTATCCCAAATCCACCCAACAACCCCAAATTCCCCTTTCCCAAACTTCCAAGCTGCCCCAGCGCGGAAAGGCCGCATGAAGACACTTCCCGCTCCTGAGGCTGGGAATCTATGGAAGAATAACTCCAATAAGTACAGGGAAGTGCTTACAAATCTTAGTTGAGCCCTGCTTAGTATTTCCCACCGTAAAAATCCCAGTCCCTGGAAAACCAATGGATAGAAGCTCCTGTGTTACGTCCAGGAATGGAAACATCCCTCTCTTCAAGCCAGTCATGGATCCAGTCTGGAATTATCCCGCGGAATTGCAGCGGAATTCTGGGATGCTGCCGCAAACCCGTCCGTAACCTCGGATCCATCCCCTCCAAGCTGGATTCTTGGCACAGGTGGATGAGTCCAGCCCAAATCCTTGAGATTGCAAGGAAAAGGCTGAGCCTTGGAGGACGGGAAATGGGAATAAAAATCCGGGAAAGGAATAAAGGCCAGGGAAAACCACCTTTCAAAGCCTCCCCAGCTGTCTTAATTAATCAATGGATTAGTTAATCAACTAATATTCCCTCACCGTCTTTATTCTCCAGCGGTTTTGGGGAGCCACGGCAAATAAATCCAAGGAAATATCCGGTTCTTGGGAAGCAAAACAGGGCAGCAAAGGATAAGCGGGAGCATCTCTGACCCTTCGCCCAGAGTGGGAACATTTAGGGACTTTCAGGCCAGGAAACGGAGTTTAGGATAAAATTTGGGATAAGCCCAGTGGGTTTGTTCCTGGGGCTTGGGATTTGCTCCCCCCAAATCAATTACTGGGAAAAGGGAAGATTTTTTTTTCTCCACCTTCTCTTATCGCCTCCAGCTCCGAGGACCAAACCTGGACCCTTCAACATTCCCGAAATTTTTCCAAACTTCCAGAGCCACCGAAAAAAATTCCCAACCTGAGGTTTTCCAGTCCTGCAATCCACGATGCCTAACAAGAGAAAAGCTGTGGATTTCCTGGTTTCTCCCCCGCGTTCCTGGCAGGTTTGGGAATGTTCTGTACTTTTGGGAACAGGTCCAGATTAGCTGCGTTGAGACGGAGGAAAATAGGGATTCATCCCAAAATGGGGGGATGGGGAGGAGCAATCCAGGTCTGTCCTTGTTTTTCCTCGCTAAACAAAGGGCGTGGAGGGGCCGGAGAGCGTCCTGGGGAAGGGAATGGAGCCGGGAAGGGGCTGGAGCACCAGGAGGGAGCTGGGAAAGCTCAGCCTGAAGAAAAAGGAGGCTCCAGAGGGACATTCCCACTTCCCACGATCCAGGTGCAGACAGGTGGGATCAGGATCTGCTCCCAGGGAATAACGGGACAGGAGGGAACAGCCTCGAGTTGCTCCAGGGAAGCTTCAGGTTGGTTATCGGGAAAAATTCCTCCAAAAAACTGTCCAGCCCCGGCAGGAATTTCCATCCAGACATGGATGTGGCACTTGGGAATGTGATTCCAAGATTCTCCCATCTCGTGCCACGGGAATCTGCTCAGCAAACCCAGGCACATCCCAGCTGCTGGATAACCCGGGAAGAGCTCCGGGCTCTGCTCCCTCATCCCACAGAATTCCTGGCCGGCTCCGTGTGGGGTTAAGGATTGTTGGTTTAGCCTTGGCAGCCCCAGGAGTTCCAAAAGCATCGGCTGCATCCAAGGAAAACACAAGGCAAGCTTGGAATTCAGGCAAACACGACACTGAAAATAGCAAATCCTGGACTCTCCTCACTTCTCTTCCCATCTTTTGCTGGGGATCTCTCCAAGTTTTTCCCTCCAGTGCCACAGTCCCGGGGGTTTGATGCTGTTCAAACTGGTTGTGTGCAAAAACACGGCCCAAAATCCAGGGACGTGACCCAAAATCCACGGATCTCACCCAAAACCCACCCAAGGAATTTGCTAAAGTGGCCAAAGATGGGACCGCGACATTCCCAGGAATGCTCCGGCACAGGAAGGGGGTGGATTTGTAGGATCAGTGCTTGCACCGGTCTGGGTAATCCCACTTTCCCTGGGACTGCGTCCCAGGAGTCAGGGATGCTGCAGACACCCCCCCGGAGCCCCGCGACAGCTCCCCGTGTCCCTGCTCCACGGAATCTCACGGATGCGCCCAGCAAATGGGGATCAATTCCCAGCTCCCGGACGACTCAGGAGGACCCGATCCATCCCTGTCAGCGTTCCAGGTTCCTCCACCTGCAGCTCCCGATGGAATGCGAGCCTTTGAAACGGCCGCTGGGACACATCCCGCGCTTCCCGAGAAAAGAGGACGGAAGGAACGCGGGAATGAGACAGTCCTTGGCTCTGCACTCCCACCTTCCCTCTAAACAACACCTGCTTCCCAGAAAAACACAAACCCCTTGGCACGTGGATATTCTCGGGATGGATATCCGTCATCCCTGGGAGCCAGGGAAAAGCTCCGGCACCCTTTGGCACCGGCATTCCACAGCTGTGCTCCCCTGCTTCCATCCCACGCCGTTGGATCAGGGTCCGTCTTTCCAGCTCCGTGGAAAGAGCCCTTGGAGAGGCGGCAAACGCCAGCCGGAGTTTGGGAAGCGGAATGCCGGGGCGGGGGGGAAAACGCGGAAGGGACCTCAGAGATCCTCTCGTTCCGAGCCCTGCCACGGACAGGGGCACATTCCACCATCCCAGGCTTTTCCGAGCCCTGTCCCACCTGGAACTGGACGCTTCCAGGGATGGGGAAGCATCCACAGCTTTTCCAGGGCCTCTCCACCCTGACAGGGCAGAATTCCTTCCCCATATCCAATTTATTGGAACGAATTAACATTCAATTCCAGCTGTGGAAAACCTCAGCCCTTCCCCTCCTCCTCGAGCCATCCGTTGGTGCTCCCAAATTTTTATGGACAGCAGCCAGGCAAAGGGACCCGCCTGGAATCCCGGGAAACCTCTCCGACAAGGAAAGATCAAAGGCTCCATTTCCCCCCCCCGGAATATTGGGCTCCGCATGCCAGAGGCGGGAGAGGACGGATTTACAAGGAAAAGGATGAACTCCAGCCAGTGGATTAATGCAGCACTCAATTCCAATGAAATCCCGGAGCGGGAGCCGACACATTCGGGATAACACATTCCCAGGAGGGGCTGGAGAAACTGCCAGAAGGAACATCCCGGGAAAACAAGGGCGACGTGGAAGAATTTGGGAATAGGGCTGAAATAAGTTTAGGATGAGGCGTTTTTTGAGCTGTTCCTTGGGAATTTTGAGCTGCTCCCGAAGGTCTCGGGGAATTCTGGGCTCTGCTCCCCGTTTTCCCCGTGCTTTCATTTAAGGGGATCCATCTGGAACGGCGTCCCTTGACCCTGGCACGGCCCGAGGCCAAGCACAGCCCATTCTCCACTAAAAAGCCAATTTTCGAGGAAAAAAATCCAATTTATTTCCATCCAGGTGTTCTATCCTCGTCGTTCTTCGAGCAATTCCCTTTTCGGTCGTAAAAATTCCAGGAAAATCCAACGAAACCACGCAGGATTTGTTCCCAAATCCCAAGTTTTGTAGCTGAGGCATCCCAAACCTCTTTCCTTTTTAAGGCGCTGGGATGATTTTGCCTGTAAGTTCCTTAAAAAACCCCAAACATTCCCGAAACCTGGGTTTTAATCCAGCCTATCCTGGGATTCAGGAAGGACCAAAGGATGCACGGATGCCCCCTCCCTGGAATGTTCCAGGCCAGGTTGGAGCAACCTGGAACAGCGGAAGGGTGTCCCTGCCCATGGAACGGGATGAGCGTTTAAGACCCCTTCCAACCCAAACCATTCCACGATCCCCAAGATTTTCCCAACTTCTCCATCACTCCTGGGGTAAAACAGCAGCCTCCAGGGGGACGCAGCATTCCAGAGGGATTCGGCGTCACCATTCCCACCCCCGCTGGCCACGGTGGTTTCTCTCCTCCATTCCCAACAATGGCATTTCCCACATTTCCAGGAATCTCTGAGAATCCCCAGTCGGGAATCGCTGGTTACACTGGGAGAGATGATCCCAAAGGAATCATCCTTAAATCCCCGAACTCTGGCTGCCCTCTGTCTTTCCCACAAAAATTCCCAAGCGCCGGAAAATCCATTGTCTGGGACTTGTGCGATTTTCCAGCAGGCAGGAGGGAGAGCCTGGATTCCAGCTTCCACTGGAGGAAGGATAGGGATTCAACAAGGCAAAATTCCGTTGACCTGGAAGAAGGGAGGCTGAGCTTGGATTTGGGAGTGGATTTTTACCAGGAATGCTCTAAAAAAACCACTCCCGAATCCCTGAATCCAGAAGGATCTGCCCCCCTCCCTCCCAGCTTTTCATCCCAAATCCAGCTTTTCCCATCCTTTACGGAGTTAAGGAGCGCTTTGCCCGTCGGGAGCATTTCTGGAGCGGCTGAGCATTCCGGCTTCCCACCGGATTTTGTGGAGCTCGGGAGAAGGAGGAAAGCCAAGGGCTCGGCAGGGACACAACCCCGGGAATGCTGGGACCGCCGAGACTGGGACTGATTTACACCCTGCCAGGACCCATTCCAGCTCCGGGAGACCCTGGCGGAGCCGTAAATCAGGGAAAAGCCGGGCACAGCCACCCTCCGGAGTCTGGCACCTGAGAATTCCAAAGGCAGGAAAAACCCCAAGCCCTCGCGCCAGTGCCAGGAGCTTGGCGCTGCTCCTGGAGCCGATATAAATCAGTTTTCCCTGCCTCGCTCCGGACAAAATTCCAGCTGCTGGCTTGTTTGGATTTGGATTCCCCCCTCCTTCTCCTTATTTTTCCAGCCAAGGCGCCTGGAATGAAAAACAAAGCCCAATGTGCCATGACGGCGCTTCCAGGCACGGCTGCCAGGCAAAGGAAAAATCCCGGGAATAACCCCCCTTGGACCCCTGGCCCAGGCTGGCGGCGCAATCCCAGATTTTGCTGCAAGGGCGGGGAAAAGCCCTTCCCAAACACAGCCGGGATGGGTGCATCCCTCGTCCCATTTCCTGCAGCCTGGCGGAATCTCAAATCCCAAAAAATCCCACGGAACCAAAGCCGCACCAAGGAAAAGAGGGAAATGGGACAACCTGGATTCTCCTCTGATCCCAGGCGATTTCAGCTCTCCGGATCAAACGCACCTGGAGGCTAAAGCTTGGGAAAAGGGAATTCAACGTTCAGCTGAGTATTCCGATGGATATTCCTGTCCCCAGCCGACGGATGCGACACCCATTCCCTGTCCCGCATCCCTGATCATTCCCGGTTAGGAAAAACCAAACGGTTCTGAGCTCAGTTTTTTTTTGGGAAAGGGGAATATTTGCACCTGCGTAAGCATGGGAATAGCACCCGAAAGCGAGGGGGAATCCAGCTTTTTTTTTTTTTAGTGAGATCCAACAATTCCAGAAGGGAATCAAACAGCCTTGGAATACAGGTGGATCCCTCTATCCCTCCCTGTAGGGGGGTGGTGGTGGATGCCTGGAAAAGGGGGGGAAAAATCCCACCAAATCCCCGTTTGGAGCTGTCATTCCAGCCCAAAACAAACCCCCATTCCCCACCTTTTCCAGCCTGCAGGATCCCGGAAAACTGGAGGAGCTTGGGATAAACCTGTTGTAGCCCAGCGAAAGGGGAAGGAATTCCTCTTCCTCCCGAAAAAAGGGAAAAGTTCGGCTCAGGGAAAACGCGGAATAAAAACCGGGCACTGTTCCGCATCAACTGCAGCATTCCTCCTTTTCCCCGCCCCATTTGTCCCTGGATTCCGACGGCAGCAGAGGAATTCCCACTGCCCATCGGGGGCATCCGAACCGGAAATCATTACCCGGGATTTTGGGAACACTGGGTGAGGGGAAGGAAAAGCTGCCACGGCTTCCTTAGGCGGGGATTTCGGGATGTGTTCTGCATTTTCCCGATTTGCCACACTATTCCTCTGGTCTCCATCTGGGACAGGAGGGAGCGCTCCAGCGGCACCGGGAATGGCAGTTCCGGAACGGCAAATCCGGAGCGGGCACAAAGAGGGAGGCACTTGGGAGCTGGGGAGTTTCTTTCCTTGCAAACCCTGAATTCTGGGAGCCTGATCCTTAAATCCCGGCGCTCCAAGGGGGTGGAATGGGGACATCCAGGACAGCCGGAATCCCAATACCGGGATATCCGACTGCTGGGGATGGAACCGGGACCAACACCCGGATCCAGGATTTTGGGGCTCCTTTGGATGCTCAAGCAGAGACCACTTGGTTATTCCCAGAACTTCCCCTCCAAAGCCTCGGGCACCTCCAGGGATGAGGGCTCCAAACCCATTCCAGTGTTCTTCCTATCCCTCAGCTCCAGGGTCGAAACGATTCCCGGGATTTTATTTCACCGCGATCCCAACGCTTGGCCGGGCTTTTCCTTGGCTTTTTTTTTTTTTTTTTTTTTTTTTTCCCCCACACCAAC
>VZTI01000343.1:17285-30527 GCA_013397865.1 Struthidea cinerea | reverse complement strand
AAAAAAAAAGAAAAAAAAAAGAAAAAAAAAAAAAAAAAAAAAAAAAAAAAAAGAAAAAAAAAGAAAAAAAAAAAAAAAAAAAAAAAAAAAAAAAAAAAAAAAGAAAAAAAAAGAAAAAAAAAAGAAAAAAAAAAGAAAAGGAAAAAAGTGGGAAGGAGCTTTTCCCTGTCATTTGTCTTGCTGGGTATAAAAGCGGGAATAAAAGAGGGAGAGGAGAGGAAAGTTTTCCTTTGTTTCAGGAATGTCTCATTTCAATTTGAAACCGACCTCAACCTGTGTGTGCTGCTTTCTAAATTCCAGCGGGGAAAAGGCCTCGGGATTGCGTCAGGGCTGAGGTGTTTTCCGAGCGTGGATTTTACCCCGGAGTGGGGAGGGCCGGGGGGAATCCTGGAATTCTGCTCTTCCCGTACAATTCCCTGCTCTTTGGAAGACCGGGGTTTGGAAAAATCCTGGGATGGTTTGGCTTGGAATTGAGCTCATCCAAGTTTTCCTTCCCAGGGACACACCCCCCCCTCCCCCCCGCTTATCCCAGCTTGCTGCAAGCCCCGTCCAACCTGGATTTAAAACTTCCCGGGATGTGGCAGCCACAGCTTCTTTTCTGGGAGAACTCATTCCCCCCACCCCTCGCAGGGAAGGAAGGATCCCTTCCCCACATCCCTGTGGCAGCGGGAAGCCGTTCCCGCTTATCCCGTCACTCCCCCTGCCCCTGTCAAAAGTCCCTCTCCAGCCTAATTGCCATCAATGGGATTCGGGATCGCCGGGAGATGCCGTGTGGTCCAACAAGCCCCGCAACCAAAGCCCAAATCGACTCCCAATGGAGCTCCCTCTTTTTTTTCCCCCCCATTATTATTCCCCTTCCCTTTCACTCTTCCCGCTTTCTTTCCCAAACAAAACCGCCGCCGCCGGCTCAGCCGCATGCCGGACAATGCCCCCCGCACAATCCCACCCCACAATTCCAGGCCTCTCCTGGGATATTTACGACACATCCCGCAGTTGTCATGTCAACCCCCCAGGCGAGGGCGGCCCTAAATCAAGCTGTCAAGGGGCCGGGAGAATCCCGCTATGGAAAAGGACATCCCTGAGTGACACCCGGGAAGCATCTGGCATTTCGGGATCGCCGCCGCCGCCGCTCCCTCTGTTTTTTTTGGGTTTGGAAGAGGAGCGGGGCAAGGCAGGAATATCAATGGGGTGGTGGGGATGGCTCCCGGTCTTCCTTTTGTTGCCCTGTCAGGTGGTGGTTTCCCTGCAGGAATGCTGGGGTTGGCGGGGCTGGATCCGGCGGCCTCGGAGGTTTTTTTTCCAGCTTACAAAAATCCTGGGGTTCCAGGTTCGTCCCAGCCTCCTCCCTGCCTCCGCACAGGAGGCAGCTCCTCTCCACCCTCGCCCTGCCCCAAGGAATTTTCCTCCCTCACACCACGATTTCCGGGACCTGCGGGATCGGAGAGGGATCCTCCATCAGGGACTGGAATGATCGGATAAGGAGGAATGGTTCAAGCAGAGAAAAGGCAAAATCAGATGGGATATCGGGAAAGCAATCCTTCCCGGGGAGGGTGGGGAAGCCCCGGCAGAGTTTTCCCAGAGAAGCTGTGGCTGCCCCATCCCTGGAATCGCTCCAGGCTGGACGGGGCTTGGAGCAAACCCGGGTTTACGGCAGGGGTTGGAGATGGATGATCGGTCTCCCCAGCCCAGCCATTCCGTGATAAAAGCAGGAGCTTGGAATTCGATTAAACACCTCAGGCCAGCCGAATTCCCGTCGTCTGGGAAGTGCCGTGTTTCCCAAGCCAGGAAATCCATTTATCCTCCCAGCAAGCCAAGCCCGAGGGCTGGAAAACCGGGAGAGGGGGGCGGAAAAAGATTCCCGAAAGCTCAGGAGAGGCTTTAATCCTGCCTGCTTTAAGACCGGGCTTTAGCTCTTACATCCACCCCGACTCTGCACAACGCTAATTCCATATTTCCCGCCCCGCGGGACCCCCGGGAATAGCGAGGGGCCGGAGCGGCGGCTCCTCCGGGGTTACAACCCCTCGGAAGCTCCTGGGTGGCACTGCCACCATCAGCGAGGCGACAGCGGCGCGGGGGGCGCAGACGGGCAGGTGCCAGGCAATTAGCGAGCCCAGCGGCATTCCCGGGAAAGCTTCCCGGCAGGAAATCGCTCCCCAGCCCTCGCCGCCGCCGCCGCCGCTCGCCCGGTGGCCAGATGGCTCCCGAGGCCGCTCCAGCCGGGAGGGACAGCTTTCCCGGGATTGTAAATGACCCCGCGGCGGCGGCGGCGGCGGCAGCGCGGTTATTCCCGGCTAATTGCCGCGCTGTCCCGTCATTATCGTATTCCAGGCGGACACGGGCTTGCGGCATTCCAGGCATGGATGGTTTCAAAGGAAAACTGACGGGCCCTGCGCGGGGGTGAAAAATCCCGGGGTTTTTGCACCCCGGGGTCGGCAAACAGGCTCCAAAGGGCGGGCGGGGAGCGCTTCCCTTTGTGTCCCGGCCGAGGGCACGGCAGGATCACAGAGCCCATCCCGGCGCTGTTTGCTTTGGGAACAATCGGGAATGGCGGGACGAGAATGGCACCCCCTGACCGTGACTGATTGAATCCCGGCGGGAGCGGGGCCGGGACAAAGCCGCGAGCAGCCGGCAGTGATTGATGGCGCCGTGATCCCAAACGCGGCTCCTGAAAGGCCGGACCCGCTGGATTTATCCAGGGGCTGCTTTTCCCCTTGGACAAGGTGCCCTTGGCTGCAGCCTCCAGCTCCGGCGGGGATCTCCGTCACCCCCCTGGGATCCCAGTGTCTCTGCCAGGATCCCTCTATTCCCACTGGAACATTCCCATCCCTAATGAGGCCCCGTTAGCCCTGCCAGACCCTCAGCATTCCCTCCAGGATCCTTCCATCCCTTCCAGGACTCCACCACTCCCACCAGGACTCCACTATTCCCACCAGGACCCCACCATTCCCACCAGGATCCCCCTATCCCTTCCAGGACCCCAACATTCCCACCAGCACCCCTCTATCCCTTCCAGGATCCTTCCATCCCTTCCAGGACTCCACCACTCCCACCAGGACTCCACTATTCCCACCAGGACCCCACCATTCCCACCAGAACCCTGCTATCCCTTCCAGAATTCCACTGTTCCCTCCAGGGCCTGAGAAGCTGTGGCTGCCCCATCCCTGGAATCGCTCCAGTCCACCACTCCCACCAGGACTCCACTATTCCCACCAGGACCCCACCATTCCCACCAGGACCAGTCTATCCCTTCCAGGACTCCCCCATTCCCACTGGACCTGCACCATTCCCAGAAGTGCTTCCCGGATTCCCGATGTGGTTCCAAACAAGTCTCCGTAACCACTGGCACGTATGGACCTGCAATCCCTGGATTTTTCCATTCATTCCCTTAAAAGTCCTTCCAGAGGCTGCTTTTCCCCTTTGGAAAGGTTGGAGCAGCCCGTGGGAGCAGTGGGATAGGGAAAGGCAGGAATTTTCCTTTAGTATCTCTTTATCCCTCCGTGTCTATCCCAGAGGAGTTTAGCTCGGAAATCCAGAGGCAAAGCCGGATGGGAAAACCCACCCATGGCTTTTAGGATCAGCCAGGATCCCAAACTTCCAGCTCAGCACCCCGGAGCAGTGGTATCCCAAAAAAAGCCACCTGGGAAAAGCGCCTGATGAGGCGATGAGGAGCTCCACATCCCTGAGCTGGGAGTGGCATTCCCACCCTCTGCTCCAAGAAATCCTCACTTTTCCATCAGGAATTCCCACAGCAGCAACAAATCCCGTATCCCAAGGGCTGGAACGGGCATCACAGCAGCGGCTCCGATCCCAAGATCCCGAAAGGCTGAAAAATGAGGATTTGAGCCCTGGGCTCCCAGCCTGGGGTTTCTTCCAGCCGCCCCCGGCGCACATTCCAAGTTGGCTCCCTCTCCATGTGCTCCAGGCAAATATCCAGCAGTATCCAGGCTCCGGGATACTGCACTCCATTAGGGGAAGGTTGGGAAGTCCAATAAATCCTTTCTTTCGGGATACGATGGAGTGAAACTTCAGGGACTTATCTGCTCCTCCTGGAGTCGGGATTTTGGGATCCAGGTGCCAGCAGGGCCGGCTCCAGCTCCGGAGCGGGAGTCGACAGAAGCGGGATTGAGCAGTGGAAATCCAAAGGGGATTCGGCCTTTGGACCTCGCTCCAGAGGGACAAGGAGTTTTGTGGTGAAACCTTTTCCTAAGCTTTGCCTGGAAGCTTTTCCCGAGTTTTTTCTTGCCATGCACTTTTCCCGGAGGCGTTCCTGGAGCAGCTCCATGCCTGCTCCCATGGGGAAAAATCCTGGGAGAAAAGAGCTTCACTTTCCCCCTGGAAAAGGAATCTCCTCTAACTGGGATGTGGGAGATCACTTGAGGCGGGGGCTGGAGCATCCCAGGGATTGAGCTTCCCAGTGGGAGCATCCCGGTGCCAGGTCCCTGAACCCTCAGGGAGAGCCAGGGATGCAGCAGAGCATCCCCATCCCATCCGGACTTAGCCGAGACTGGGATAACCGGAATAATTCCTCTTTCACCCCACTCCCTGGGGAAGCCTCCGCATTCCAGGCTGCGGGGAGCATTCCAGGGCTGGAGCATCCAAATCCAGGAGCATTCCAGGGCTGGCACACGGAAATCCAGGAGCATCCCAGTCCCTGGTCCCTCAGTGAATTCTGGGATGCAGCACAGCATCCTCATCCTCAGCTTTCCCCCCAGTCCCTGGGAAGCCTCCACATTCCAGGCTGCGGGGAGCATTCCAGGGCTGGAGCATCCTAGTGCAGGAGCATCCCAGGGCTGGCACATCCCAGAGCTGGAGCATCCCAGTCCGGGAGCATCGCAGGGCTGGCACATCCCAGTCCCTGATCCCTCAGTAAAATCCGGGATGCAGCGGAGCATCCTCACGCCCAGCTTTCCCCCCAGTCCCTGGGAAGCCTCGGCATGCCAGGCGGCGTGAGCCGCTCCGGAGGCTCCCGGTGCGCGGCCCAGCATTCCCGGCGCACGATCCCGCAGGATCTGTACACTCGGCCGGGCTGTGTAAACTCTGACATGTGCCTGTCAATCTCGGCCATATTTGCCGACGGCTTTATCCCGGCCTGATTAGTTTCCCGAACAAATTGGAGCGAAGGAAAACATCACCTCCAGTCTGGAAAAGCCAACATTCCGGGGAGTTTTCGGATCTCTCTATTTACATGGACACGGGGTGTTTTCCTAAGGCTCTGGAAGCGATGGTAATTGAGCAGTGCCAGCGTGCGAGGGGAGGCTGATGAGTGGGAAAGGTTTTCCAAACAACGCCGCTGGATTTGGCCGCGGCCTTGGCGGGGATGTTTGTGGAGCGTGCGGCCGGCGCAGTGTCAATATTCCCGAATTTCGAGGTGGCGGGAGCGGGACTTTGTTTGGGAAATGGCTCCTGATATCATCAGCAAGTTTACAAACGGCCCGTGGCCAAACAGAGCCGGAGCTTAAGGAAGCACCCGCCCAGGACTCCAGGAATGTTTGCTGTTTGCCCAGGGATCCCAAAGAACTTCCATAAATACTGCCCTTATCCCGGATCTTGGGAGGCAGCCCCGGCATGACGTAGCAGCCCCGCCGCTCCCGCTTTTCCAGGGAATCCCCGGGCAGGGCAGGCTCCTGGTGAAGCTGTCTCGGCTGGAATTTTCCTCTGCAATCCCATTATCCGAATATTACCGGCAAGAAACTGCAGCCCAAAATTCCATCCAAAATCCCATTGTCCAAATATTACCAGGAGGAAACTGCAGCCCAAAATTCCATCCCAAATCCATTAACCAAACATTGCTAGGAGGAAACTGCATCCCAAAATCCCATTATGCAAATATTACCAGGAGGTAACTGCCTCCCAAAATTCCATCCCAAATTCCCATTAATCAAACATTGCCACGAGGAAACCACATCCCAAAATTCCATCCAAACCCTGCCGGAAGAAAACGGCATCCCAAAATTCCCATTGACCAAAGATTGCTGGGAGGAATCCTCATCCCAAGATTCCATCCAAACATTGCCATGGGGAAACTGCATCCCAAAATTGCATCCAAAATCCCATTATCTGAATATCACCAGGAGGAAACTTCATCCCAAAATTCCATCCCAGATCCCATGAACCAAAAATTGCCAGGAGGACACCCCATCCCAAAATTCCATCCCAAATTCCCATTATCCAAACATTGCCCAGAGGAAACCGCATCCCAAAATTCCATCCCCAAATTCCCACGAACCGCTAGAGGGCCCAAAAATGGACCGGAGGGTTTCCCCCCCTGGAATGAACTCCAATTCCCCCTTTTTTCCGCGTGGGAAGGAGGAGCGAGGTGGGAAGGGAACGCCGGGGGTTAATAGACAACTCCCGGCTCCGGAATTATTGATGGAAGCGGGAATGAGGAGCGGTGACATTTAAAGGAGGAATTTGTGCTCCACAAATCCGAGCGTGACTGACAGAGCCAGAGGCTCCGGAATCAATACAAATAACCCCAACCTTAATTCCTTGATCCCGGGGAAAACAGCGCATTCCAAGCGCTCCCAGAAACTCGGGATCAGCCGCTGGATGCTATCGACTGCCTGGGAGCAAGGACAATTAGGATGTTCCTTAGGGACGGGGCTTTTCCTGATGTTTTCCTGGCGTTTCCACAGCAGCGGTGTTCTTCCCGTTCCCAAAATGCCAGGCTTGTTATCCAATATAAAGGGAGATTTCCCGGGATCATCTCCCTTAAGGAATGAGTTCCTTGAGGTGCTTGAGGGAGATGAAGGGAAGGAGAGGTTGGATCTCCCTCTGGATGTGGGAGAATCCAGCCCCTAAACCATGGAAAACCACATCTCAAGCTGAGGTATCCCATAAGTGTTGGGAGTGGGATGATGTGGGATTCTGGGACAGCTCCCCATGGACACCTGGATCAAGGTGGGAGGAGGAGAATTATCCCCAAAGCAGCATTCCCAGCGCTGGGAATGTCCACCAGCACCACAAATCCCGGGACTCTCCATCGGCACCATCCTCCCTTTAATGTGTATCCACCGGAATTTTGTTTGGAGTTCCTCGGAAGAAGTGTGGCCGGTGCTGCCTCCGGGAATCCGAGATTGTTGGGATTTTCCAACCCCGCGCTCCCGAGGCTCTTCCTTCCCGGCTCTGGGCGCTCATTCCCTGTAGGAACGTCCCAAGAGCCGGGAGTGTCTCCCTGGCATCCCTGGGACTGTGGCTTTGGATTCCCCATCCCAGCTGGAACCAATGGAAAGCACACCTTAATTCCCTGTTCCCACAAAACCGCAGGCACCTGATACCCCCAAACTCCCAAATCCGTCTTTTCCAACAGCGGGAGGACCCACAGCGCCTCGGGAGCTTATCCAGCTTTTTCCTGGTGTAAGTACAGTATTTCTCCGGGAATTACGGCCGCTGGAATTCACCCGGCCTTGTCCTTGCTCCCATAAAAAACCGGGAGCCGGCGGAAATTATGGGATCAAATCAAGGCTTCCTTTGATTCTGACCCTACAGCCACGAGAGTCCCGGAGGGTGCCGGTTTTTTCCTTCCCACTTTCCCTAATTTATGGCTCATTCCCTCTTTTCCAATCAAGCCGGCCGGGGGCAGCTGCTCCCTATCCCGGGAGCCGCCATAAACCATGGACAACATTCCTGCTTCCCGGTTGCTGTGGATAGAAAGTCCTTTACGGAGCGGGATGAGGATGCGGAGGGCGTCGGGAGGAGCGGGATTGGCTCAATGGATGGAATTTCATTCCCCCTTTTCCGAGGCCTCCCTGAAGGGCTTGGGTGGAGCGGGAATGGCGGCGGGGTGGGAATATCCAGAGGGTTCGATAGCCCAAAAAAAAAGCCACTCCGGGGTTAAATCCAGCTGTTTGTTTAGTGGGAAAAACACCCTTGGGAAGGTGGGAATGGCGGCAGGTGCGAGCCGGGACTGGGAAAATCCAGGAAAACAGCACCGTGTCCCAAAAGTTCCTGGATTTGTTCCTATTCCAGGAAAAAAAGATAATATTTCCACCTTTCCCCCCGTTTCCCCCCCTCTTCTGGGACGGGGGAGGACCAGAAAATCCCATGGAGCCGCCTCCCGAATTTTGTCCCGGAGAAACAAGCCCCTGGCAACTCCTCTTCCCAAAATCTCCCTCCAAAAATCCTTGGGAATGACCCTGAACTGCTCTTTGCTTCCCGAAACCCATCCCGAAAAACCGGGGCCCTGCTTGGATATTTCCAGCTGGACCTAAATACTTGGGAACGGAATTCCCAGGGGTCTGTGGGAAGCAATTTTCAGGGATATTTCCATGCTGAGCTGGCCAGGATCCAGGGAGAATTCCCAGATCCCACAAAAACTCCTGGCGCCTTTAAAATCCCGGCCCCTCCTCGTTTTTTGGAATCCAGTCCAGTGCCTGGAAGGATTTGGGAATGTTGGGATACTTTTTCCCGGGAAAACTTAAAGTGGGGGATTCTTTGTTTAATTGGGAGTTAATTTGGGCGGAATTTTTAAATTCATTTTTGTGGATTTGGGATTTTTAAAGTATTCCCTGGATGGAACATCGTGGGATCTGGAAAAGCTGGGGCATTGGGAATGCCGTTTCGAAATAAATCGAAATACCAGGAGCATTCCCAATATTCCCGAACAGCCCCACCACCTGCTCCATTTCGCTTTTCTTTCACTTCCAGACTCCCAGAACTTCACCATTCCCAGGAATCTCCAGGCAGGTTCCTCGCTCTCTTCCCACTGGGATGCGACTTGGAGCCCCAATAAGCCGGGAGGAGGAAACTTGGGATCCAGGTGTTGGAGCAGGGACAGAACCCCGGCTGAAATTCCTTCCAAAATCCAAACCCAGGAGGGTCAAAAGTTCATCCAGGCCCCGGCAACTCCCAGGAGTTTTTTTCCTGCTTGGAAAAGGGCGATGGAAAGGGAGAAAGAAGAAAAGCGGGAGAAATCCAATAAATGCCGGGGTGGGAAGGGAGAGGGGCCGGCGGTGGGAAAAGCAAACAAGGCAGGAAAAAGGGAACAGGCGGCACGGAAAACCCCAGGATGGAAGGTTGGGAGCGGCCGGGAGAGGGGTGGGAAGTGGGAATGTGAGGGGATGGGCATGGGAATGTGAGGGGGTGGAAGTGGGAATGTGAGGGGGAGGAAGTGGGAATTTGAGGGGCAGGAAGTGGGATGAGGTTGATATTCCATGTGCATCCCACCTCACAGGCTGGGCTTCCTTATTTTTCCCCCTTCCTGTCCTTTTTTTTTTTAGGAAAAAATACCCCCGGATACATCCCAAACCTTCTGCTTTGCCAGGAGTCACCCTGGTCGACAGAAAAAATGGGATCAAACCCACAAAACCCCTGGAATTTCCCCTTGGATACGGCTGGAGCCAGGATCCAGCTGCCTCGGTGCCCACCACGGGAGGACCCCAAGGAAAACCCTCTGGAGTCACCAGGAATTTGGGAAGGGAGAGGTGGAATTAAAAACTGGATCAGGAGGTGTTTCCCAATGGAATTCCCGCCCTTCCTCTCCATGCCACTCATCACGGCATTCCCAGGATAACCGGGAAAAGCTCCCTGCTCCCTCCCGCAGCCCTTTCCATGCCTCCAACGCCGGCTGCTCCCGGGTTTTCTGGGAAGCATTCCCGGGACGAGCAGAGCCCTGCCCCGCTCCCGGCTTTCCACAGTGTCCATGTGCAATTCCAAGGCTTTATGGCTCCCCCATGGAGCCTTGCCTTGGAGCTCGATTATCCCGGGAAATGGAGCCTTTATGGACTCCAGCTGGGAAGTGGGACGTTAATGATCCCGCTTGGCACGGCTCCATATGTTTCCCGCCTTCTCCCGAGATCCCGGTTTTTTATGGTGACATTTATTTCATGGAAATGAGCCTGGGAATGAAGATCCATGGCCCTTCCTGGACATTTGCAGGAATCGCTTCCCGCTGCCACGGACGATCCCGGGAAGGGAAGAGGAAAACTGAGTGTTCCCTCTTCCCACCTTGCCGGGAATCTGAGAAAATCTGGGATTTTTGCATTTCGGGGGAGTTTTTTCCAACTTTTCTCCCGTTAAAACACCTCGGCTTTCCCACATCCAAACGCCCGATTCCAAGAAAATTTGCTGCCCAAATGTTGGCGTCTCCAAATGCAAATTTCCTTGGAAGTCACCTCCAGCTTTTCTTCCTAGCAGGAATTCCGCCTCCCACAATAAATCCCGAGGTGCTAATTCCCTGTTTTTATCTAAAAGGACCTCTCCTTGTATTCCTTGGAATACAATGGACAATCCAGGGGCAAATCCAGGCGGACAAAGGGAATTTGGAGATAAAGGGAAGAGGGAGCCGGGGGTGGATGAACCCCCAGGAGGAAAAAACCCGGAGCTGATAAGAATTCCCAGCCTTTCCAGAGCCATTCCAGAGGTGCAGCCAGCGGGATTTGGGGCTTTCCAAGGTGCAAATCCATCGGGAATGGGGGAGCACCAGATCTCTCCGGGCTTGGGGTCCCTCTGTTGGCTCTGGGAGGTATTTGGGATATTTTTGTCTCTTCCACCTGGAAAAGCCTTGGAAAAAGGTAAAGGATCCACCTTGGGATCCGCTCCTTCCCAAATTCCTGGTTTTATCCCGTTCTACCACCACTGACCTCAGTTAATTCCAAAGCTGGTGCAAATCCACCGGGAAAGGTGGGCAGCATTGGATCTATCTGACTTTGCGGGATCTGGGAGGTATTCGGGATATTTTTGGCTCTTCCACCTGGAAAAGCCTTGGAAAAAGGCAAAGGATCCACCTTGGGATGAGCCCGGCTCAGCAGCTCCTTCCCAAATCCCGCTTTTCTCCCATTTCTCTCCCGGTGACCTCGGTTGAACCAGCGCGTGTTCCTCAATTCCAAGCCTTTCCAAAGCTGTTGACTTCCCAGAAAAGCAGGAAGCGGAGAAAGGCGGGAATTCCATCCAGCTTTAATTTATCCTGGATTTGAGCGTATTCCAGGTCACTGATCACACACCCAGTCAGGATCCGCGGAATAAAGGAATTCCTTCCATCCCTTCATTTGCTTTCTCCCTAATAAATCTTCGTCCTGATTCCAACGGGATCGCTTCCCTTTTTTGTCCCTCCTTCCTGTCTTTTTTTGGGGGGGGCGGGGGAAATACACCTGGATACAGCCCGAACCCTCTGCTTTTCCAGACTGGGATTGGGAACCCAGGTTTGCCAGGAGTCATCCCTATCCCACAGGAGAAATGGGATCAAACCCACAAAACCCCTGGAATTTCCCTGTGGATGCTGGGCTGAAGCCCCCTTGGTGTCCAAGGAAAACCCTCTCGGAGGGTCTGGAATCACTGGGAATTCAGGAAAGGAGAGGGGATATTTCCAAGCAGGAAAAGCTGGATCTGCTCCACCTCTCCCAGTTCCAAGGGACGTCCCTGTCCTAGAGCGGCCCAGCACATCCCAGATCCCAGTTTTCCATCTTTTCCCTCCCTGGAGACCAAAAGCAGAGGGTCAATGGGACGTATTCAGCCAAGGAGTGAATCCAGGTTGGATGGGGCTTGGGAATGGTGGAAGTTGTCCCTGTCCATGGCAGGGAGTGGGAATGGGATCATCCTTAAGGTCTCTTCCCAGCCAAAAAATTCTGGGAATTTCTATGGGAAAAAATTCCGAACTAGGAAAGAAATCAGAGGCTGAAACCCTTTATTTGGAGAGGAGGTAAAGGAAGGGTTAAATTCCACCTAATCCGGATGAATCCAGGGGTTTGGCTTCTCCAAACACAGAAACAGGAGGATATTCCAGGATGGGAATCCACACTGGATAATTGGAAGCGCTTGGGATTTTCCCCCTTGTTGTGAGACTTAAATTCATTCCCAGGAATGCCGGCCTCAATCCCAAAACCCTGCAGTCCCTAAAATGCCGAGATCCATTGGAAACAGCATTCCCAAACCGAGGAATATTTTCCTGTCCAAGAAACCCCCCGGAAAATTTTTCCCAACCCATTCCTGTAGTTTTTTTTCTCCCTTTTTTTTCACTGGAGAACCAAGTTCCAAAGACGTCCTGACAGTTTTCCCGCTTTTCCCAGCCTCCATTCCGTTTTCCCTCGTGTTTAATCCACCTCGTTTGGACGATTTGCATCCCAGTTTCCCGGTTTCGTCCTTCCCTTCCCGGGCGTTTGTTCCCACCGATCCAAGGGCATCGCTCGCTTCCATCTTTCCCGATTTAATGATATTTATCCGTCATCGCCTGGGAGAGGAATTGGCCGGAGCTCAATTTGGCGAAAGGAATCGGGATCGCTTCCAGGACAATCCCACGGAACACATGGAATTTAATGGCCCCTTTTAATGTCCCCATCTGCAGCCGTTGTCCTTGGGATAAACCTGGATGCTGCTTCCCAATTCTCCTTGTGGAATTCCGCTCTCTGTCCCGACTCTCCTCTTGCTCCACCCACCCGGGCAGGTTGGTTGCTTTCCCTGGATTTTCCGGGTGATCCAGCGGCTGGATCGGAGTGATTTTTCCTGAAATCCACTTTGTGCTTCAGTCGCCGAGGCAATGGGTCACGGAACTCCCGCATGGATTGGGATGGAAGGGAGCTTGTGGATCATTCACCCTCCTCCATCCCAGGTTGCTCCAAGCCCTGTCCGATGTGGATTTCAACATTTCCAGGGATGGGGCAGCCACAGCTTTCCTGGGAAAACTGTTCCGGAGCTTCCCCACCCTCACAGGGAGGAGTTCCTTCCCGATATCCCATCTATCCCTGGCAGTGAGATGCCATTCCCTGTATCCCATCCCTCCATCCCTTATCCCAAAACCCCACCCCGTTTGCACCCAAGACTCAGCCCCATCCCGGAAAAAAACCCTAGGATGGCGCTGACGGGAATCCTCCTCCCTTTGGGGGAGCTATCCCGATTTTTGGGGGTGCAAATCCACATTTTCTCCACGGGGATAAAGCTGCCGGAGCCAAGCCCATCCTGCAGCATTCCAGCCCAAGGCAGCAGATCCCTGCTTTGGAAAAGCGGGATGCTTCCCTCCTCCTTCCAGCCGGGAGAAGGGGCAGCATTCCCATTCCCCATCCCAGCGCTGCTCTTCATCCCCGAGGCTGCTCCCGGGATTTTTGCACCGTTTCTCCCATCCCACAGTTCCTTCTTTTGGGACTTGATCCCGATTTTCTGCTGTTCGCTCGCCGGGGCTTTATCGCGACTCGCCGCTATGGTCGGGAGCCGGGATAAATCTTGGAACAGGGAATAAAATCCCGGCAATTCCTCATGGAAGCAAAGAAAGCCACTAGAGGGACCTTCGGGCTGAGCCACGGCGAGGTCACACCC
>VZTI01000343.1:1898-16869 GCA_013397865.1 Struthidea cinerea | reverse complement strand
CCCAAAAAACCCCCAAAACCCCACCCCCCCCCCCCCCCAAAAAAAAAACCCCAGGGAAAATCTCCCGGCAGGAAAACCGGGAGGCAAACACAGGAGTTAATTTGGGCCGGAATAGCTGCGGCTGTTTGTGGTTGTCCCTGACTCCGGAGCACCTGTGTTTGCTCACGAGCTTTTCCCAATCTGCCACAAAATGCCCGGGATTGTCACATGGGCCCGGAGCTTCCCGGCGCCTTGGGAATGAAAAAGCCGCAGCTTTTAGCGGAGTTAATCATTAATGCGCCGGCCTTTGTCCCGTTCCCGAGGCTGCCAGGCCTTTGATATCCCAGATTTTCCAGCGGCGCCCGGAGCCAGGTACTGAGGAGCCTGCCTGGAGCTGTCCTTTCCCTTGGGATTCGCTTCCCGGGGGGATCCATGCACCCCCGTGCCCATCCAGGAGTTTTTTCCAGCTGGCGCATCCAGCTCTCTGCCCCAACTTCATTCCTTTCTGGGATAAAAACCCTTTGGGATATTTCCCCCCCGAGCTTTTGGATTCCTAGGAATTGGGGGGTGCCGGGACAGGAACGCGGCTGCTCCCGCCCCTCTCCGGCTTCACCGTCCCTTCCCAACTTTCCACCTCCCCTTGTCCCAGATTGTTTGCCCAGGGCCCGGTTGTTCCAGGGGCACAGGGAGGAAAGGCTCCCAAATGGCTTCATTTCCTTGGAATTCCCCAATAAAATCAGTTTTCCAGCAGCTTGGAGCAGAATCCCCTGCAAAGGAAGGTCCTGTTTTTCCAGGGGCTGTGGGAAGGGAGGCACGGGGAAGGAAAACTCCGCAGTGGCTCCACTTCCTTGGAATTCTCCCATGAAATCATTTTGGAGCGGGAGCCCCCCCAGAGGCCAGGAGGCTTCCCATAAAACTGCTGGGAATGTGATTTGTGCTCCCGGAGCTCCGAGGCACAGTCAAACTCCAAGGTTCCTGAACTTTTCCTTGACTCCGTCAAAACCTGACAGCTCCTCCACGGAGCTGCCGGGACAGGGATGGAGGGGGAGCTGCGCCAGGGGCTTCCCAAGGCTCTGTTCCCACATTTCTGGCATCCAGGGATAGAAATCCAGCTGGGTCCACCCATTTATGGCATCCGTGGATAGAAATCCAGCTGGATCCCCCCACATTCCCAGTTGGAGAGCTTCCGATGCCTTCCTGATCATGCAAGAGATTCCCAGGGTTTCCCAGTGCTCTGTTCCCCATTTTTATTCCACCTAGGAATGGAAATCCAGCTGAATCCCACCACATTCCCAGCTGGAGAACTTCCAGCCCAACTCCCAGCGCAGGTGGAAGGCGCTTCAAATCCCATGTTTAATGAGGAATTCAACAGTTCCTCAATTTTTTGGCCCCCCTGTTGCTGCCTCTGGGAGCTGGACGGGAAAGCTCAGCCGCTCCATGGATTGACGCTGCTCCCTCTGGAATGCCCGAGGGGGAACTCTTGGAAAGTTTTCCAGGGATTCCTCTGGGAAGAGTTTTGAGGCCACTTTTGCCCAGGGAATTCTGCCCCCGGATCCCTCCTGATCCCGGCACACCTCAAAGCCACAAGGGAATGTGGGGCCGGCTCCCGATTTTTCAGATCCGAGAGGGAACTCCCTTCAATGTCTGGGATTTGCTCCAGGTGACTCACGGAGATAAAGCTCCCAAGGTCACCGAAGGAGCCGGGAAACCTGGAATTCTCCCCCCCCAGCGGATCCCCGCTCAGCTGGGATGTGCCTGGACAAGTTCCAAGCAATCCCTGGAGCGGCGGCATCCCCCCCACCCCGGGAACCTCAGGCTGGAATATCCCGGTTCGCGTGGAATTCAGGGATCAGGCCCTGAGCTGGGAGCAAACCCGGGGCAGGATTCCTAAAATCCAGGGAAACGTTGGAGCTCCAAGGCCAGGCAGAGCTTTGATCCCCTCGCCTGTCGGAACACCCAGGGAGGCTCCGCTCTTTTGCAACTCCGACCAAGAATTCCACTTAAACCACTCCAGAGCCGGAGAGCCGGGATTCCAGCCCTTGGAGGACACGGATCCAGCCCCAGGCCAGACTTCCAAGGGCTCTCCAGGCCTTGGAAATGCCTCCGTGCTCACGTCGCAGCTGGAACGCTCCGGGAGCCGCGGCTCCTGCACCTCCAGCTCCAATCCCTCGGGATTATTGACTCCTTGAAGCCTCGGAAAAGCAGCCAGGGAAAGACGTGGATTGGGGAGCCAGGATTTGGGAAGCAGAGCCCAAATTCCGGAGCCCACTGCTCCTCTCTCCCACCTCGGAGCAGATCCCAGCTCCCTGAGGATTCCAGCTGGGAAAGGAGGCCAGAGCCCTTTGGAGGGTGGGGATCTCTGGGATTGGCCACCAGGAAGGTGGGAAGCAGGATTTTCCCTCCTTTCTGCCAAATCCCAGCACTGTAGAGGTGGGAGGGGACCTCTGGATGTGGGAAGGAGCCTCAGGAGGTGGGAAGGAGCCCCTGGATTTCTCCCCAGAGCCTCCAGCAGGATGAGGTGCGAAGCCCTTGCTTTGCTCAGTCCTTATGGAATCATGGAATTATGGGAATATTCCAGCTGGAAAAGACCTCGGAGATCATCAAATCCAACCTTTGTCCCTTTCCCACTTTATCTGAGCACTGAGTGACAATTCCAGCTGTTCCTTGGTCGCTCCCAGGAATGGTGACTCCTCCAGTATTCCACTCCGAGCTTTTCCATAAAGAAATTCCTGACATCCAACTGAACCTCCCCTGAGGCCATTCCCTCTTATCCTATCGCTTGTTTCCCGAGGGAATATCCCGATTCGCCCACCTGGCTGCACCCTCCTTCCAGGTGAGGGGTGCAGCTTCCCGGTCAGAATTCCCGGAGGGAAGATTTTCCTTGCTTTCCAGAGGCTTTAGCTGGGAGCTGGATGTGCCTCCGCCCCGGGGGATATCCACAAATTTAACACACGGAACCTGGAAGCAGGGGCTGCCCGGGATCATGGATAAATAGATGTGGGATCAGCTTCCCCGGGGGGAAAACTCCAGGGTGCTAAAAGGCTCTTTGATCCAGCAGGGAGAAGATAAATGGGATAAATGGGATAAATAAACAGGACCTGCTGGAAGCACATCCACACTGGGAACACAAGTGATTAATTATGGCCTTTTCCAGCCGCAGAACTCCAATCCTACTCCTCAAAAGACTCCGGAGGCTCCGAGGGAAAAGCACATTTTAACACCGGCCTCGGAAACTCTCAGAGCGAGCGATCCAAGCTCCTTCCCGAATCCTTGTTCAAATATTTTCCCTGCTCCTTCCCCGCCACAGCCCGTTTGCCGTGTGCATCCCACGCCGGAGCCAGGGAGGAAGCGTTCCTGGAAAAATCACAAAGCCACTTTCAGCCGCAGAAATCCCCATCCCGAATCCAAACAGGGAAGCCTCTGTCCCTTGCCAGCCTAGGCTGGGTTTCCGCCCGGAATTAGGCAGGGAAAGGGAAGGGGCCGCTTTTCCAGCTGCGGGGTGGAAATCCTGCTTTTTTCCGAGGGGCTCTTTCCAAGCTCCGCGCTGACGGGATAGTCAGGACTCCCTGGATGGATGACCATGGAAGGGAATGCTCCAGGGAGCGGGTTGTGGGCATGGCAAATGGGTTTCCGTGGAAAAGCCGGGTCACTCCTATAACAGCTCTGTCTGGGAGGGCTGGAAAGGCTCGTTCCTGGAGCTGGAATCAGACAGATATTTGCTGGAATACAGGGTTATTCCAGGAGGCTTATTCCAGGGAAGGGGGGTGAGGATCTTCAGTTTGCCCCTTGGATCACATCCAGCCTGCTGGGAATGTCCTGGGAAGCCCCCTCAGGATAAGCCCCACAGCTCCAGAGCACGGATCAGCCCCTTCCCGGTGACCCGGAGCCACTCCGATGTTAACGGGATAATGAGTCTCCAGTGGGGAAATACGGAATTCCAGGGGTTGCTCCGGAGGGCTGGGATGGCCCGGATGTGGCTGCACATCCCATCCTGCGCATTCCAGACATCTCCATTCCATTAATGGGATGGGAAAAACACCTTTGTTCCATGGAGGGGAGCCCGGAAGGAGCCACCAGCAGCTCCAGGATTGTTTTCCATTATTAACCAGGAGCTGGACATTCCCAAGGCTCTCCGTCCAACCAGGAGGGAGCAGAGGGTGAGTGGCACAGATCCTGATTTTTCCCACATAAAGCTCCTTCCCGCTCTCATCCTGGCAACTCCGGTGCCAGCTGTCCCTGCATCCAGAGCTCATTCCCACCCTCCGTGTGTCCCCTCACCGTCATCCCACCAGATCCCACAAGGACAGGCTGGGCTCACTCCCAGGAAAGCAAGGAAGTCATGGATCATCCTGATGCATAGCGCCAACATTTTCATGGCCGATGCCTTCCAGAGGGGATATTCCAGAGGCTGGGAGCGTGCAGAGCTGACGTCACCTGAAGGTGACACTTGGGACCAAGGTATGGATGTGGTGGGAAGTATGGATTGACCAAGGCATGGATGTGACCAAGGCATGGATGTGGTTGGATTATGGATGTGGTTGAAGGTATGGAAGTGGTTGGAGTTATGGATGTGACCAAGGCATGGATGTGGTTGGATTATGGATGTGGTCGAAGGTATGGAAGTGGTTGGAGTTATGGATGTGACCAAGGCATGGGTGTGACCAAGGCATGGATGTGACCAAGGCATGGATGTGGTTGGGAGTTATGGATGTGACCCAGGCGTGGATGTGGTTGGATTATGGATATGGTTGGGAGTTATGGATGTGACCGAGGCATGGATGTGGTTGGATCATGGATGTGATTGAAGTTATGGAAGTAGTTGGAGTTATGGATATGACCAAGGCATGGACGTGACCAAGGCATGGAGGTGGTTGGGAGTTATGGATGTGACCGAGGCGTGGATGTGGTTGGATTATGGACGTGACCAATGGATATGGTTGGAGTCATGGAGAGCAGGTCCGTCCAGGGTGTTCAAGCACCAGGAGACTCCAAGATTTTGTTCAAAATCCAACAGAACAGCTCGGAGCCCGTCTGTGGTGGAAAGTCGGGAGCTGGGGACTCTGGCTGCGCTCCCTTCCCCCGGGATCAGCCGGCTCCCTGCTCCCGCTGGGCAAACACAGCCGGATGAGATAAGGGCTGTGTGCACAGCTCTCCGCCAAGAATTCCGAGCCCGACCTCCCTTCCCGACATCCACCTGCTCCTGGCTCCCTCCCCGTGTCCCAGCTGCTCTGGCCTCGGCCGCTTCACCCTTCCTATTCCCACTGGGAATATTCCATGCTGCTCCCGCTCCCACATTGTGCTGGGGAAATGGGGCTGGGCATGCAGCATGCCAGCAAAACTGATGGGATGTGGGAGAACACCCCCAAACAAAAAATTGGGAAGATGAGCTGCAGGGAGTCGGGATTTTGGGGTTGGGGTGATGGGATGAGCCCCACCGACGCGGACCCAGCGGACTGGGAATGGTAAAACCGGGTTTAACATTAATGCCGGGATTCCTGGGAGATTAATCCCAGAGATAAGCAGGACAACGGCGAGGCTGGAGGGCCCCGTGGCTCAAACAAAGGGATCTGGGAGCGGGTGGGAGCGGGAGCAGGGAAAGACGGATGGGTTGTTAAACATTGCCAGCATACCTGGCTGGAGCCATTCCCGGGTCACCGGGAACGGCAGCCGGGATTTGGGGTGGCGGATCCGACCAATTCCAGCCAACTTCCAGCCTCTCCCTTATCTCCGGCTCGCACGGGGGTGATTTCGGGATTCCAAAGGCGCTCCAGGACGTGGAAAACACTCCTGGCTGACTCAAGGTGTCCAAACCCACCCCACCCGGTGGGATCTGCCGGGCCAGGGGCTCCCAGTCTTCCCAGCAGAAGGAATATGGGAGCGTAGCGGTGTCTCCGCGTGGGTTTCCCCCTTCCAAACGTTTTCCGCAGGGTCCAAGGAGTGCCCACTTGGGCAATTTGGAATTTGCTCTGGCCTCTGAATCAGGGAATTTTCCCCCTCCCCAGGTGCTGACCGTGAGATCCATCCAGCCTGCGGGATCAATTCTCCCTAAAAATCAGGAAAACTCTGGGATTAAAACTGGCTCCTGCAACAACATCCCCAGGCAGCCTCTTCCCTATTTTCACGTCAGGCAGAAGCTGCGCCCGGGGAGAAAATCAGGGAATGGATCCCATCAACTTCTCCGCCTCTCCATCCTCTCCCCTGCTCTCCATCAAATCCCTTCCCTGCTCCTCCATCAAATCCCTTCCCGGCGTCTCCCGGCGGAGACGAGCCACTAAAGAACGGGATGTCAGGGCCACTCGGCTGTTCCCCCCATCCATTATCCCACTCCAAAGGTCTCACCTATCCAAGAGCCCCATCCATCCCCATTTCCAGGCGGCCGGGGCGGCCCCTCCCCTCCCAGCCCTTGGAGCCCTCTGCTTTCCATCAGATTTTCCAAGACAATGGGCGTCTGGAAGCTCCTTAACTCCTCGGGAAGGGGGGGGTTGTGGACGCAGCCCCGGTGGTGCTGGGGGGTGGCTCCCGGGAAAAACTCGCTCCTGGGACACCCCTTCCTTCCCAGAAAAGCGGGATCACATCCCCCCAGGCTTTTCCCTGCATTTTTGAGGGAGTTTTCCCGGTGTTTTTCCCCCAGTTGGATGCTCCTAAAATCCAGGGGGGTTAATTAATGGGATTTATGACTCTCTTTGACATCCCGAGTCATAACTTGGGACCGGGAATATGAAATACTCTGCCAGGGCGGCCGGCGGATTTCTGGAAGCGTGGGACGAGGCCAGGAGCGGGAGATGCCTTGTGGGAATCATCTTTTCCAGGCGGGACCTTCCTGGGACAACACCGATCCCATCACACGGCATTTCCCGGGAATGCGTGGAGGATGTACGTGACCCCCATGGGAATTCCCTCTGCATCCCTTTGGGCTGGATCCAGGGAGCTCCAATTGTCCAGGAAACTCGGGATGCCAGGAATTCCACGCAGGCTGTCCAGAAATTCCAAGGAAAATATTTATTGTGTTTTTATGGGTTTTTGTTAAAATTACTGCTGACATCGTCGCTCTTTTTCTTACTATTCCCACCATTCCCAAAATTATTTTGGGAGCGGAGCCCAACATTCTCAGCACAGACCAAAAACATGGGTTTGGGCTGGGTTTTATCCCCCCTCAGGTGGGATTTGACTCCCAAAAAACCACAGATTTTGGAAGTGCAAGGGGGGCCCAAGGGGCTCCGATCCCACCCAGCTGGACCTGGAAAACTCTGGGATGGTGCTGGAATGATCCCTCATTCCAAGGCCTTATCTCGTGGCAGAGAACCTGCGCTGGCACGGCTGCCAGGGGCACTTTATTCCCTTGGAAAGGAAGGCAGCAGAATTCCAGTGCCAAATCCATTGTTCCTGGAACAGGAATGACTCCGGGTCCTGCCAGGTTACAGAGCTCCCATTGTTATTCCAGAGCTCGGGATCAGCAGGCTTTGAAGTAGCTGAGGCGGGAACGCTCCTTCCTCTCCGCTTTGCTGCTTTTATTCCTTGATTTTGCCGCCCCTGCCCAATTCCATGATTTATCTTGGATAGGGATTGGAATGAGAGGAGAGAGGGGCTTTAGGGTGGCTTCCAACCCAAATCATTCCATGATTTAGGCTGGAAGTGGCCGCGGTGGGAAGCTGGGCGGAACTCCCCAGGACCGGGAATGTTGGCTCCAGCTCCGGGTGCTCTGGGGTTTGGGACGAGCTGGACACGGGCGGGAAGCACCAAATGCCAATGGGTTCCAGAGGGTCCGGGTACTACGGGGATCGGAGCAGCGGGATCAGCTGTTGGGAATCTCCATGGGACATGGGAATGTGGGGTGATGCTGTAGGTGGCTCTTTCCTTTCCGCTTTGCTGCTTTGATTCCTTGATTCCCCCCCCTGCCCCCAGTTCCATGATTTATCTCGGATAGGGATTGGCATGAGAGGAGCTTTAAATCCTCTCATTCCAATTTTCCATGATTTAGGCTGGAAGTGGTGTGGTGGGAAGTTGGGCGGAACCGCCCAGGACCAGGAATGTTGGCTGTGGCGCTGGGCTTTGGATGTCGGGACGAGCCGGACGCAGGCGGGAAGCACCAAATGCCGGTGGATTCCAGAGGATCCAAGTGCTTTCGGGAGCTGGAGCAGCCAGCTGGGAATCTCCAGTGGGCCATGGGAATGCTGGATCACCTCCAGGTGCTTCCTGGCCACCTCTGCCTGCTTTATCCCACCCCTCGAGCCCGCGCATCCCTCGGGAAGGAGCCGCTCCCTCCGGCAGCTCCTTCTCCCGGCTTTGTATCCAATTTAACCGCTGGATTTGAAATGCCAGCGGAGTTAAGAGGAGCTGATTAAAAAGCGGGAGCCTCATCCCAGTTTTTAAACACGGAGTTGCTCGGCCGTATTTACATTCGTGTCAACTTTAATTTAAATCCCGCATAACGATATTTGCTTCCCTAAATTTATTCCCCGGGAACGCCGCGCAAATTACCCGGCACCGCCGGCACCTTCTCTTTGTCTCCGGCGGAGTGGCTCGGGAATGAGCTCCGGGAAGTGTCATTCCGCCTCTTTAACGTCTCATTAATTAACCCATCCCGCTTTCGGGACGAGGTTGGAGCTGCTGGAGCCCGGAAAAGGAACTCCAGCTGGATCTGCCTTCAAAATGGGAATTGGGATAGGCTTGGCGACCCTCGTCCCTTCCATCTTGGGGCGTTCCACGGGAATTCATGGAATTAAGGAGCCCAGCCAGGATAAAGGCGCAAAACCCTTTTCCTGATGGGTTTTGGGATGGGCCAACCATGGGAATGGAAATCCGGTTGGATCTGCCTTCGTGATGGGAGTCGGGACAGGCTGGGTGATGCTCATCCCTTCCAACTAGGGATACTCTGTGGGAATTCACAGAATCAAGGAGCCCAGCCCCTCTTCCCCAGGGGTTTTGGGATGGGCCATCCTGGGGATGCAGCATTGGAGAGGGCAATGTCCAGGTGCTGCGGGATTTCAGGGACGTGTGGGATGAGCTCTGGGCAGCACAGGAGAAACGGGAGCCTCCTGCCTTCCGGTCTGACAACCCTGCGGAAAAAAGTGGGAAAAGTGAGAAAAAACCCACGAAAATCCGGTGATTCCTCGGATTTTTGGGGCAGCTGGAAATACCCCTTGGAATGTGGCATTCCTGCCGCTTGCTTGGAATGAGGACAGGGCTCCTTGCCCGAAGGGGTTTCCTTGCCCCAGGAGGTTTTCCGTTATCCAAGAGTGTTTTCCCCTCATCCGAGAGGTTTCCCTTTCCCTTTGTCCAAGAGCTTTTCCTTGCCCCAAAAGGGCTTCCCTGCCCCTGCAACCTTTCCTCGTTCCCAAAAGGATTTCCTGGCCATCCCAGGAGATGCCAGCCGAGGGACGTGGGATGAACCCTCCAGGGGCGCACGGAGCCTCATCCCAGAGCCTGGAGCTTGGCTTGGGAATGCCAGCGGAGGCAGCTTTTGCTGGGTCCGTGGAATCGGGGAAGGGCCCTGCTCTTACCTGGCCGGAGGACGGGGCCCCGCAACAAAAGGGGTTGGGGATCCGTGGAAAAGCCATGGGCCGGAGCCCGGATCTTGGCTCGGGAATGCCGGCGGGGGCAGCTTTTCCTGGAGCGGTGGGATAAGGGAACCGGGGAATCAGGGAAGGGCTGCAGCTGTGCCCTTATCTGGCCGGAGGCCGGGGCTCCGCAACAAAAGGGATTGGGGAGCCGGGTGATCCATGGAAAATCCATGGGCCCGGCATTGTGGCCGCCCTTCTGCTGAGCAAATAGTCCAAACTGTTCATTCCCATCTCCCATTCTCTCCCCGGAACGTTGTTTGTGTCCTTGCATTTCATTCTGCGGGAAGATTGCTCCCTGGGCCTGTGAGCAAACAGTCCGGAAAAGAGCCAACTATCCCGGCTTTTCCCTGGAGAACTGGCATTTTTATTCCAGCTCCAAGCTGTCAAAGAGCTGGAGAGTTTCTGTCCGGATCCTGAATTAATTGCTTTAAGCTGGAGCAGCCTCCAAATGGCCGGGAGATGTTTATTAATAACGGTTCTCCCGGTTTTTTCCGGAATTTTTTTTTTGTTCCAAGCTGTGCTCTCCCATCCCGTGCCCTCCATTAAGCGCCCCCGCTCCAAGGAAAAGCCGCTTACGGGGAATTAGGGAACGGCTCCCGAGGTTTTGGCGGTAGGACTTTGGGGACGCCGGGAAGGAGACGGAGATGGATCAGCGGGAGAAGGAGCGGGATGGCGTTTAACCCTCGGTAATTAACGAGGAAATTAACGCAGGGGGGGGACAAAAAAAAAATTCCAGGCGGGGAACTAAACGGATTTGTGCTAAACGCGGCCATCCCGCTTTAAGGAATGAAGGAATAAAGCAATTCCGACGCCGCTGGAAAAGCGGGAGCCGGGAGCGCCTTTGTGTAAATTTCCCACTTGACTTTTCATTATGTACCTGCCCCAAACCCATCTGTATGGATGGGATCAACATGGAATGGGAGAGATAAAAGCCGGAATAAATGTGCTTTGCATATCCCACCGCTGAACCCCCCTCCCCTCCGCCGCTTTCCCCGGAGCCGCTTTTCCAGGCAGCTGCATTTTCGGGAATAAATCATTTTGCCGAGGGAAGGAGAGGGAAGCGGAGTGGGGCCGCTCAAGTGTTTGCTTGGAATATTGATCCTGTCAAAGGAACGACGGTTAATGAGTAACCGGGAAAAATATGCCGGATCTGCCTGGGCTCCCGGCCGGAGCATGGATACGGCTCCGGGGCCCCTCTGGATCCGGGAGCAGAGGGAAGAAGGGGGACAGGGCCTGCAGCCCACAGGGAGACCCCGAATTCCAGGGTGTTTGGAATCTCAGGGCTCTCTGCATCCCAAATCCTGCCGCATCCCAAATCTTGCTGAATCCCAAACCCGCGATAACCCAAACCCTGCCACTACCCCATCCCTGCCATATCCCAAACCTCACTGTATCCCAAATCCTGCCGCTTCCCAAACCTGCTGCATCCCAAACCCTGCCACACCCTAAACCCTGCTGATGCATCCCAAATCCTGCCCCGTTCCAAGCCCTGCCGCAACCCAATCCCTGCCACATTCCAGACCCTGCTGCATCCCAAAGCTGCCACACCCTAAACCCTGATGAAACATCCTATATCCTGCCCCATCCCAGACCCTTCCGCATCCCAAACCCTGTGCCGTCCAAACCCTTCTGCTTCCCAGACCTCGCCTGGTTCCAGCCCCCTTGCCCGTTCCTGCAAACATGGAGGGGATCCCATGGGATCATCCTCTTGCACACCCAGGTGGCTCTTCCCCCAATCCCAAACATCCTCAATTTCACCCGGATGAGGAATATTCCTGCCTTAAAAGCAGCTGGAATTCCTGCCCTGTCCATGGGGTAATCCGGAGCCTGGAGCAAGCTCCCTGTCCTGCCCAGTTCTCCCTTCTCCCACCCCTTCCTCCTTTTCCGTGGATCCCAACACCCCAGAGAGCTGGAGAACGCTCCTTTCTCCTTTTCCCCCTTGTGAGGAGAACTCCTGGTGGGATTTATTTTCCCGTCAGGAACAGGACAGGGAAAAGGTTAAGAGGCACTTCAGGAGATCCACCCCATTCCGAGGCTTTTATTCCCAATCCCGTTTCGGCAGCTCCCGTCATCCCAAGTGATGAATTCCTTCTCCTCCTCCTCCTCCTCCTCCTCCTCCTTCTCCTCCTTTTCCTTCACGTCCTTGTGCCGGGAAAAGCAGCCCCGCTCTGGCACCTGCTTCCCGCTGGATTTATTCCTTGGAGGATCTTGCCACGTGGGAATTTCTCCCGGTCAGGCAGCGGATTTCTGCCTTTCCCTATGGAAAAGGCCCTTCCCGGTGTTTTTCCCTCTGCCCCTAAAAATCCACACTGGGAATTTATGGGAGAGGAGGGTGGGGAAGCAGAAGAAACAAAGGGAAAAGCAGGGATGAGCCGGTGACTTCCCAAACTGGAGATTTCCTCTGGATGCTCCCAAAAAACCGGCTCTGCCGTCGGCTCAGCATCTGCAGGGATTTTATGGGTTTGGGAGTGATGGCTCTGATTGGAGCCAGGGGGACAGAAACTCCTGGAAAAGCCCCTTTGGAAGCAATTCCCACCTTCTGTCCCCTTTTCCCGCCCAGGGCTGCTGGATTTGTTCCGTCCCCACCCCCCCATTCCCAGGAGTGCTTCCAAAACGGATTTGTGCATCCAAACTTCCATCGCTTCCCTGTTTTCCTCCCACCATGGATCCCGGAACTCCAAGGTGGGACAATTCAGGGAAGCTTTGGAAGGGGTTTAATCCCCACCCACTTTTACGGGATTTTTCCTGCCAGAATTTTTCCTCCTCTCCAAAGCCTTCCCCGCACTCACCCTTGGGAAAACCCCCCCCGTGCATCCCTCAAATTTCTGGGAAACTCAGCATTCCCGAGGTGCTGTTATTTTTCCCGCTGCTTCCATGAAGGCCGGCAGGATCCATACCCATCCGGGATCCATATCCAGGCCACGTCCCCATTCCTGCCGGGAATTACTGGAGCGTGACCCAGGTATCGCTGCCGAGGACAGACACAAAGAGGCAATCGGAGATGGGAATCTTGGCCTTTAATAGGGATGAGGACATGGATGAATCCCGATTTATCCCAACTCCCGCTGCCACCGACTCCGTGTCCATTAGCTGAATAAATAAAGGAGAGGGAAGGGAGAGCGGGAGCAGGGATAGGCAGAGCATTCCAAGGGCTCCCAAATCCCCCAGCAGCGCTGCCTTGGGAAGCGGGGCAGGAATCAGATCCCCACCTTCCCACTCCAGCTGTTTTCCAACAGGGAAGAGGAGCATTCCTTGTAACGCTGGCGGGAGGAAAGCCCTGTGGAAAAGGGCTCCTTCCCAAGGGAGAGCTCCTTGTCCGGCCTTCCCCGGGATCCGGGTGCAGGAATCCGTGGAGTGTCGGGAATTCCCAAAGCACAGCCTCATCCCAGACGATCCCTGCCTTTCCCACATTTTCCTTGGAAAAGGGGCTCCGTGGTCCTGGGGAAGGGAGAGGGTGGAGTGGGAATGAGGTGGGATGTGAGGAGGGGGAGCTGCTGGAATGGGGTGGGAAAAGGAGGGAAAGGGGAAGGAATGAAAGGGGGGAAAAGGAGGGAAACGGGGAAATGAGAAGGGGAAAAAAGAAAGGGAAAAGGGGAATGGAAAAAAGAGGGGGAAGGAGGGAAAGGGAAAGGGAAAGGGAAAGGGAAAGGGAAAATGGAAAGGGAAGGAGAGGGAAGGAGAGGAAAGGAAAGGAAAGGAAAGGAAAGGAAAGGAAAGGAAAGGAAAGGAAAGGAAAGGAAAGGAAACAGGAAAGGAAATGGGAAAATCCAGCTGGAGCCGTCCCTGCCCCGCTCCCCCCGCAGCCACCTCTGCCTCATTCCCGGGTTTTAAACACTTTTCCTTTTTCCTTTCCTTTTTTTCCCGCTAGTTTTTTCCTTTCTTCTCCCTGGAATTCCACTCCCAGCTGTCCCTGCCAACAGAACAGCGCGGGGGGAGCCTCCACCCCTCCACCCATCCCTCCCTCCCTCCATCCCTGCATCCCTCCGTCCATCTTTTCCCAAAAAATCCCCATCCCGGCCTCGGGGCAGCTTTTCGCGTCGTCCCATTCCCTCTTCCCGCTGGGATCCATCCCTGCGGGGGCACAATCCCCCTGTCCCCGCCGTCTGGAGCCCATCCTGGGATTTTTCCAGTGTTCCACAGCCTCTGGACACCCCGGAAAGGGACGGCTCCTTCCAGAATATTTGAGGGGAAAAAAAACCCGATTGCAGGGATATTTTTCCACTTTTTCCCCCCTTTTCCCCCCATTTTTTCCCGTGTTGAGTTTTTTGCTTCCTTTGATTTTTCTTCTTTGAATTTTTGAATTTTTCTTTTCCATTCCTCTCTTTTATTTCCCTTTCCCCCCTTATTTTCCTTTTCCTTTTCATTTTCCTTTTCTTATTTCCCTTTTCCCTACTTTTCTTTTCCTTTTTCTTCTTTCCTTTTTTTTTCCTTTCCCTTTTATTTTTTTCACTTCTTTTTCTTTTTCCCATTCCATTATTATTATTATTATTATTATTATTATTATTATTGTTTGGTTTATTTTAGTTTAGTTTAGTTTAGTTTAATTTAGTTTAGTTTAGTTTAGTTTATTTTGGTTTATTTTATTTTGTTTTGTTCCCCTTTTTTTTATTCCCTTTTATTCCCTTTTCTTTATTTTATTTCTTTTCTTTTATTCCAAGAAACCCAACCGCTCCCAAATCCACCTTTCCCACCTTTCCTCGGCTCCAGCGGGATCAATACGGAAACAACACCAAAAAAAGCCACCGAAAAAAAAGAATAAGAAATAAAATATCCTGCCAGGTCCTTTTGCTCTTCCCGCATCCCGCGGCTCCGCAATCCCGGCTTTAACATTCCCAGGAATCCGGAGCCGGCGGCTTCCCCGCCACCCTTTAATATTTCCTCTCCTATTCCCCTGGAATAAACTTCCAACCTTTTCTCTTTTTTTCCCTCCTCCTGCCTTTTTCCAGCCTCTTCCCTACCTGGTTTTTGTGGGTTTTTTGGGATTAACCGAGGAGGATTTTTCCCCCCCACCTCCCCCAAAAAAATCCAGGATTAGGGCAATTTCTGGGAGAAATAGTGGGAGCTGCCTTGAGCCTGAGCGGAATTACAGCTTGGAAAAGGAGGCTCCATCAGTTTCCCGGGAGACGGGATAAGCCCTACTTGGGTGTTCCAGCTCCTTTTAGCCCCACTAATAATTAGTCCCATCCCAGCCCCGAGTTGTCCTGGGTTTTTTTGGGTTGGTTTTTTGTTTTTTTTTCCCTGGGACCATCCAGAAATGCGCTGGATGCCGCGGGCAGGGAAGGCAGGGCCGGCTCTTCCAGCCTTATCCCGGGGGAAAAGCCTTGGCGGAGGGGGGGGAATTTGGGATCCCACCGGAGCATCCCCGTCCTCTTTGTGCTCGGATGTCCTTGGAGCCATCCCTGAATGTCATTGAGGGCCGGGATAATTAAAAA
>VZTI01000342.1:0-20635 GCA_013397865.1 Struthidea cinerea | reverse complement strand
CCATCCCATCCCATCCCATCCCGCTCCCCAGTGCAGCTCGATGTTTCACCTGAGCCAGCCCTTCCCAACAGCTTCCCAAATCTTTTCCATGGGCAGCCGAGCTCCAGGGTTGGAGCTGCTTCCCACTGTGTCGCCCCTGACTCCAACCCTTCCACTGGCATATTCCCAACCTGTGGATATTTGACACTTCTCCACGTCCCCACCTCTGCCCACGCTGAGTTTGACCCCAGCCTTTGGCCAAACACTCAGAGATGTGACCAGTGTCTTCCTCATGGTTTGGCCCACTTTTTTTTTTCCCTTTTTTTCCCCCTCACTTGATATCCCACTTCTTGGTTTTCCCTGGGGAAAAAACCAACGGCAAAGCAAAACAAACCCCCAAATGCAAAAGAACCTGACAGAGAGGAGCAGCTCGGTTCCTGCTGTGTCCCATGTGCCGTGGCGTGGAGTAAAAGGAGGAGGAGGAGGAGAAGGACGAGGCATTACACAGAAGGGGCATCTCATCCCAACACTCCGTCTCATTCCATGCATGGAGCTGGGAAAACCCCACCTACTCAGCAGCGGCCTGGCACGAACACCAAGCGCTGGATCCTCGGCTGCTGCAGCGTTAAAATCTGAGCGGGGTGGGAAATTTTAATGACAAGGAGATAAAATATAGGTGTTGAGGGGCCCCCCTCCATCCCAGCCGAATTCCCGGGGGGGTTTGCCGGGCTGATCCGTCTCCGTGCTGCTATTCCCAAGCCTGTGGGTGGGCCGAGATTGGCAGCAGTGCCAGCGTCGTGCTGCCACCCGCCACGCCGAGCCCGGAGTTACGCAACGGGACGGGAGACAGAGTGGGGAGAAACACAGCAGGCTCCAGGAAAGAACTGGATCCTGAGAGATTTGGGCTGGGATCCCTGGGATTCAGGTGCAAAAGGAAGACACGGACAGATAAAAGCCCCCGTCTGTGGTGCCTGCCCCAGCAGCTGGGGGAGCCGCAGCGCTGTAAGGAACGGGAGCACCACGTTCTGCTTGTTTGGGAGAAGGGATACGAGCTTCCTGTGGGATCTCCCTGGTGGAGCCACCACCTTTCTCCCCTCCCTGGGGCCCGGGGCGTTTTGAGCTGCTCTTGCCCCACCTGCTCCTTGGCACGGCCCGTGTCACAGCTGGGAACTCCGCTGCGTCCCCGCGGCGCGTCCCCGCGGCGCATCCCCGCCGCACAGCACGTCCTCCCCGCGTGTGCCTGAGCAGCAGGCAGCGGGGAAACTCCCCGGCTGGAATGTGGCTGCTGGCACCCCCGAGAGCACGGCCACGTGCCAGCGGGGCGAGCCCGGCCGCCTCTTCCACAATCCCAGCCAGGGCTGGGAGCTCCAGGAGCTGCACTGTGGCCGAGCAGGATTTTCCATCCCAAACTCCTTCATGAGCACAGCCTGGCTCTGGATGCTGCAAACCCCCTTCCTGTAGCACCTTGGGCCCCAAAACTTTAACCATGACCTTACAGGGAGCCTGAAGGAAAAGCTTGGGCAACAGAGACCTGCTGGGAAACTGGGAAGTACGGGTGAAGCACTGAAATCGCTGTAATGAGGGCGCGCACAGATCCTGTTCTGCAACACGGCCCCTCATTAAGTCCCACAAGGTGTGGGGAGCAGGGATGCGGTCCCTGCCATCCCTGTCAAGGTCAGAGCCCTGGGGGCAGCCAGGTGTGGCATGGGACAGCCAGATGTGGCAAGGGACAGCCAGATGTGGCAAGGGACAGCCAATCCCTGGCTGGGCATGTCCAGCATCCTTTGATCTTAACTGCCACCCGATGCCTTCCTTTGGATTTGGGGGCTGAGGGCTAAGACAGCTGCTAAAATTCCACGTCCCTGCTCCTCCAGGCAGAGCCAAACCCATCCTCAGGGAGCTAAAGGAGAGCTGGGCACAGATCCCAAGGCTGCTCCATCCCTGTGGGTGCAGCTCTGGGCTCTCTGGCTTTGGCACACCTGGAGGCAGAGCTGGTGGGATCACAACCCAACCTGCGCCAGGGCACAAGTGCTCTCCAATCTGGCACGACTCCTCTTCTCCCTGCTGGTGTTTACCTGGGAGAAAAGGCTTTGCAGGTACCCCAGCCCCTCCGTCCCGACTGGACGCACACGGATCCCATACCCACAGGGTGCAGCCTTCGTTTCCCTCACCTCACAGCTGTGATAAAGCCCTGGCAACTCTTCCCTCCCGCTTTTAGCTCAGCCACTCCGTTCTTTAGGTTCCTACAAATCCCTGCCTCTGCTACTTCCTCCGAACAATGGGAATAATATTTACCAGCTGCCCCTGCAAATCTGAAGGGTATGTGGCAACCCTCCTGGAGAAAGCACAGACTTCAAAGACGCTTATAATAATGCACATTATCTTTACACCACATCTATAATTACAGCCAAGCACAGTCTGTCTTGCAAAACTGGAAAATCTCTCACATCTCGGGGTTATTTCGTGCTCTAAAGCGCTCCCAGCTCCAGCACGGCTCCGAAATCCAAGCAGGAGCAGCTTTGGAAAGGCTTTTGGATCCTTTTTTATCATTATTAGGAGGAAAAGCAGGACAGGCTTTGCTCAGGTGCCCAAACAGGATCCCCAGGGATCCTGCAGCCCATCATTATCTGCTTATCCGGCACTGCGAGTCAGCTACAGCTGAGCCACTCTGGGCCTTGTCCCAAAAGTCGTGTCAAAGGCAAGGCTGGCACATCCAGTGCCAAAGGTCCCACTGGCCAGCTCAGCTCGGCTGTCCCCACCCAGTTCAGCCCAGTTTGTGTCTGCTCCCTTCGCTGGGGAGCAGCGTCACAGCCCTCAAACTTCTGGGATCGAGGGGCAGGAATGTGGGACAGCTGCTGCTCCCAGCACAGACCAGCGGGGAATCAGAGCTGGACAAGGATCCGGCATCAGTTCCCAGGCACTGCAGAGCAGCCTGGGCTCACCTCACCTGGCACCTCCACGCAGGACGGAGGACTGCTGGCCTTCCAAAGGTTTCCCACCTGGCTGAAAGCAGCACCTTCTCCCAACCCCCCAAATTCCAAGAGTCTCTCAAAGCCACCCATCTCACAGACGTGCTCTGACACAGGCAGAACGTCGGGGTTTCATTCCTTAGAAACACCTGAACCATGCCTCTCCTCCTCCAGGAATTCCCAGCTATGTGAAAAACGTGAACCCTCCGCTGCAGTGCCAGCCCAGTTACTGACCAGCACCGGCCCCTGAGCCACATTCCCATTCAGCCTGATCCTTCCAGACAGGATTCCCGTGGTTTGGCACCGTGGGCTGTGCCTTCCCCTGGGGTTAACCAAGGCCCTGCCTCACGCAGGCCTGTGCCAGGCGTGGCCGCTGCTCCTACAGGGGTCAGGAGCGAGGCAGGCTCGCTTCCACCAGGAAATTCCCGTTTCTTCCTCCCCCCTGCTCACCTTATTCCCGTCGTCTTTCCCGGGTGCAGCTGTGAGTACTACGTGAACGACGCCCCGCGCGTGGTCCTGGACAAGCTGGAGAGCCTCGGCTACCGCGTGGTCAGCATGACCGGCGTGGGCCAGACCCTGGTCTGGTGCCTCCACAGGGAATAGCCAGGGAGAATCCGGCATTCCACCCGGACACCATCCTGCTGGAGATCGTCTTCTGGGACTGGCAGCAAATTTTTCCCCCTTAATTCCCTCCTGCCCCAGACTCCAGGCACTCGGGCAGGGGGAGGAAGGGGAGGGAGGCAGAGCTGGACCCAGTGGAATTTTGCCACCCCTGTCATTTCCCACGAGCAGGGGGAGGAAGGTATGCCCAGACTCAGGCAGAGGGAACAGATGGCTCCAGCTCTGCCTTCAGCGGGATGGCAGTCTGGCAAACTCCAGCTTTTCACATTTTAATCGTGTATTCAGCATGCCCTGGAGGAAGCTCAATAACAGACCTGTCTGCCTCCTCCTCGGGCTGCCCCGGAGAGCTCCGTGCCTTCTCCCGGGCCAGGGGGCTAGGGAGGGACACCGAGCACGGACACCGTCCCACCTCATCCCTGAAATCCAAGGGGGATTACCCCTAAACCTACCCCCAGCGCTCCGAGAAGCCCTTCCCTCAGCAGCAAGGCAAGGTTCCATGTCAGCAGCAGCACCACCAGGCTTCCCGATCCCAGACTGCCCTCCAAGCCTAACACGGGGCTCCCAAAATAACACAGAAAGGCTGTGTGACTATTCCAGGTGCAGGAATCTCTAATCCCAACACTGGTGGAATATTTGGGGCTGTGTACGGATCCTGCTGTGGGGGTAACGCCAATAAAACACTGCTCCAAAGAGACCAACGTCCTCCTGTGGGTTGCTTAAAGCTGTTGCCAAATCCCTCTGGGTCCAAGCTTTCAGGGATTAAAAGCTCCAAGGTTTGGTGTTCTGATGGCACCTCTCACACCCTGTCCCATGGGATGGGGCAGCTGCTCTGGGCACACACTGACAGGGTAACACCTGCACTCTGTGAAGCTCAGGCAGCCATTCCCACCCCAAACCTGGAAAGGGACAAGGGCCGCAGTCCCTGGGAGTTTCTATTCCCACAACACCTTTAAAAAAACAGGAGGTTTATTGACTTAAATTAAGAAACAGCTCTGGGGGCACGGAGGGGTGGGGAGAATCCATACTCTCATGCTAAGTGTGGGACTTTTCCTCCTCGTCTTCCCGCTGGAGCTGCTCGATGAGCTGCTGCCTCTCGGCTGCCTGGCGCATCCTCATCATCACCAGGCTCTCGTAGTCCCGCTCCGACACCACCGACGCCTGGGAAGGAGCAGGAAACGCACACGACCCGTCAGGGCAGCACAGACTCCCAGACCCTCCCCAAATCCCCCTCACAACACCAGTGTTCCGGGCAGGAAGCGGTTTGATCCCACAGAAATCGGGTGAGGTGGGCGAAAGCTGCCTGGCTACGGGAAACAACCAGGAATTGTTATTAAAATGATGATTAAAAACAACCAGCAGTTAAGTGTGGTTGGTGAGGAAAGCGAGGGACAGACAGGGAGCCAGCATTCCATGAGGCTGGATGGGGCAGTATTTGGGATGACAAGCTCACCCTGCACCTACAGCGTTGGCGCCCAAAGTCCAGCGTACACTTCACCTGTTATAAAGGCTAATGCCATAAAGAATCAAACCTTTGTGGATTAGTCATGGAAGGGACTAAGCCTGATGGTGCTGAGGCCCTGGCACAGGGTGCCCAGAGCAGCTGTGGCTGCCCCTGGATCCCTGGCAGTGTTCCAGGCCAGGTTGGACAGGGCTTGGAGCAGCCTGGGACAGTGGAAGGTGTCCCTGCCCATGGCAGGGGGTGGCACTGGATGGGCTTTAAGGCCCCTTCCCACCCAAACCATTCCATGATTCCAACAGCTGCCATCAATGACCTCGGAGGTCTTTTCCGACAGGAGCAATTCCGTGATTCTAAGCGGCTGCAGAAAGAAAACCACCGGGGATGCTCCCAAACAGGAGCAGAGCAGTTTTCCAAAGCTCCCGGAGCCTTCCTGCTGCGTGTGGCAGCAACAGCCACGTCAAGGCAGCCGACTGCAGACTGTGCCTAATGAAGGTGGGCAGCAGATGACAGCTGCTCCGGGGCTTTGGCACTGCTCCCAAAGCCACTCCACACTGGTAGGTGGCCGCGCTATTTTGGATGCATGAAAGCACTGCAAGGCTTGGAACCATCCAGCTCGTTCCTTGACAGTTCAGGTGGAAATAAAAGCGTCTTGACAGAAGGTGAATGGAGAAAAACCGCTTCCTGTTCATTTTTTTAGGAAGTGGGTTAAGTGGTGATGGCAGAGAGCCACGGGATCCCACAGTGGTGTGGGTGGGAAGGGATCTGAAACGTCATCACCTGGTTCCAACCTCGTGGCATGGGCAGGGACACCTTCCACTAGCCCAGGCTGCTCCCACCTGGCTTTGAACGCTTCCAGGGATGGGGCAGCCACAGCTTCTCCAGATATTTAAGGATTTCTTAGGAAGCAGAAGGGATACGAAGGCAATAGAATGGCTACACGAGTCTCTGCATGGAAACACGGGCGAGTGCAATTCCTTATCCCGTGCCAGCAACGTGGTTCCTCCGGCTGCGAGGACACAAGGAAAGCCCACAACAGATAAGGGAACATCAAGTGGGAAATTAAGAGTCTAATTGGTGTCTTAGGAGCCACCTGAGCGAAATGACCTTTGGGTACTGGCAGCAGCAGTCTCTGAGAAAGCACCGATGGTATCAGCCCTCAGCCAGGATCCTTCCAAGTCCCATCCACCAGCCCCAGGAACTTGCTGGGCTTGGATGGAAGAGGCTGCGTGAGACTCATGCAGATGAATCACCCACACAAACCTGAAGCCCCACCTCGCACTAGGGATGAAATTTAAAACAGACATTTAAAACAGGAGATTATCTGCAGCCTGGTTTGGGAGCTCTGCTGACACGAGGAGCCCTCGGAGTGGCAGGAGGGAGAACGGCCTGATCCAGGTGGGCTCCCAGCACGTGCTCCCGGGTGCCCGAGCGTGGGCTGGGGCTTCGCCACTCCACACACCTACTTCCTGCAATCCTGGCAATTACCAGCCGCGTGAAACCCGGTTTCTGACGTGGCTGACTCAGCGAGGGCTTGGCTCAAAACAAACACATCCACGCAGGGAGCCGCAGCCCGGGAAGCAGCGACGGGTGGCACATGAAGGGACGGCGGCGGCAGCGCTGGGGAGCTTTGGCGTTCTGGGTCCAACCTGGCTGAATTCCTGGACTCCTGGCTGAGTTCTCCCCGGACTTGCTGCTTCACCCTGGTGAGCGTGGCCGGCCCAGTTCTGCGAGTGCTCCGGCAGCTTCTCCTCTCCGCTCCTGGACTCCGGGCTGCTCCAACAGGGCGTAAGTCTCCTTGGCACTCCATTCTCCCGACGCTGCCTCCCGCGTTGTGGCTTTTTACATCCCCCTTCGCCCGTATTCCCTGGGTTCCTTCGGTGGGACTGAGTCACCGTCTCGTTCCCAGCCACCCACGGCGCTTCTCCGGCGGTGCCCCTCCGCAGAAGGTGCCCGGTTACCATGGCACCCGAGTGCCCTTCTGTTCTAGATGCCAGATTAGATCTGTTCTCATGGTGACTGTGCCTCTGCTGTTCCCCACCAGCCCGGAGCCGCAGCACGCGTTTAACGAGCTCGCTCGCACACCGCCGCTCCCCTCCGCTCCGGGAGGAGACTCCTAGAGATCCGGGCTGAGCCAAGTGCTCCTTGCCACGGCGTGGAGTTTGCATCTCCTGCGCTACCAGCCTCTCCGTTTCCCTCGCAGCTCCGGGAGCGGGGCAGGAAGAAGTTGTTCCTGTGGCGTGGCTCGCTGCCGATCCCCCGGCTCCTGCCTGTGAGGAGTCAGCATCGCTGCTCCTCGCTGCCTTGCCTCAGCATGGATACCTGGCGCAGGGGGTCCATCAAGTCCACCACCTTCTTCCGACGCTTCTCCCTCCGGAGGCACAAAAAGCTGGGCAACCAAGTCATCATCCTGAACCAGAACAGCCACACGCTGGATGCAGACGGCCAGAAGAGGGAATGCTTGAGGGATCTGAAGGACAAGTCCGAGTACCTGTCCTGCCAGAGCGAGCAGAACCTGGCCAAGGCGCAAGCCCCTCCCAAGCCTCCCCGGCTGTACCTGGACAGTTCCAGCTGCCCCAACATCATCGATCACACGGATTCCCACTCCGACCTCTCCTTTTCCGACGCTGCTCCGTACCACAAAGCCTCTCCAACGCACAAGGACCAGGCGACAGACCACGGCCCCTCAGAGGCGGGCCTCCAGAACAGCACCACTCTTCCCGACCTGGCTGACCCCTTCCTGTCCTTCAAGGTGGATTTGGGGCTATCGCTGCTCGAGGATGTGCTGCAGACCCTCAGGAAACAGAACCCGAGGGATTACGCCATTTGAAGGTATCCCTTGTCCATCGCATCCCAGTCACTCGCCGCTGCTGCCGCTTCCTCCGACCCCGGCGGGAGGAAGGATGCTGGAGCGCGCCTGTTGTGTGTGGCCTGTTTTGTTGTCCTCGCCTCACCCGCCACAGACCATCCCTGTCCTGGCCCAGGAATCCTCTGGAGCAGAGCTCACGGGCTCCGTGCTCAGGTGAGAGCACTGCCTGCTGTCTCGTGGGCAGCTTTCCGCTCCCCACCCCGGGAATTTCCCACTCCGGACCGCGCGTCCCCTCCTCGGGGAAGACTGGATTTTTTTGGGAAAGACTTATTTTGGGGATGCGACACTGTGGGGCAGGGACACACAGGGATTTGGCACGGGATCACTTGTGGAACAGCAGGCAGCCTGCAAGGAGGCAGCAGCACTGCACCCCAAAGGCAAAGCTTTGAGGGCTGAGAGACGGGAACTGGGGCTCCTCCTCCCACCCTGTTTGGATGTGAAAGCTCAAAGCTGTTCCTGCGTTTTTTCTCTTCCTCCTTGTGGGTTTCTTCTCCCCTAACTCCAGTGCAGGTGGCACTCCCGGCCTGGAAACAGGTAAGCATCCATGCAGGCTCCTGACACAGCACCAGCAGTGGATTTACCCTCCTGGCAGGAGAAGAGATGTCTCTGACACTGCTGCCTCACGCATGCACTGAGCTCCCAGCTGTACAGACATGGAAGAATAAATGTATCTGTGACTGGAAGTGTCTGGTTGCCTCATTTCTTCGGGAACAAGCCACAGAAATCCCAGGCACCAGGAGCACAGGGTATCTGGAGTGGCCCAGACCCATCCTCCCCGGCACTGCAGGGTTTTATGAGGCGAGGGGAGGGGAACCAGTGTGGCTCTGCTTCTCTGGGCTGGGGGAAGGACAGAGCTGCTGGGACTTGATTTTCCCCTGAGGAGAGCTCGCACAGCTCGGGGCAAGACAGGAACAGTTCCCCACCCTGGGCTGGACAGTGGGAAGGGCTTTGCCAGGCTGAGAACACTTTGGGCAGCATCAGGACAAACTGTTGACAGAAACTACCAGTTCTTACCTTTTTGACTATCAGGGCTCTTTTAAAAAATAACAATAACAAAACCTCCACGCCCCCAGATAACCAGGAGCTTTGGAAGTGGCCACAGCCAAGTGCAGGGACATTCCAAAGAAGGCACAGCTGCCTCTCACGCTGTGAGATTCACCTCCCAAAGCCAGCTAATAGGAAATAAACCCTCTGAAACCTCCAAGGAGCTTAGAAAAGGTGCAAGAGTGCCAGGCAGGAGGCTCTTCTCAGGGCTGAATGGCTGAGGAGCACTGGCAGGGAGATCCCACTGCAGGAGGAGGGAAAACATTCCCAAAATTGAGTGTTCCACGCTGTCGGAGTGGCAAAACAAGCTCTCCATAGCCGCTGCGTGTGCTTTGAACCATCACACAGCCACTGCTCTCAGTAGCCTGGAGTAACACTGGCCAAGCCACAGCTTTTGAATTCCAAGGGCAACTGGAGCCTGCTTGGCTCCAGCAGCTCTCCAGGAACTGCTGCACCTGTTGCTGCAGGAGACAACGAGGCCATGGAAGCAGAGTCGCCTCCTCACAGCACAGCTTCCACCTGGGAACTGCTTCCAAACCCCCTGGCCGGGGTCTGGCTGTCCTTCACCGGCGGATTTTGGCACTCAGGTCCTGGCTGGCTCCCCCAGGCAGGGAGCGCCTGGCTGCCCGTCCCAGGCAGGGAGCAGAGGATGAGTAGTGAGCGCGTTGCCATGAGAACGCCGCAGGTTTGGGCCGTTTCCTGGAGCAGAGCAGGGAAGGAGCTGCTTTTGCACGGAGTGGGAACAGAACGGGGGTGGATTCAGACAAAAACAGAGGGGGGGGAAGCGAATAGGAAGCAAGGGCGGCTTAAATCAGAATGAGCTAAGTGCAGCCTGGAAGCAGGAACGTGGAGCCTGGTGGCTGGGAAGCCAGGCTGGGTGTGAAAGGAAGAGGCAGAGGGAACAGGGATCTGGGAGCTCACTCTGCACAGCCTTCAGCTGGAGAGCACAAGCTAAGTCAGCTGGAAGCAGCTCAGCCAAGGGGAGCTGTCAACACGTTACAGGCTTTAGAAGCATCCTAGTGGACGCAGCAGGAGGATTTGGGGAGGGTGTGGAGCAGGAACGAGGACAAACAGGAAGGAGAGCAGCTTGGAGATCCAAGGCTGCAGTGCAATCACAGCTTCTCACAGACAAAAGCAGCAGGAAGCACAGCCAAGCACCAGCAGCGCAACTCCTGGGAAGGATGCGGGTCCCAGGCAGCAGCTCCTCGCCATTCCCAGAGCCAGGTGGGACTGAGGAGGCTGTGCAGGGCAGAGCTGAGTCACCAGCACCGGGTGCTGCTTTCCTGCTCTCCCTGCTGCCCCACCACGCTAATCCTGCACCGCAGGCAGACGCTGCGCTTCCACACGAACAAGCTCCGGGCATGGAAACAGGCCAAGATAAACTCGGGGATCCGAACCCACGGAGGCTGGAATCCACTACCAGCAACCCCCCTTGGTAGGAACAAGCCAGCTCTCACTCTCTGCTAGTGAGAAATTCTCCAATAACCTGGTTTGGACTCTGCTTTTCGCCCCAGTTTCCTTCCTAACCCTCTGGTGAATCTCCTGTGGCTGCAGGACTCTCCCTGGTCCTACACGGACAGGGTAACGACCAGACATTCCGATGGACTATTACAAATAATATAAATAAAGTGCTCAATAAAACATCAGGAGAGTGAATGCACTCAACAATCTCAGAAGCTGAAGGTATTTAGGGAGTGAACACACAAAAGGGCATCCAGTTTGATACTGCTTTCTCCTCCCTCCTGCAGACCCTAAGAACAGAGGTTTGCTTCCAGCACTGACATCTCCTCCTCCTGCGAATGCAGTGAGTAACCGAGGCTCCCTTCAGGAACCTTTCAGCAGCTCTCACCCAGAGGATTCCAACAGTCAACACATTTTTAAAAAAATCCCATCAGAGTGGCACTGGAGGCTCTGGGCTGAGCAAGGAACATCCTTGTTCTTCACTTGGGAGAAAGGGAATGTGTGAAGATCCAGTCATCCAAACAGCTCCAGTTCCCAGTGTGCTGCTGCCCAGGCAAGAGGTCCTTTAGAAAGCCATGGATGCAGCACAGGAAGGCTGCTGGGAAAGATCCAGAAGGATCCAAGAGCGTCTATCTGACCACAGCTACAGAGCACACTGAGACTGGGGTTGTTACAGCACCAGATTTCCATCCCACAGCCCACTGCCCTTACCTGGGAGGTCCTGGGCTGGCTGGTGCAGTCAGGGAGGACGGTGCTGGGCTGGCTCTGGGGCTGGCCCTCCAGCCAGGAAATCTTCAGGGGGTTATTTAGCAGGCCAACTTCATTCTTCACAGCCATCTCCTAGCAGGGAAAACACCCTTCCATCACCACCTGAATTTCAGACCCTGTTCCCTCACAGGTCACTAAGAATCGTGTCCCCATCTCAGGCTGGCCTCAAGGCCAAGTAGGGCACAAACAAGACCCATCCCTGGAAGTGTTCCAGGCCAGGCTGGACGGGGCTTGGAGCAACCTGGGACAGTGGAAGGTGTCCCTGTCCGTGGCAGGGGGCTTGAAATGGATGATCTTTTAAGGTCCCTTCAAACCCAAACCGTCCTCTGATTCCATTCCGTAAGATTTTAAGGATCCTTCCAACCCAAACCATTCCATGATGCTCAGATTTCCCAGCTGCCCTACATGAGAAGCACCTTTATGGTCCATACCCCTGCCAACACTTTTGATAAACACAATTCTGGGGGTTTTTACTACTTGGATACGAGTGAAAGAACAGCAAACAAGGAACAGAGACTCTTGTACAGCCCAAGCTGATAGAACTTGGTAAAATTTAGGGTAACTGCTGATTTCTGCTCCCACAGCCACATGAATTATTACAACTCACAGTGAGCCACGACATTTGGGGTTGTTTTTCCACCGCAAATGCCTGATATCACCTCCAAAACACAAAAGCCCAACTCCAAGGCACTTCACCCTCAGAGAGAGCTGAGTAAGTGCTCGGTGCCCGATCAAGGCAGTGCCTCTCCCCTCAACCTGCTCCATGCACAACCTGTTTACGTGCCTGATCCCGGGGTTTGTGCCTCCAGCTGTGCCACTCCCTTCGTGCCTCTGTGCCTGTAGACTCCCATTACCCTTCCCCACCGCCTTAATGACAGGGCAGTGTCCTGGCTGTCACCCCCCGTCCCGTGCCACCCCCAGCACACCCCGCAGGGGCTCTGCACACTCACAGCTGCCTTCACCGTGGCAAATTCCACCACTGCACTCCCAGTCTTCCTGCTGGAGATCAACAAATTGAGCACATCGCCGTACTGTGGAAAGAAAGGAGGGGAGGGAAGTTAATTACAGAGCCAGGAGAGATGTCAAGTTCACACAAAGAGAAAACGTGTTTTCACAGACATGAGGCCTGAGCTGGCACCATTTCTGTCCTGCTTCCACTGCTCCCACCATTTCTGTCCCTCTGGGAAACAATGTGGGAAGGCATGGAGCTACACACTGGGCTCCCAGCAAGCCCCGGTGCAAGAGGGCTGCTGAGCTCAGAGCCAGAGCTTAGAAGGAAAGTAAAGATGCCAGGCTGGGACTGATCAGATCAAAGGCTTGTCCGTGCCTGTCTCTGCACTTCCCACAGCAGGGATGTGGAGGGCTTGGAGAGAAGGAAGAGGGCACCACAGCCACAGAGCCAGACTAAGTGGGCAGGGAGCATCCAGTGGGAAGAGCCTGCAGCAGCTCTGCTTCAGCAGGAGTCACTGCTGGGAGCCAGGCAGAGCTGTAAGCTGGGAAACAGCTCCCAGCTCACAGATCAAAGGATCCAGCTTGGTTCAAAGGTTGGATTTGATGCTTTTACAGATCTTTTCCAACCTTAATGACTCCACGATCATGCTGATGAGCTCTGAAAACTGCATGAGAAAGATGAACAGGGAAGAAAATGAGCCACTCCAGCTTAGAGCTTACAAGGGAGTGGAGTGACAGGACTCAGGGAACGGCTTCAAAATGGCTGTTTAGATCAGATTATCTGTTTAGATGAGACTGTTATGATAAAATCCTTCCCTATGCAGGTGCTGAGGCCCTGGCACAGGGTGCCCAGAGCAGCTGTGGCTGCCCCTGGATCCCTGGCAGTGTCCCAGGCCAGGCTGGACAAGGCTTGGAGCAGCCTGGGATAATGGAAGGTGCCCCTGCCCATGGCAGGGGGTGGAACTGAGTAATTTTTAAGGTCCCTTCCAACCCAAACCATTCCACGATTCTGTGATGTGCAGCTTCCCAGAATCCACTACCCTTACAGCACCGAGAGCAGGGGAAGACCCAGTGACAAACAGGGGAAAGCATCAGACAGGACCTTCTGCAGGAGCTGCAGCAGCACATCCTTGGAGTATCCCCCTGCCGTCTCATCTTCCTTCCTGCATTTCCACCTGAGCTGGGAAACAAACGCCAGGAGTTAATTTTCCCCGTCGGGATGCGCTGCCTGCTCAAGCAGCTCCCACCCCGCTGCACATTCACCACGTCTGCTGTTTACAGGCACACTCCCGGGCCTGCCAAGACAGTGATCTCAGCCTGGGAGCGAGCACAGGGAACAAACTGTTTGGGGAACAGGGAGAAACGCTGCTGCTCGCTGGGATAAAAAAAGATCGCGCTTGAAAGGATGCTAATGGCTCTGCCAGGGTGATCAGCAGATGTTTCCCCGTGCTTGAAGCACAGACAACTCAATCCCAGGCTCAGAAATCTGGAGCAGACAAAGAAAAGGTGAGGGAGGGAGGAATTCTAACAGCAAGGACAGGAGCTGTTCACCTGATGATGCACATTCAATGGGGGAATTTAACCTGCAGCGTTAAAAAGGAAGCGCCAGCTCAGCACGGGTGAGGTGTTCCTTCTGTTTTCCACCAAAACCCAGCTTTCTAAGGATGTCTTACCTTGAGCTTAGGAGTTACTTTGCCTTCTGCTCCATTTCTTTCCTGCCTGCCTAAAGAGAGAGAAAGCAAAAAAAAAAAGGAGAGGACACGGGTGAAAATTCCTCAGCGTTTAGCATCAAATTTCCCCCGAGAACATACATCTGATGGCAGGAAACACTCTGGGATTTCCACCGGAAAATTCCAGCCCCAAAAGTCTTGTGCAACAGGAACTGCAGCACGGACTGAATACTCCATGGCAGCATTTTTCCCTTCTAGGAAGCCCAGACTTGCTGCTAGAAACAGGTCAGCAAAAACACAAGCAGGAGACCCGTTCTGAGGCATTTTTCCCTGCAAGAGGGCTGTGCGGGGACAACTGGAAAAACCGAGGGCTGCCAAAGAGCCCAGTGCCACCTGCAGGTGAGGGCTCCAGGCCCCGCTGTGCTCACCTCGGCTGCGCTGCTCCCTTTCCAGGCGGATCTGCTCCCTGACGAGCCTCTGCTGCTCCTCCAGCTGCCGGGAGCCCTCCTCACGCAGGCGGAGTATCTGCGGCACGGGGAACACAGCACGGACACCTGAGGCCCAGATCCAGGGCTGGAGTGCCAGCTGGACTCTTCCAAGGGCAGCTTGGGTCTCACTCCCATCTTCTGGGACACCCCTCCTGCCAGTTCCACTGGCACAGCTCCAAAAGGAGCAGCCTGGACTAGTGGGAGGTGTCCCTGCCCATCCATGGCCGGGGGTGGAACTGGATGGGCTTTAAGGTCCCTTCCGACTCAAATGGTTGCAGGATTCTCTGATTGACAGAGCCTTTCAATCCCAAAGGTTGAAGGACTGCTACCCAGAGATTCCCTGCACCTCATCCCACGGATTTCATCACCAATGGAAATACTTCCAGCAATTCTTCTCAAAAACAGCAGCGAGAACTAGGAATTTATCCTTACTTCTTCTTCTAATGATCTCGTTATCCTGACCTCCTCCTCTTCGTTCTCCTGGGACTGGGCTTGCCGTTCTCTGGCTTCGAGATCTGCAGAGAAAGAAACAAAATGAAAACAATCCCAAGAGAATCTGAATTTGCCCTGCTGACCACAGGGAGGTGGGAAGATCAGAAACTCGGCTACAGCTACACCAATACCCTGCTAACTCTGCTGCCTCTCCTCCGGCCCCACACACCAAAGGAGTCCCAACAGTCCTCAAACCCCCTAATTCCCAGAGCAGGACCTAATTCCCTCCTTCCCAGAGCAGGAGCACCCCAGCTATGGCTGTGGGAGGAGATTCCAGGTGGCTCCTGCACTGTACTGGGCACAAAGAAACCAGAGTCATCCCACATGGATTGATTGATTGATTGATTGATTGATCGATCGATCGATCCCTGGGGAGGTCCCGAGGAAGGGGAAATGCAAACACCCAGCTAAGGGAGACCTTCAGGAGAACGCGAGGGTTTGATTTTCTCACCAAGCTTCACCTTCTTCCTCTTCTCATCGAGTTTCTGTGTCCTTGCTGCAGCCTCCTTCTTCGCCCTCCTCACCCTGTCATAGGCTGCCTGCCAAGGAACCAGCACAACAGTGGGAAACTACAGGAGAGAAGCTGGAAAGCAGGGAATACGACATCAGGGATTGAAACCCTGCCAGCAGGGGTGAAGCACCTGCTGCTCCTTGGACTACGAGCTCTGCCAGCATTTGGAAAGAGGAGTCAGTTGACGTTTTTAGCTCTCATCACCCGGAACCAGCACTTTGTTCCCTCCTGAGCTTATCTGGAGAGAGACCCTTGCTCATTTCTGGTTTGTTTTTATTCTTCCCAGGGACATCTCCAGGTTCCTTCAGGCCCCGGGCAGTGGGTTCTCAGCCACTTCCTCACAGCTCCAGAAGGATCCAAGCTCTCCTGCAAAGCCTGGAGCCTCAGGAATCGCATCCAGGTATGCCTCGTGCGTCAGGGACGGCAGATGCGGCGCTGCCGTGGCTGTCCCTGAATCAGGGGTGGCTGTCACTGACGTTATCAAGCGGGCCAGGCCCCGGTCCAGCACGTTATTGAAGGCAGAAGCCCAGGGCAGAGCTGCTCCCGGCAGCAAACCACAAACACAGCACTTCTCCAAGCCTTTACCCGGCACCTGGGATTCGATCCCACGGAGAATTACTGGGAATAACGGCTGAGATTTGTACCCACGGAGGCTCTGCCGGAGCAGAGAGCAGGACAGGCAGGAACACAGCTCCCCGCAACAGCCCAAAGCCCACCCTTCCCGAGGGAGCGTCCTTACCCTGGCTGCTGCGTCTGTGAGCACGGCCAAGGCCTGGGACAGCTGGTGGAAGACTTCCGCTGGGAAGGAGAAGAAATAAGGGCGAGATGAGGGAAAGCAGGCGAGGGGCCTGGGGAAGAACCAGGAAAGACAATTCCTGCGGGGAGGTCTCTCCAAGGAAGAAAAAGCACCTTTCCAAAGCGTTTGTAAGCCGACCTCCGGCCAGGGCCACCTCGACTCAAAGGCGTTACACAAACTCGAGAGCAAATAAAGAAACAAACGTGGGGATTGCTTCGTTTGGAACACGCCAACCTAACTTTTCTTACTGATTCTTTTTATTTTGGGTCGCAACATCTCCTTCGTGCCCCATTCAGCTGGGGCTCACAATTCCCTTCTCCCTCTCAGCCCTTTTCCTCCAACTTCCTCCTGTTTGTGTGCAAACACACCACCAGGAAGTCCTGCTTGTGTTGTGCTGGCAGTTGTTGCATTACAGCCATCCATCCTCTCAAAGCCTTTCCTCTTGCCCTGTTACAAGCATTGGCAGATCACGTTTCTTCTGATGAAGGTGAATTATTAGCACTGACACACGGGAAAGAAAATAATTGCTAATTCTGCAAGCTCCATCCACAGCAAGCCCTCGCTGCAGGCAGCTGAAATTCCCCCTTGCACACAAATTCTGCCGAGCTTTTCAGCCCGACACCCAAACCTGGCATTTTTCCTCAATACTGCTGCCCCTCCTCCTGGAAGGTGACGGGGATGGGCTGGAGGCTTCCCCACATCCTTCCCCTCACTCCTCGGCCTCCTGCAGGGACCAGCCCCCCAGATCTTCCCTCGTGGCTGTTACTTTCTGCCACGGCTGCTCTCCAAAGCAGGGCAGCTGCAGAAGCCAGGCCTTGCTCCCAGCTTGGGCGAGCCCAGCCCCACACTCGGGGCTTTTCCTCTACCAGCAAGGGGCCCTGCCCGCAGGTAACGGGATCTATGGGCTGCTGGTGAAGTCTGGATGGTGAGAGACAGGGATTAAAGCAGCGCCCAAGCAGCCAAAGGCTGGGAAGATCTGGAGAGGTGCAGCTGCAATTCCAGCACTGCCTCAACGCTGGTGCTTCCAAACCCAGCAGGGAGCGCTCAGCCTCACAAAGCAGAGTCAACCCCCAGCCCTGGCTGTATTCCCTGGCCGGGGACGCCCAGCCCTTCCCTCGGCGCTCAGGGAAGCCCAGCCACTTCCAGGAGCCTGCGGAAGTGACGGCTCCCGGGAAGAGCTGCTCCGTCTCACCTGCCCGAGGGTTGTCCGGGTTCTTGTCCGGGTGGCAGCTCAGGGCCTTCTGCCGGAACGCTGTCTTCACCTGCGGGGGCCACACCGGGAGTTACTGGGGGGAACTGGTTTGTCCCCGCCAAAAAAAAGCAACTTGGAAAGCCAAAATAATCCCCGAGTTCAAGGGTAACCCGCCAGGCCGTGTCTGGAGGGAGGTGGAGCTTTGAGAAGCTGTTTTTACTTCCAGGTGTCCTGTGTTGCAGCAGTGAAACCTCTGGTAAAAAAAAGGGGAGAGGGGAAAAAATGGGGAGAGGGAAAAAAAAGGGAGAAAGGGAAAAAAAAGGAGAGAAGGGTAAGAAGGGAAGACGATAAAAAAGGGGAAGAGGAAAAAAAATAAGAGGAAAGGAAATCAGAGAGGGGAAAGGAAAGGAAAGGAAAGGAAAGGAAAGGAAAGGAAAACCAGAGAGAGAACCAAAGCGGGGGGAAAGGGAAGCAAAAAGGGGCAAAGGGAAGCAAAAAGGGGCAAAGGGAAGCAAAAAGGGGCAAAGGGAGAGAAGTGGAAAAGAAAAAGAGGGAAAGGGAACGAAAAATGGGGCAATGGAAAAAAAAGTGGAAAGGAAAAAAAAAAAAACAACGGGGAAAGGAAAAAAGGAAGCCGCTCTATCCCACTCCCAACCGATTCCCTGGTAAAACACGTGGGAAAAGTTGTGTCCCGGCCCCACCTGGTGGACAAAGCTGCCGGGATTGGGAACGTGCAGGAAAAGCCCTGCAGATGACCCCACCTCCTGCACAAGGGTCCAGCTGAGGAGGAGACAGGCGTCTCCTCGCCGGGCTCCATCCTCCAACATCCCCTCTCAGCAAAGAATTCCTTCCCAATGCCCCACCAACCCTGCCCTCTGCCAGTGGGAACCCATTCCCCCTTTCTGCTTTTCCAGGCCCTTGTCCAAAGCGCCTCTGCAGCTCTCTCGGAGCTTCCTTCTCGTGTTTCGCACCGACTAACCACTAGAACTCCAAAAAAAACCCAAAAAAAACCCCGGGAACGTGTAATTCCAACCCCACAAAACGAACTACACGGCTTTTTGGGCACTCGGACAAACCTCTAGCAACGGGATTTTTTGATAAAGGCGGAAATTTTCCTTCTGGAAGCCCGTAAACAAGCGAGAGGAGCAGCGTCCCAGCCCCGCAGCTCTCTCCAAGCCATCTCCTCCTCCAAAGGCGGGTCTCGCCCCGCAGGGCTGAGAAGGGACAGGGGTGGACGCCAACCCCAGTAAAACCGAGCTGTGACAACGCCAGCGTCAGTAAAACCGGGCTTTTCCCGCGGTGTGGCAGCTCCGGTCCCTCAGCAGCGCTGGGAGCAGCCCCTCAGCGCAGCACTGCAGAGCAGCGCGCGGCGCGCCGGGAACGCGCCGCTCCCGAGGACACCGGGACAGGGAGGGAGGGAAAGAGGGGACAGAAGGAGCCCGTCCCGAGCCGCCCGCGCCCCTCACCTCCTTCTCGGACGCCTTTTCGCCGACCCCCAGCAGCCCGTAGAGGTCCCGCTCCAGCAGCTCCTTACCCACCGCCATCTTCGCGCTGCCCGGTTCCGCTCCGGGCGCCGGGGTCGCTGGGAAGTGTAGTCCCCACAGGCCGCCGCGCCAAGCGCCGCCCGGGAAGGCCGGACTACAAGCACCGTGATGCACCGCGCGGCCCCCAGCGGAAAGGCGCTACCAGGCTGCGCAGCGCGACGCTGGGCATGCCGGGTGCTGTAGTTCTTTAGCGGCGGCTGCGGGCGGGGAGAACCCGGAGGAAAACTACAAGTCCCGTGGGGCCGTGCGCGGACACGGAGGCCTAGGGGCAAACAGCGCGTGGGGCCCGCCGTCCCCCAGGGTCACCGCTGACCGTGTCCCCAAGGGCCACGGACACGTCCCCATCCACGCCTTAAATCCCTCCCGGGATGGCACTCCACCACCTCCCCGGGGAGCCTGTGCCAGCGCGGGGTGGTGCGAGCCCAGCTACAGCGCGTTCCCAAAAAACACGCGTGTTTTTGTTGTCCCCAAAAAGGCATCCATCTCAGCCCAAGGCACAGCTCCTTGGGAAGTTCTTGTCTTCTTAGTGATTTAAGATACCTCCCTGTTCCCCCGCTGCTCTGAAACGGGGGCACCGTAGAAGAAAGGCTGTCCAATTATTGCCGTACACAGGAGACGGAATTTTTTCATCCCTTATGCCTTTATTCTAATAGGATTCGTGTCCTCGTGGCTGGAGATTACTTAACTTACCTTTATCAACAATGGCAACAAACCCGAGATTGTGAAGAGACCTGGATGGCCATGAATCCAGCAAAATGAGTTGTTTCAGAGGGGGTTTTCTTCCTCAGTAGTGCAATAAACTCCACGGCGCCTCACCCGAGCAGAGCCTCAGCTCTCAGGGTGCAGGCTAAAGCCAGGGTCAGTGCTGTTCCAAGCCCTGCTCTGCTGCCACCTCCTTCTTCTTGACAAGAATCCCATCCCATTCCACCCCCTGCCATGGACAAGGACACCTTCCACTGGCCCAGGTTGCTCCAAGCCCTGTCCAGCCCGGCCTTGGACACTGCCAGGGCCGGGGCAGCCACAGCTTCTCTGGGCACCCTGTGCCAGGGCCTCCCCATCCTCACAGGGAAGAATTCCTTCCCAGTATTCCGCCTAAATCTCCCCTTTCCCAGTTCGGAGCCATTCCCCTCGTCCTAACCCTGCAGCTCCTGACGAGTTGTAGCCCTGGCTGTGCCGAGGCCACCTGCGGCCATCGTGGTGCCACCTCGGGGACCTCCTGTGGCCTCCCGCCGAGGATCCCCTCTGGGTTCCCCTCCTGCGACACCTTCCTGCCCTGCAGGACACAAAGTCGATCTGCTGACGCCTGTCCCTAAACCCACAAAGCCTGTCTGCAGGAACCCCTCCCCCAAAAACCCCACAGACAGCACCTCAGCCCTTCGGGGCCGTCCCACGCCTCCACAGCGGCCCTTTGTGACAGCACCATCAGCGATGCCACAGCAGCCAGAGGGCGCGGGGCTCGTCACAGAGGCAGGACAGGGGGCACGGAGCCGCGATCCCGCGGGCACGGAGCCGCGATCCCGCGGGCACGGAGCCGCAATCCCGCGGTGAGGCCTGCGGGATGCGAGCGCCGCTGTTCCAGCCCCGCCGCTGAGGTGCGGGGCAGCCCCGGAGGGACGAGGAGCGGCGGCGTTTTCGGGGAGGGGGTTCCTGCAGACAGACTTTGCGCCTCTTGCAGGGCCCGATGTCATCGAGGGAGGACACTCCAGAGCCGGGCACTGCCAACACCGGCCGGGCCGCCCCGCAGGACGGCACCCAGGAGAGCGCCGTGTGCCCGGAGTGCCGGCACGTCGGCGCCGCCTGCTCCAGCTCGTGCCGGCACTGCTT
>VZTI01000341.1:265630-401237 GCA_013397865.1 Struthidea cinerea | reverse complement strand
AATTAAAAAAAAAAAAAAAAAAAAAAAAAAAAAAGGAGTTCCAGAACCAGATTTATTCTGCTTCTAATCTGGATCATAACTGCTGTTCTTTCAGGCATTGACCTTTAGACCATCCATTCCTCTGGGACTGCAGGCCCTTCCCTCCCTCATCCTTCCTCATCTCAGAGCAGAAGGACTGCTCCTCATGTTGCCTCTTTTCCCACTGGCTGCATCAAGTGTGTTGGCTCTGCTCTTCCTGATTAAGGCAGAAGCTTCAATGCCCAGAGGGACATTGGAAGAGTAGGCTGAATACCAGAGAAAACAAGTAGGTGTTAGTAGGTTTAAATGTATAATGATTTTAAATGTTCTCAATATTTTTCCTGTATCAATTTTATTTATGAGTATTGTTATTATTTTAAGTTGGGTGATAGTTTCACTATTAGACTGTAAAAGCAGCCATCAGGCTAAAACTAAACTGTAACTTCACATTTATACATATATATAAATATATATATAAATGTTCGTTCTCTTTTGGCCATAACAATATTTTGATTATTCAGACCATAACATGATCATCTGTTTTCTTATATCAGTTCTTCTAACACCAAGGAGTCTGCCACATTTACTATTACAAATTCAATCTCACAGATTCTTTTATGAAAAACCTCCACAATTTTTTGTTTGGGCAAAAGTTAACTTTGCTTATTCATTTAGTTTCTTCTGCTGTTATTATCAAATAAGAGGCTGAAGAATTATGAGAAGAAGAATTCAAGGTCCAGAGCACAGATCAGTGTTTAATATTTGGCAATACAAGCCAAATTATCAGGCAGGGGTTTGAACTCACAGTCAGAAACTTCAACTTCTGAGTAAGGAAAATTTTGAGATGCTACCAGTGTATCCCAGAGACAAATGTAACCAGACCCAGGACCATCCTGGAAAGGCCTACTTATTCATCAGATGCTAATAAAGTCATTTTGTTCTCTACAGGAAAATTCAGCAATCCCAACAGTGTTGATGTGTGCATTCCTACATCAGCAGGTGGATGACCAAACATGTCCTGGAAATCATGGTCTCAGGGCACCTTACAGACAAGCACCATAAACAAGAACATCCCCCCTGCCTTTTCCTCTACCTATCTATGCGTGATGTCAAATGTTATGGCATGTGCCTCCAGGCTGTGTCCCCTCCCAATCTCTTGCCCATTCCCAGACAACTCTGGGAGCAGAGTGGGAAAAAGAGAAAGTCTTGGCACTGCTCAGCAGTAGCAGAAATCATAAAATAGTAGAGTGGTTTGGTTTGGGTTGGGAGGGACCTTAAAGATCATTCGTTCCTTCAGAACATTCATCTCATTCCTTTGTCAACTTCCACTTGACCAGGTTGCTGAGAGCTCCATCCAACCTGGCCTTGAACATTTCAAGGGATGGGGCAGCCACAGCATCTCTGGGCAACCTGTGCCAGGGTCTCACCATGCTCACAGTAAAGAATTTCTTCCTAATATCTGACCTAAACATAGTCTCTGTCAGTTTGAAGCCGTTCCCCCTTGTCCTTTCACTCAAGGTGCCCTTGTAAAAAGTCTCTCTCCATCTTTCTTATGGGCTCCCTTCAGATACTGGAGGGCCACAATTAGGTCCCCTCAAAGCCTAGAATGTTGGCAAGCTAGTGAGACTGCTTTAGCCACAAATACAAATCCCAGCACAATGTAGGATGATGTGAAAAAAGTTAATTCCAACCCAGCCAGACCCAATACACATCAAGTTTCAAAAGAAAATAAATGGTGTGTTGCTAACAGCTACCCATGACACTCCTGGATCCATGAAAACCTGAAAAAGTCAATGCATTTCCTCATTCAGGCCATTGCTCTTCCACTCCAAGTGATCTCCTGGTACCATGTAAATTCATGGTAGTGTCAAATGTACACTTTATAAAGTTTTCACTGCTTTGCTGTGATAAGGCAAACGTTAAAGCTACTCGCATATGCTGTAAGAATTATAACGAGGAAACCTGCTTGGAAAAGCTTATATCCTTCTCAAAGCCTTTAATGAGGATACTGGCTTTATAGTGATCATGACTTCTGGTAATGCAATTTCTCTAAATGCTTGAAAGCATCTTGCACGCTAAGCTTATTAACTTTTATATAAGTTTTATTTTGATGTTTAGTTTTATTGCAATTTCACCAATGGACTGTACAGCATTTAAGTATGCTGAAGCCTGATGTTCTGTCCTTTACAACATTGAAAAAAATGATTTTGTATCCCTGAAACATTCGAAGTACCAGATAAGAACTTACATAACCTTACATAAGAAATATGGAGGGATTTCAGGAATGGTCTTCAAACAAACGCAAGCCTGTCGAAGAATTTAATACTGCAATTACATTTATTTAGCTACAAAGAACTTAACAGGACTAGATTTTGTTGTTGCTTTTCTATTCGGGGGGGTCTGGGAGTGTTTTGAAGTTATGCTTTCTCACGCACATAACAATTTTCAGTGAAGTGGAAAGCATTCCTAAGTGACTTGTGAGATGGACAGTCTCTGTTTGCCTTCAAGCTGTGTAAACTGGTCTAGCTCTAAAGTCTGGGAACAGTGTGTGCTTATCTGAAGAATTCCCTGTGTCTCCTCCCTAGACACCTCATCAGCACTCACTCCATTGCTCATACCCTGTAGACAGAGGAGAATAACCACAAGCCTTTTATATGAACTTTTTTATCCAAAGGCAACAGGTTTTCTTATAACACAATTTTTAAAGGCTCCTAAAATCACCACACAATACAGATTTCTATAAACCTAATTGCTCGGAAACACTGATCCTCTCAAATAAAATTGCAATAACTTTTCCTCAGTCACCAATGCAGTTGCTTGCAGACATAACATCAAAATACTTCCAGTCGTACCATAAACTAAATAACCACGTAAATACTGCCCTTAAGAATGGTAAGGAGCAAATGGGTTCAAAAGTTCTGAGAGATATGTTGGTCTTTGTCCACTGCAGAAGGTTTTTAAATTAGAGTACAAAAACTTAAAAATAATACAGGATTTTATTGAAAGCTAGGGTAAAGATTATAAAATAGAGAATAGGTACTTCTGGATATTTGAAAATGTCTGACAATAGATCCAACTGTGTTGTGTATAAATCAAATTTTGAGGAAGTTATAATTAAAAAATTCTGCAGTTAAAAAAGGAGAAAACTTTTAGCCATAACCAATAGAAAGCTATATGTACTAACTGCAGGAAACTCTGGTTATTTAATGCCAGAAAGAAAAAAGAAAAGAAAAGAAAAAAAGAAAAAAGAAAAGAAAAGAAAAGAAAAGAAAAAAGAAAAGAAAAGAAAAGAAAAGAAAAGAAAAGAAAAGAAAAGAAAAGAAAAGAAAAGAAAAGAAAAGAAAAGAAAAGAAAAGAAAAGAAAAGAAAAGAAAAGAAAAGAAAAGAAAAGAAAAGAAAAGAAAAGAAGAAAAGAAAAAGAAAGAAAGAAAGAAAGAAAGAAAGAAAGAAAGAAAGAAAGAAAGAAAGAAAGAAAGAAAGAAAGAAAGAAAGAAAGAAAGAAAGAAAGAAAGAAAGAAAAGAAAAGAAAGAAAGAAAGAAAGAAGGAAAAAAAGGAAAACAAAAAGAAGAAAGGAAGCCTTATCTTCATCAATCAAACCTGTAATCAGTGGACAAGACAACTATGAAAAAAGCTGTAGGATATTCCATGCCACAATAAAAGGAAGAGCATCTTGGTGGGGATTCTGCAGCTCAGAAATGCCTAATCAAACACAGAGGTTTCTGTGTGGGTAGTAGTCGACTGTGTAATTGAATACACATTTAAGGGAGAAACCAATTACCCTTTATGATCCCTCTTCCTGCTCTCTACATGAAGTTTAAAGCTGAACACGTTGATCCAGTTGGTGGAAAGGCTTCCAGCACAAGTTCTTGCTGTCAATCCATGGCTGAACAAGACGATGCACGACATTAATTTTCCACTGACTCCTGCAAAGCTGAAGAACTCAAGGATGCCTGTAACAAATGAACAAATCCATAAAAATAGGAATTTTACTCTACATATCAAATGCAAAATCAGGATTCTCATTACCATTACAGAATATGTATATGGAAAGGTAAATATAGATGTTGAGTTGGATTTTGAGAAATCAGAAGCTGATTCTTAAGAATTGTATTATAGGCCGTATTCCATGCAATTATTGTATCTTGGATAACGCAAATGTTTGTATCATCACTTCTAAAAAGTTTTTATATTTATGGAAACTTACTGCAATATTACAGCAAAATTACTTGTGATTAATGTATTTTTAAAATTTGAAGAGGAGATAACCAACATCAGAAGCCTAGAGCATTTCAAAATGCGTTCCTTTATAAAGGGGCTAGTAGCAATAATGAGACGCGGCAGGTTCAGGAGTGTACAGCTTGCTTGGTTGGACTCATGACAGTAATGTGAACAGATTTTATGGAAGAGGGGACTGATTGCTCTGAACCAATTTTGAAAATGTACCAATGTCCTAACTAAAAGATATTAATACAAGCAAATAACTTTATGGGCATCTGTCTTCTCACAGATCAATATTTTTTCCCCAGTCAAATGCTCCAGAATCCTACAACACAAGTATAACTGTTATTCGACTGTTTGAATAAAACGTTGGTTGCCAGGTAACTGCAGCTTGAAGGCTATTCAGTGAGAACTGGCATTGGGAACTAGGACCACCGAAAGTGCAGGCACGAGAAGATAACTGATGTTTTGAAAATCTAAGTACAGAATGATACCATTGTCCCCACGGTTGTAAATACCAATCAGTAAAAGTATATTGATCATTAAAGCTCACTACTAATCCCTGTGGGAATGTCATCTTGACTGCTTAGTAGAATAATATTCAGAGTACTAATTTAACGTGCATAGAACTGTGTGTGATAGACAGTATGGGTGGAGATATATATTTTACAGACAAGACCATGATGAAAACAAGATGCTGCTGCTGATATAGGAATGTGGCTACTGTTCAGATCTCCAGATATCCTGAACTAAATACATGTGTACTTTTATTTTATTGTTGTTAAAGGGGATACATTTTTATTTCTTGTCTTTGACCCAGTGTTCATTACATTTGTCCTTGCACAGCACCATTGAAGCTTCATTATAATTTAGATGCAAGACATAAATGTAAACATAGATGAATAGATATTTAAGACATAATAATATAAATTATAATACCACATTATACAACTTTATATAATGTTATATAGTCTTATATAATATTTCTATATGTTTGTTTGTGTGTGTGTGTGTGTGTGTGTGTAATGGTTTCACTTTTATACATACATGTATGCATATATAAAGACTAGATGCCTCTGGTTTCCAGGCTAGGGTAGAAGAAAAAAGATTAGCAGGATGGTAATCATTGACTACATCCCATTGGGCACACAAGGCTTCAGGGAAATTCTTTACTGCCTTTTTCATCATTCTTTCTCTTTTTCTCAAATCAGTTTTTTAACACTTTCCAGCCTGAATTTTCTCTCATTTCTTTCAAAGAGCTCTAAGAAGGATGTAGTGTCTGTTGTATAAGTGTGAATGACCTGGAAAACGTTCAAGCTTAGGCTGTAGCTGATTTTGTATTTGCAATTTTCCACAGCTGACTCGGGGAGAGGATAACTTATTCCTTATCCCAAAGTCTCTTTCTACTGCACCATCGTCACAGGTGTGATTCAGCACTTTTTTCCCATCAGAGCCCAGACTCACCTCTCAGATTAGGGTGTCCATGAGGCCATTTGGAGAGGAGGATGCACAGCCTGTAGACACTAAGTTATGGCTGAGATTGTAAGCAGCTGGCTCTGGTGGCATTTGAAGCACTGAGGAATCGGAAGGATTTTGTCTTAAGGTAAAACATCAGTTAAACAATGAGAGGGAAAAGGACTAGATGGAGCAGCAGAGAGATTGATATCGAGAAATGTTCAGTGTAGGGAATCTCACAGAAGTTTAGATGAAACAGTTATTACCTCAGGAAAGCTGACAGCTCGGCCATCCGGGCAGTACCAGCAGCCAGGAAAGGTGACAGTCCCAAAGTAGCACAGAAAGGAAGCAGTGGACAAGGACCATAAAACATCTGGCATACTATTTTACAGTGCTTAGTCTGAGTTTTGTAACTGTGGAAGTATATTATTGAAAAAGCTGTGTCAAGAAGGGTAATACTTGTGGAGGTAAATTATCTATACCCCTGATGCACCACTTGGCCCTTTGTACAGTAGAAAGAAGAAACCCACAAAGAAATCCAAATGCAGCTGCTTTGTAGATCCCATGCTCAGAAAAGTATTCAAAGGAAATAACCCAAATGTTAACAATAGGGTGTAAGTCTTGCTCAGCAAGTTCCTAGAGCCAATTAGTAAGATTTCCATTATATTTGGATGTAGTTTAATTAAATTATGCAACAAGAACAATGAGCTGTCTCCAAGAATTAATAGATCACTTTTACTCATTCTTTCGAAGTGTAGCCAGTGTTATCCTCAAACGCACATGTAGCTATTGCAATGCCACTCTCTGAATATTACCTTTTCATACACAGCTCATAAATCACAGGAAACTACTGATAACTCCTCCTACAGTACTTACTGCTTTGCACTGGAAGTTAATTAAGGAAGTCCATTCAAAATGTTTAATTGTTTAAATATAAATTACATTTCGTGCACTATAACCATTGTAAGTCTTCTACTCCATCTGTTCTTTCCTCTTAGCTTTTGCTCAAAATGAGAAATCCGCTGACACACTGCTTTTCACAAAGCATCTGCCTTTACCCTTCCACTGGAATGGTCCTCAAATATTTGCTGACCTAACTGTAGCTTGACAAAAGCACAGATACATCAGAATTGGAAGCTTTTATTGTATTTTATGCACTAGGCTGATGCACAGAATATATTTTGTTGGTTTGACAAATACCTTTTTTCTTAACTTCAGTAAATCACAATTTCCCAGAGCATCAATTCCTCCCTTATTGACTGACTCTAATATATTCCCTTCTCTTCCCTGTTTGCTGTAAGAGAAGTATTAGTAGAAACTATTTCTTACTGTTCTCTGCATACAGCTGCAGTCCCTACTGGCCCTTCTCAGGCCTCTTAGTACTACTGCATTCAGAAAACAGCATGGCTTGCTATTTGAATGTCAAAGTTAATTTAACTCAGTATTTCTCTTTATGAAGCAGTCAATAAAATGTTTTGCAATCAGGTTAGATTAAATTGTTCAATACAAGAGGAGACAAAATTAGAGATTCTTTTTAAATTTTTAGTCATATTTTGGCGTTCACAACTAAAGCTGTAGTGTGGAGAAGTCTAATTTAATTGCTGTGTTTTATCATATTTGGGTTTGGAGGGGAAAGGAAAAGAGGGAAGATATCTCCAAGTGAGAATGGGTGAGTTCATTCATATGTTTAAAAAAACCACTTTGTTTGGGAAACATAAAACAAAAAACATGCTATTGATGTTCTGGGGATTTTTTTTAGATGAAGGATTTTAAACTTTAATTTTTGAAATGTCAAGAATTAGTTCCAAAACTTCTGATACCAGAAATGAAGTAAGAAAATAATTATTTACAGAGATCCATCATTCAAAAATTTAAAAAAATAATCCAGAAATATTTTTTTCAAAAATCCCGTGGGATCCAGGACCTTCATGATAGTTCATAGCTGTTAATAATTACGTATATTTGTTCTGAACTCTTGGATTGTAGAATGTTCATTCAAAATTGAGTGTGAGGGGGAAATAGAGAATATTTTTTAAAAATGTCCTACTTCTAGAATTTGTGCATCAAATTAATCTTTGAGTGGTCTTTGGTTCAGAATGCCAGGCAATATGATTCAGTCTAAGGCTTCTATATTTCACATTACACTCATTTTTATGTTTCGAGCCTTTTTACTAGACATTTATTTATTGGTACACAAGATGTGTTCTTTTCGGTTGGAATTTTCAAAAGCATTCAGCTCTAGCTTTTATCACTTCTGAAAGGTCACTTCCATAAGTACATACAGCCAAATTCAAAGCAGCCTGTGGCTTCTTGCCATTCCCTGTTCTCTTCAATGCCAATGTAAAGTTCCACCTAATATAGGTAATTAGTTCTGTTAAAACAAATAAATTATGTTAAAAAGGTTAAAATAGTGAGGTTTTCGTTGGTGGTTTGTTGCAGTTTTTTTCTTTCCTTTTTTTGTTTTGTTTTGTTTAAATGTATGCTTTATTGTGGCAGCAAAGTTTCTAGTAAAATACCAGACATTGATCAGCATGAAACATTCACCACATGCAGGTGTTTATTTCCAGCTGGGCACATCTTTATTATTCTGATGCAACAAATTTCCAAACCACATGACAGAGAATACCTTGTCAAAAAGTATCAAAGTCCCATGGACAGAGCAGTGCTAGACTAAACTACGGCCAGTTTAAAATTTTTAAGTCTTTATCTCTAATTCCTCTGTATACTGTGAAGAAATGCTTTGCAGAACCTAATGGCATGGGCTGCTCTAATGAGTTTCCTTACTAGTCATATTTGAAATATTCACCATTAAGTTAATTGAAATATATATATGTGTATAAATTGTGACTATTAGTGTCAGGGTTTTTTTAATAGAAAGATCATTCAAATGAATAATAACGGAATGTAGAAACCCAGCCTCTCCATCTCTCATTCAGCTGTTGTTGAAGACAGTAATTTACATGACAGCAGCTCAGCAGTCTGACAGTAAATTAGGGGAGTAAAGGAAGACGTATCTGAAGATGTGCGTAAAAACTATGTGTACATAAGGCAGAGAAATCTAGAACCAGAAGGAGATGGGGGCAGGGGATGTCAACCTACTTCCTAACCATACACATTATTTTAATGAGTTTTTATTGAATTTCACAGCACATATTTTAAGGGGAAAAGGATAAAAACAAAGCTGCACTACCAAAAAAAAAAAACAAACCAAAACAAACAAAAGGCACTCCAGGCAACGCTACTGCTGAAGCTGAGCCACGGGATGCCCCCCAGCAGCAGAGACCTGCTCGGATTTCAGTGACCTGTTTCAGTTCTGGCAAGAGGGACTATTTTGCAGTCCAGCTGCAGAATGCAGTAATGAAACGAGAGGCAAGGACAGTTGAGCCTTAAGCTCAGAATCACTAGTGGAAACTTTGTACCTGTCTGCAGGGTTTATGAAGTGGATTTTTAGATACAGACAGTGCTTTATTATAGCTCTAACATTACAAGACAGAGTTATCTTGTTACTCTTTCCAAACTGACCTTCCAGACATATAGAATGTGATTTTCATCAATCTTTCCAGGCTCACCTTAACCTTTCTAAAAAGCAGCTTTTCTGCTGCCTGATAATAGGAATTAACAACGTATCCACCTGCACAAAACTGCAGCGTGGCCTAAAGACATTATAAATTTAATAATCGGCTTCTTTTAAATCACCCCATCCCCTCTACTTGACATGATCCCAAAATTCATCTCTCTTTTAGTTCCCCCATCTCCCTCCATAGACACACAGGTTCATGTTTCTGTACAGGAAGAGTCAGTAAGCTGAAGCTTATTATAAATGAAGAATTAGAAGTTCAGTCTGGCAGAGATGGATATTGGAGTTGCCATGTGATATGAACAAGGAATAGGGTTTTTTTTTTTGCTGGCATCTGTCTGAATAACCCGATTAAATGGCTGCTATGAAGTAGCAAGGATTTCTGAATTTTGAGTAGGCTTTGGACTAGGGTTAGGATTTTTGGGGTTGTTTTCTTTTTTTGTTCAGTAGGTTGGGGGGTTTTTTTTGTGGTTTTTTTTTTTTTTTTCTCTTTGTTTACTTGAGGTTTTTTGGGGTTTTTTTTTGATTTGGGGATTTTTTGTTAGTTGGTTGTTTGTTTTATCAGGAGTTAACATACAAGGTTTAAATCTGATGCTTCAGAGATCACAAGTTTTAAGAGTTTAACGTTTGAGCCTGGCCAAACTGTTGAGTATTTACTATTTCAGGATCAAGTCCAGCACTAGAAGTTAGAATTCATGGTATTTCCAAGGTAAAAGTTACTTGGGAGAGCTTCCCAGGCTGTCTGTACAGGTTGGTGCTTGGAAAGTGCTGTCACTGTTGATATATGTTGTATGTTGGCAAAGGCTAAGAAGATAGACAGCACAAAGTAGTTTTAAAACATGCAAGAAATAGTTAGTTTAGAGTCTTTGGACAGATTAAGCTAGAGCTAATATTTTCAAGGAGAGATAATTTTGAAAGCATTCTGAGGGGCTTTGGTTAAAAACTCCATTTTGAGAACAATCTGGTGCAAATTGGATTAGAGACCAGAGTTCCTGCATTGACCTTTTTGTAAGTATCAGAATTACATCACATTTTATTATGTCATGAGACCATCTACAATTTGCTACAATGTGCCTGAAAATCTTTGCACAATTCAGAAACAAAACAAAACAGAAAGCATAAAAACTTATCTGTGGATTGTCACGTGACGGTCGGCGATGGAAGAGACGGGGCAGATTGCTTGGATGCAATAAGCCGATTTTATTGATACAGAGCTATGTATTTATACCTTTCCAGCAGTAACTAAAAATAGATTCTTATATAAGCAGCAATCACTGTAACAACCATATCTATGTTTCCTAATAACATTGCAAAACTAAAGGCTAGCACTGACCAACACAGGTACATTCCTGGCATGCCGTTCACTCATGCTTGCTGTTTCGTGGTAGGCCGCACTGCCTGCCATGGTTTGCGGCCTAGCAGCGTTAGCGCGTTCACTTCTGACATGAGTTCAGCAGTGCTCTCACTTCTGCTTTCTAGCTGTATCTCCACAGTGGATATACTTGACACTGCACAGTAATGCATACTCAGGTTCTCATGTAAATGAAAATCCATAGAAAGCCTGAAAACCTGCAGTCTTTTGAAGTATTTTATATACTACCCCAATCTGGGTAACTGATTGACAATAAGGATGCAGGAAAATAAATTACAAGATGAGAGGAAAGCACACCAGTAGAAATAAGGAAAGTGCTGATTTGGGAGCTGATTAATAGGAATTTTCCCAGTATCACCCTCTGCAATTCAAAGAGCAATGTTGCATTACACCCTGAGAGCCTCTTTGGCTGCTCAGCATGAGAGTCTAATAGCAAAACAGGAGTTGGTTCACAAAGGAAAAACTGGAGCACCAATCAGACATGGCACAGTTCCTCCTGTATTTAACATTTCAAAACACAAAAAGGGTTTTAAAGATCAGGCAATCCACTCTCAGCTATCTGATGCTATGGAAACAAAGATGCAATATTCACCACAATAATTCCCAAAGTGAAATTTCTTAGGACCTCATATCTTTAGACAACTGAGGACAATCCATACTTTCTGAATTAAGATATTATCAAGTTTTTTCACTAGAAACACACGAGTTATAAAACAGTAGTAACCTCAGTGTCTGCTGCATATTTGTTACAGCACAGAACAAGGTTCATCAGGTTCTACAGCTGATGACTAAAAGAGCTTGTTTTTTGGGTTTCAGACAGGTAGATATATTTTGAAGATACAGTTTTTAAGTAAATAACTTCCACAATGAAGCTCTGGAAGAGTCAGGTCAAGTTATGAGGAGCTAAGTGTGAAACTAAACAAAGTTCAGTATTATTTTGAAATAGCCCCAGGGCCCCAGGACTGGCCCCTGTTTTGACTTAATGTTTATCAGCTGATTTGGGGAAAAAAAGCGCTTTGGATTAAAAATATATTTGCTGTAGTTAGATAATAGGATAATTATTTTTATCCAGATAGCTATAATGAACTTCTATTTTCATCTGTTATAATAAAGGAACACTTGTCTCCTTTCCTTATTTTCAGTAGTTGAAAATATTGCACTGTGGTTTTAGTGCTGTCACTTTAATGGGCTGTGCTAACTAACCCCTCTATACTACAAGGACTCATTCTATTAGAATAATTTTGGGATAAGACCAGCACAAACAGATTAAATTTAATTAAAAGAAAAAAGAAACAAACAAAACTCCAGTTTTCACTTTGAAAATGTTACTAAGTAATACTCTGGACTTTACAAAATTTCTGTGACAGAAAAAAACCTTCACCTCTGATATTACTGATGATACAGGTATATGTCAGGGAAAAAGAAAAGATTTTCTTCAACTGGGTTAAGTTTTCATTATAGTTTTTAGCTTCATAAATAAAATTTCTTGATCAAAACTGATTCAAGAAGTAGTATTTTCTCAGCTCATTGTTGCTATTGTAAACGAAAACAAATTACATTTTTGTAATGTTTAGCAACTTAATACTGAAATCTAAGAAGCACGATAATATAGACATGAAGTATCACCTCTACAATCAATCTATATCTGTCTGCTGCATACAAGTTTACCCTGATAGAAAATGTAGAACTTCATGAACAGAGATGTCTTGTACAATATTTCTTGTGTGGCATGGAAATTCCAGCCTGCTGGACTCTGACAGCAGTAGGGTCAGGTGAGCATTCACCACAGCAGCTTAAATTATGCAATGCAAGTTCAACACCTTAAAACCCCTGGTGTTTTACATAAGGTGGAATAGAACTGCAGTGGGTAGATATCAGAAAACTAATAGGCCAGAGTATTAAGACATTAGGCTGCTTAATAAGGGCTGTCTTTTTCAATCCTCCTTTTCCTATTAGACACAGTTATTGCCGAAATGGGATTCACTTTCAGATGTTTCTGGTTATGTTCAACATTATGTTCCCTGTTAACTCACACTGATCTGATGTGAAATGATGTTCTCTGCAGGAGTTCTCAGTTTTTCCAAACCACAGCTCTGGGGTATTTTTCTGTCTTTTTAATGCTGTAATTTTGCTTTATTTTAAAATGAATGCTACATGTACTGATCTTGGATGGGGAGTCAAGCACTGCTTTATTCTAAAAGCATTTTGCCTACATCAATCCCTATAGAACTGATCTCTTTTGCGATTTAAGATTTGGCTGTGTGCTCAGAATGTTTTGCTAAGGAGATATGGAATAAAATAGACAATAATGAGGTTTCATTTGAACCGGAAACAGTGCAATGCATTTTACTTTAGAGAATTCCCACTACACAAAGCTGGTTGCTTTCTTAACATGCACAATAAGTTGCGCGTGAGAAATGTGGCTGAGATGCCTCCTTCCCACTTCTTTCCCCTTGAGGGGTGGAAGGGTGAAACCTCAGCACATGTACTTTTCAGTTTTAAAAGTAATAGAGCTCCACATCTTCTGCAGCTGAAGAATGAACTGTTGTTAGTCTCTGGCAGTAACCTGTGGCTTGAACAACCTGTCCTGTTCACTTCTGCAGAGGCTCTGGGTTGAAGTGTTCTAGTATATAAGCAACTGTGAACTGTGTCAAACAACTTGGAAAAATAATCTCAATGGCCTAGGATGTCATTCCTTATTTGGACAGTCTTACCTGCCTAAAAGCCCTGATATCATGGAAATGAATTTACTTTTTTTCTTTTCAGTTTTGATCAGCTCTTAATGTGTGTTGTGTCACTGGGAGTATCTATAGTGCGGGACAAAGGGGTTGGTTTTCATATTCTTTGCCTTGGAGCTGCACTAATCATTTCCCATCCCATTTTAACACAGGATTTAAAGCCAGCTGAGCAGGCAGGAGAGAGCTACAGTGTGTCCAAGAAGTTACCTGGACTGAAAAATCTGGGGTTGTGGGACATGAATAGAAGTTGCCTTCTCCATAATAAAACCATTAATATCTACAGACACAAATCAAAGATAGTAGTGTGAAGTTCCCTGTGGTCCAGACACACAGAAAGCATTGATTTTGTTGGGAGCTTTACACGTGAAAGATCTGAATCTGGGAAATGACAAGCACTTACAACTCAATGTGAAGCCAATAAGGCTTGTGAGTGCTCAGTTGGCATTGCAGCTATTCATTTCAGCTGCTCAGCAGTGTAAGGTGAACACATGATCCTGAAAGTCTGTACACTAATGTGACTTTATTGATTGAAAGTAACTGCTTTGAGTGAGACAAGTAGGATTTGTCTTTTAGTTCATAATTTCACATTGTAGACAGCATAATATTCTGCAAAACTAATCTTTGTAACACATCTGTCTATCTGATCCTCTTACCCTGCCATTTCTGGTTTTCAGTCCACAAAAGAAACATCAAAACTTCTCTTTTCTATGGCTCTTTGATGCTTAGATTGTACATTATTTCCATCCAAGTAACCAAAAAGACAGTTAGGCATTTTCCTTCAAGCGGTGCTTGACCATCAGAGTTTTCCTGAACAGACTTATTCCCCTGACTGTTGAAAACAGTTTCCTGTTTTAAAAGGAGAAATGCAATCTCTGTGGAAGGAAACCCCAAGAAATGTTGTCCTTCCCAACGGTAAAATGCAATCCAATAGTCTTTGTCATCATATAAAGCTCCTTTGCACGTCAAGTGCAACACCACTGAAGCAGTCTAGAACCTAATTGCTGTGCAATGTCAGATCTTCATTACCTCTGAGTATGTGCAGGAAGATTATTTTTTTTAATGGTACTTTCAACCTAAAAGCAATCTTAAAAAAAAAAAAATCTTCTAATAACTTCGATAAATGTCATCATTTTTAAGTACAGAACTTAGAGATTATATTTTTCAAATTCACCAGGGTAATTAAGATGACAGTAAATTTTTCCAAGTGCTATAATATGAGTGGCAGTTTCTCATACATACCAAGTGAATTTAATTGACACATATTTCTACTGAAATTGCTGACAATATCAATTGCTATGCTTTATACATATGTGACAGTGATTAGAAAATTAACATCATTATGTTATTTCTAGTGATAGCCTACCTCAAAAAAGGATATATATGGACATTTTTACATTAATGGGACTTTGTAAAATTATAAAAGTTAATGAAATAACATTCATATTTGTCAAATGTTCTAGTCTTTTTATTATCCTTAGATATGGCCAACACAGATGGCAATTTAAATGCAGGTCTAAAAAAATATTCACCTCCAAAGGATAGTGCAATGAAGAAACAGCTAATATTATATCCACTCAGTGCAATATCACAGCATCAAGATCTCTCACTGCTTGTAATTTGCCTGAACACCCACCTCCCCCAAGAAAAAAACCATAAAAATTAATCAAATTTAAAAAAAAATCCAAAAAACAAAAGCAAATTAAAAAACCCAACAAAGCAATGATCTAAAGTACATAACGATAATTTGGAAAGTTGTCTATGGACCCAGACCAGCTTCCACAATCTTTAATGAGTTTCGAAATAAAATCGTGTGACAAGAGTTTTCAGCATTCAGATTTGGGGGAAACAAGTGAATGTATACTCTGTGAATGGAGTGTACCTGTACAATCAAAATTTTGTGTGTGCATTTTAAAGATTTAATAGATCCTGTATTATATGACTTGAGTTCCCCTTTTCTTACGGTAACAGCAGGAGAATATCAAAGTGTGCTATATGAGGATGCTTAAACATGTGTTAGATTAGATAAGCAAATGTGTGGAAGTGAAATACACCTCTCTGACTTGTGTGTTGTGGGTAGAATTTGTCAAAAACCCTCCCCTAAAACTTGAAAATGCCTAATGTCACAGGGAATAAACTATAAAGCAGATTAACTGGTACAAATCCTGCTCCATTATTGCACTGGGACATGGGCTTTCAGATTCTCGGGGTACAGGTTGCATCCTTCCTGCTGTGCATGTGTAACAGAGCTTTCCATACTTATGTGCACTTTACCATCACTGAAACATCAGCTTTAAAAAGGGCTCATGAGGATAGGTGGAAAAATATCTTGTAAGTTTTTAAATACCCAGACAAATACATATTTGGAGTCCAGTCTCTGAAGCTACATCTTCACTAATAAATTGTTGTGTTCTTTGCAGTGCTGAGTCAGGCAAAGCTCAGAGTCCTGTCTCTATACAATTAAACTTCCCTAACTTCTGAAATAGAATGTTCACATCAGGATGTCTAGTGACAAAACGTCCTTTGCTGATGCACTGACTTCTGGAAAATACCTACCAACTTGTTTCAGAGGCTTCTGGATGACACAGGCTAAAACTGCAATGGGAAAATTTTAACATGTTAATGACACATTTTTTAATTTACAAATGTGGTCACTATTACAAGAACATCTGGTATCCTATTTTTCAGGGTTTTAACAAGGCTAAAATAAAATAGTTGAAAACTCACAGCATAAGAGATAAATGGTGTATGTGCATCATCAGATCCAATTTTTTCCATCTACCCAATTCAGCTGACAGACAACATCTCTGATCAGAGAACTCCTAGCTGAAAACTCTGCTGTGTTTTTGAAACGCACTATTAACCTGGGGAAACCTTAGTCCTATTACTTCCCAAATCCATCCATGTTATCAATCAGATTCTATAACCTCTTCACCATATTCATTGCTATTTATTTATACAAACAACCTGGTTAGCTCTTCCTGACACTGCACTTTTGTTTGCCCTGTTCTTTTCTGGAGATGTTGATGTCTCTTTGAAATTACTCAGACAATAATTATCTTCCTGGTTGGCAAAGCCATATCAGGTCTTCCCTTCCTGTGAAGGAAAACATCTTTCCCACTGAAATAGAAAATACCCAAGTCTCACAGCAAATATTTTCTTATGTTTGAAATTAATCACATTTTCACTATCTAGCAAAAAGCTGTGAAAAAAAAAAATGTAACTGGAATTACATCATGTGGTTTATTGCTGAATCATTTGAAATCCAGCATAACCAATCATTCTGAAGTGGTAAGTAGGAAAGAGTGCTATACAACAAGTTTCCAATGTTTTTAGAGATGTGCCAGGACATCAGCCCATGTGAAGCTGGCACAGGATTACTTTCCCCAGTACAAAAGAAGTAAGACAACATTTCTGCAAAGCTATTCTAGTAACTCATCAGGAAAAAAAGAGCTGTAAGTGATCTCAAGATTGTGGTCCATGCCAGAGATTAAATGTCACATACTGAGATTTTATTGACTCATTTTCTGCCAACTCTGCTTAAAGGAATGGCTTTCTAGGCAAGATTGAATAGAGGGTTACTCACAGGTTTCTCAGCCTGTTAGGATTCTAACCATGACATTTATATTTCATAAAACCTACTTACATAAAGTAATAGCCACAGGCAAGTTGTCTTTGTGTGCAAAATATGATTTCTATTGTTACATGCTTGCTGGAATTGACCTCTTCTTGGGAGGAATTACCAAACCCAGAGGTATGTTTTATTTTCTTTACACTAGTTTTCAATTTTTTCCCTACAAAGCTGTTTATCTTTGTGCCTTTATGGTGTTAAAGGAGGGTTACTGTTCAAGGCTTTCTTTAGCTCTTACCGATAGCAGTGTCAACATTAAAATATTTCTAGTAGATTTAGACTCCTTCCAGTTATTATGCTGTACAAATGTGTCCAAGGCCGTCCAACCTTCAGCCTTCTGGTTACATGCCACCTGCTGAGCATCTGAGGTCTACAACTTCTGAGATACGTTTATGGATCAACAGGCACTCAGACCCTGACCTTGAAAGTATTGAGAGGTTAAATTCCAGTAAGGAATTTAAATGTTGAATCACATAGGTGTTAAGGACTGCTCTCACGTAAACCTCCCTTACAGATTACAGAATTGGGGTATATTTATTGTGAACATTCTCAAGATACAAGTAAGCAGATTTTGAATGCTCTTTTGAGGAGACTCCGGCACAGTGGGAGATAAGGGATAACCAGCTTCTTTGTCTCTGGCTCTCTGATTAGCATAGGACAGGATGTCTTTGGCACAGAAAAGAAGCACTTTCATAGCCTGTGGACAAAGGTAACTTCTCTAAGAGGTAGGACAAGACACTTTTCCTAATACTCTGGTTGAAAATCACTTCTTAGAGAAGATCCTTTCTATTTACTATGGAGTAATTCTAGGCACAGGAGTGAATCCTATTCACATTATGAATAATTTACTAAATCAATGTTATTCTTTTGCATTTCTTATGTTAATATTTAATTACTGAATAAGCTCAATAAATTGCAGAAAGGAAAAAGTATTTATATGGATAGATTAGTGTAATAATAAATAAAGCACAGAATCTAACAATATGTTTGTAGCTTTAACTTGTCATAATAACAAACCATTTCTTAGCATTGCATGGATGGAGTAGGGGGTAGTCTTGCTACTGATGCACAAAGATCAGCATAGCTGTGAACATAAAAGTAATTTTGATACAATATTTAACTGTAGTACAGTATTTGCTATCTGTAAAATCATAAAATCATAAGATAATAGAATGGTTTGGGTTGGAAGGGATCTTAGAGATCATCTTGTTCCAACCAAGTACTGAGTAAGCCAGGTTTTGAAGCTGATCTTCAAGTGCTCAGAACTTACTAAGGTAGCAGTCTAATTTTAGCCAAACTGAAAGCATTTGACAATCTGCATTTGTTAAAGCCTAGAAGTAATTTGTAGATAAAGGAATTAATTGCAGCTCAAAATCACTTATTTAATTTCATAAGCCCATGCTGTTTTACTGTCATCACTTCTGGCTCAGCAGGGTGTTGGAAGGGATCTGATGCAGATGTAGGAAATACAGACATTTCTACTGTAAACTGAATTAGATACGTGGTTGTAAACATTGCTTTCTGTCATTTTTCTCAACCACAAAGGTTAACCTTGGCTGATTCTGTAGAAACCATGTAAATAGAAAAATTTAAAATCTTCTAATTCTAGTAATTGGCTAAGTCTCTTTTTCTTCACAAGGAAAACCACTGAATTATATTTCTCATTTAAGTAAAAAAAAAGTTTAAAAAAATCACAAAATTTGACATCTTATCATATTTTGATGTATTCTGGTGCAATGCAAAATGATCCAAACCTCACTGGGTTGCCATTGCCACTAAAAATGTCAATGTTGATTAATGGATATTCCATTTTTGAAATTAAGCATATCAGACAAGCAAAGTCAGTATTATAACAGGTCAATACATATTGTTTTGAAAGTGGGATGTTTTATAACTACATGTATTCTCAGTCAAAATGGTTTAGCTGGAAGATGATCACTTGATAACTTTGGCTTATGCCTCAACACCTCAAATAACGAAGACCTGTAGATGAAAACTCATAAAGTTCTGACTGGAGACCAGTGTCCTACAAAAGTATGAATGCTGAAATCTAGAAATGTGAAACATTTTTCATGCAGCCATAGACTATGCTAAACAGAAGGGATCCACACAGACCAGTGCATCCTGGCTCCACACAGGACAACCAAACAGTTAAACCTTATTTTTTAAGTTAACCCGTATATCTAATTTTTCTGTGCTTCTTTGGACACATTCTGCTATTTTTCTATTCTTATATTGTGGAGCCCAAGATTGCACAGAATTCTTGAGGAGCCTGCACCAGTGCTGAGTACAGTGGCACAATCACTTCTCTCAACTGTGTTTATATGTGCCCTGAGATTAGTTTGGCCCTTTTGGCCACCAGGACACGTTATTAGCTCATATTGAACTTACCACTGACCCAAACCCCCAGATGAGTTCTGCAGGATTGCACTCCAGCCTCTTGTCCCTCACTCTTGCCATAACCCAGGATTACACCATTCCAAGTGCAGAATCCAGCATTTCTACTCGTTAAAATTTCATATTGCAGGGGATTGGCCAGCACTTGTATTTATCAAAATCTCTGTAAGGACTCCCTACCCTTGAGAAAGTAACAGCTCCTCCTAATTTAGTGCTGTTGGCAAATGTCCTTAGTGTGCACTCAACTTCTGTGTCCAGGCATTGATAAAAAACATTGAAGAGATGTTCTTTTGCCTTTTTTAAAGGACAGAGCAGTAATTTTTCTTCAATGTGTCCATTCCTTGTCTGTTTGCTTGCTTGACTCTAGCCCCCAAGACCTCCCCCTCCAAAATATCTGTCAAAATCTAGATTGAAATATAGCTTAACTTAAAGGCAGTTCAGATCTGTATTTGAACTGATAGATTTATGTTTTAGTGTGTCCTTCATCCCACTCTGAAGCAAAAAAAAAAGAAAAAAAAAAGTAATGGGTTAAGAGACACTCCTCAAAAACCTACATTATTACTGAGCTGTTAAGGGAGAGATGGCCAAGAGACATTACAGAGGGAGGTTTTGGATGGGTGGCAATAAAGTAAAAGAGAAAAGAAAGTTTTCTCTCTTTTTTGTTGCAGATGAGACCTTTATCTAGTTATGATAACAGAACACAGACTGAGAAAGGGACCTCTGCAAATAATCTATTCTAAACCATCTCAAGAGTGGTCAGCCAGGGCAAGGTGTACAGGACAGTGTCCAGTTGTGTAAATAAGATAAAATCCTAATGATAAATTGATTACATATCATCACCATCATATCAAAGGGCTATTTCTCTGAACATCTTGAATGGATAGTGACAATGAATGCGTAATTACACATTTGTCCCTAAGTCCATGTAAAGCAGATAGGTTGTAATTGTTAGTTTACTTCATTTTGCACATGATGAAAATAAACCCACTCGCTACGCTGATACACCGTATATGTACTGGCTCTGCATTTGGCTAGAATTATCTTCTCCATAATATCTTGTATAGTTCTATGTTTTGTGTTTGTGATGGAAACAGTGTTGACAACACTCTATTGAGAGCAGCATTTGCACAACACCAAGGCCTTTTCTGCCTCTCACATCACCCCACCAGCGAGGAGGCTGGGCTGTGCCAAAAAACTGGGAGGGGACACAGCTGTGCCAGCTGGCCCAAACTGACCCAAGGAATATCCAATACTGTATGATATTATGATCAAGAATAAAAGCTGGGAGACAAAGGAAAGGGCAGAGGGACATTTTCAGAGTGATGGTGTTTGTCTTCTCAAGTCACCATGACAGGTGCTGGAACCCTGCTCTCCTGGGGATGCTGAACACCTGCCTGCCCATGGGAAGAGATGAATGAATTCTATTTCCTGTTTTGCTTGCACATGAAGCTTTTACTTTACCTATTAAACTGTTTTTAATTCAAACCATGAGTTTTCTCACTTTTATCCTTCTGATTCTCTGCCCCATCCCACCAGATGAGGGGCAGAGTATGGAGAACACAGCTGGGTGGCTTTAGCTGCCTACCAGTGTTGACCCACAACAGTACCACATAAGGTACATAAGCAAGTGCATTCAGGTGCTATCAAAATTACTATCGCAACCAAGTCTTACCTTCTTTCATCCCTAAGGTAAAGAGAGAAAATTATTCAGCAGGACTGGATTTGGCCAAGGACGAAGCAAGTTATATTCAATTACCTGCTTCACGACAGTCTGTCTACATGATGCTGCACTAGTCATCAGGAGCATCTATGAAAATTTCTCTCAAAAGGGGTAACAAGACACTATTGCAAAGATGTTCCAAGAAACCAATAGTTCCCAAGCTCTCATTTGTGTGAGCTGATTGGTCAGAGATAAGCAATAAGGCACACAACTGCCACAGTACTACACTGTGTGTGAGCTTAAAATTCTTACTGAGTGTCAAATTGCACTAACTGGGTCCTGAAAGTATATTTATGTACTTAAATAACTGCCAGCTGAACTTCTAGTTAGTTTTGCTGTGACTCTGCTTCTGTGCATATATGTAACCACCGACATTTCTTCTTAATAACTTAACTTTAAAAAGCAATGATAGCTCTTTTTAGTAGATCTCATCTTCTTTTCCTTGCATTTGTTTTTTTCCAGTTTCTCCACAACTTTATTTCTCCTTTTCTTTATAAAGAGATAATTTTCCAATTCTTCCCCAATTTTGCATTGCTTTGCAGTTTCTCCCGTTTCCTCTTGATTGATTTGAGGGATTTTTTTGTTTGTTTTTTGTTTTTTTTTTCCCAGCCTCAAGACTTTAGAAATTGTAGTTAGTTGTTCATTTTCTCTCTTACCAATTATACCCCAGCAGCTGTTTGTAAAGGAAAAATGACAAGTTAGTCACTTCCCTGTCTGTATTGAACTGTGGGCAAAAGACTGAACTTGGTGCAGGGAGGAACTGAGTAATCAGCCTTCCTTTACAGTCAGATTCATGTTTAAAAGAATTCAGAAAAATGAATCATTCTAAAAGCTGATAATACACTACTTTGCACCTTGGGAAGTCATTTCAGGCTCTGGCAGATGAGCTCTGGCATCAGCAATTTAAGACAAAACTGTGCCCAAGTCTCTGCCCACCCACAGATTAACCTTCTGTAGCAACATGTCACCCTGATTTGTGCTCCCACTCCTTTTCTGCTGCTCAGATTAACTGAGACTTGATCCCAGGGAACAGAACAACTGAAATGGGAATATAGTTTTTTCTCTATTGCAGATGTAATATTTGCACTTATATCACTTCCTTAAATTATGATTATAATTCAAAACAGTAGAAAATTGGTAATGGTTGATACACAAGAATATTTCTGTACATCTGGACAGAAACAGGTCTTAAGCCTTGACATCTTTTGGTTAATTAAGATCCATTTGGATTTATACTAACACTCAACACACTTGGCAGAGGGCAATTGATGATCTGAGAGGAAGTATTAGAGAACAACCTGAGAGGAAAAAGTGAATTCTGAAGTTGTAAAGGAAATAAAATAATCTCACCAATCTATTTGGGGTTTTTTGACGTCTAAAGGTTTGCTCACTTACATGAGTTCTGTAAGGTAATTGGTAATGACGTGAGGATCTCATTAGCCATCTCGGTTACCACTCCAAATGATCTGAAAACATCTAATTCATGTCAGTACACTCCAATCTGTCCTTTACTTACTGTGATCTAAGGTCTTATTCTTACATCACTATTTCTGATTGTTTCAGCCATCTGATCATAGGTGACCATTTTGGTGAAAACAAATGCAAAAGGGCATTAAATACCTCAACGTACTCAGTACCTTTAGCCAGTAATTTTTCTTCTCTTGGAAGAAGCAGCATGATCCTTTATTTCTCTTTGTTTCTCCACTCTCTACATTGTGCACTGACAATACTTCATTGCATACACTTGACATCCTTTGCTGACGTCAGCACAGAATCTTGACTTTTCTGCTTTTATTCATGTAAACTTCTGCTGTATTTCTGTCCTTCCTAATCTTCACTGTTTTACTTGAAGTATATTTAGATAATACATGTGTTGGCCAAGTGCTATTGTTTCCATTTTTTCTCCTTAATTGAATAGTTTGTATTTGAAACATCTGGAACTGGCATTTGCTTAAAGAAATGTTATTGCCGCCGCCATCATCATCATCATCATCGTTGTCGTCGTCATCACTATTATTTTGTCTTGGAGCCTCCTCCCAAGAGAGCTCATCAGCCAGTTTTACAAGGCAACTGAAGAAATTTTTCCTAAATCCATTATTTTGCATTTCTGTGAATTTCCTTATTGTCCTAAAAGTTCTGTACTCTGTCACCTCCTGGCCATGCTTGTGCAAGCTACCTGCTACTTTTCATTATTGAAGGTCTCTCCATGGTAGATGTGTTGCACACCTAGAACTCCTCCATCTCTTTATTTCCACTTCTCCTGTAACCAAGCAAGAGTTCACAAGACTTTTAGCTTATTTTAGACATGGCAGGGTTTTGAGATATCTGCATGACTCTAAAGGTATGACTTGAGACAAGTGGACTGTTCCCACCCTTTTGGAGGGCCAGCAAGAGAACGTTTTGTACAGCATCTAAGATGCTAAATTCAGATTAGGCACTGAATTTCACCCTCAGACCCAAAGCATGTCCCTCCAAAGGGATGTTTTCATTTACTGCTATGTTGAAGCTTGTGCTCTGAATGACTTTCCATTTGTGCACGAAAAGTCCCATCCAGCTGATACCCAATGTTGACAATGTCAGGTGTTATCAGATATTTTCAGCCTCCCTCTGTGATAACCTGAGAACAAGCATGTGCATCTCTGATACATGGAACAGCAGCTAATTCTATAGCCCTTTCTCTCCTTCCTGAGCAAGATATTCCTCTTCAAATTAATATTCAATTTTTGAATTATCTTGTTGTGTCTCCAATGTACTAATTTAGACTTCAGGGCATGAAATAAAATTTCAGGATCCTCTTTCACCTTCCTTTACCTGTCTGCTTCTTCTGGAAGACACAAAACACTAGCACAAACACATCCACAGTTTGATAAGACAGTATAAAATTAGAACAGCTTTTCTTCATTTTTTTTCCATGACCTTGTATTTCTGAAGATAAACACCTTTACTTTTGTGTATTGTCTAGTGCTGATTTATGAATAAAGAAAGGCTATTCCAAATGGGCCTTCTTCCTCATGAAAGAAACAAATCTAGTTTCACTTGCTGGAAGTTTCTCTAGCTGATTTTTTTCAGCCAATTCTGCTTTACAGCAAGTATTCTTTAGGGTACAGACACATGAACATTTATATTCATAAATATAAATTAATGAACAGGCTGAATTGCAAAGAATCCGAACATGCTTAGTAAATCATTACTAACAGCTTTAACATTTTCTATTTCTCACTGCAGCATTTAAACTAAAGGAGTTCAAAACCCAATAAAATAGTTTGAAAAAAGAAAAATAAAGGGTTTTTAAAACACAGCGAGATTTTTTTCTTTAGCAAGTAGCTCTCGTGGGAACAGAAATATTTACTTGCATAAACAGCAAAACTGGATTCAACTGTTTATCAGAGGGAAGAGAGAGGGCTGGGCTCACTTTTGTTGTAAGGCTTAGGATAGGTCACCATGGTCACATCTGCCCTCAGAATTTGCTTCACCTTCACAGCAGAAGCAATTCTTCCATATGGAATTGGGGAAAACTGAGCTTATTAACATAGGAGTGGCACCAGGTGACCTTGTGAGTCACTTTTGTTTATTACATTTCAGTATCACTGAGAAAGCCACCTAATGCATACTAAATTTAAAAAGAAAAATTGTTAGGAATCTGCATAATGAATACAAATGGGAGTACACTGACAGGACTAAAAGAGTCATGTTTCGGCAAAAAAAAAAAAAAAAAAAAAAAAAAAAAAAAAAAAAAAAAAAAAAAAAAAAAAAAAAAGGCAGGCCCCTGCAAACAACCTTCCAAGGCAGTTCAGTTTCTTTTGAAGCCATTACTTTTTGTGCGGTAGAAAACTGCTTTTAAATCCTGAACCCATTTTACATTTTGAAAATTGTATTTATTTGCTTTGTGCTTAATATATTTAAGTTAATATCCATAAAATCAGGGATTCCAGATGAAATTAAGGGCTCCCATTAGGATGCTTTCCTTTCTTCTTTTAAGCACTATCTGGTCTCCTATACTATTCCCCAAACACTATATACTTTTTTTTCCTCCTTATTTTCCTAATTCTTTCTTTATTGTTTTGTCTTTTTCCCCCTTGTTATTTCCTTATTATTTCCTGGTTTTCTTATGCTAACTCCTTGGTTTTTTCTCTGTTGTGGAAGAGCTCCACAGTCATGACCAAGATGGGTGTCTCTTTTGCCTTTTCTTAATGGGTCTTGCAGGGAAAAATGGAATAGATGGAGGTGAAATTAATAAATGAAAGGCAGAGGAAATCCTTCCCACCTCAGATACCACAAAAAGAGACACATCATGGCTCAAAATAAGCTCTTTTTTTTTTTTTCTGAAACCGGGTGCTTAACACTGTAGAACTAAGATTAACTGAGATCATACCCTTTCCTTGCATTATGATCAATAATCCGTTAAGAATTAATTTGATGGATTGTTTGTATTTAAAAGACTACCTTTCAAACCTGTCACACAGTAATAGAGTATCTTCACAATTTCACAGTTTTTCTCCCTAGTGATATCTGAAGAAGTGCCAGTTTCTGCCTTCTCAGTTAAGCAGCTATCACAGAAACAGATATCTCAAGTTAGAATCTCTGTTTTCTAGAAAATTATATATTTCATTAGCATATAAGCACATTATAAGGCAATTATTATTCCAGCTCAGCTCTAACAATAAACACAATATTGAACAGCAATAAAATTGTTCAATAAAAATGTTCTTCTGCATTTGACCATGTATAAATCTTATCTTTGCAATTTCTGTCTTTGCTTATTTTGAAGTACTGTGCATTTTCCAGGTTGCCTCCCTGTAATTGTCCCTTTCCCTGGTTACTACAGCCAAACACTTTTTATTTTTCAGTTCCTAGTCTGCACTTGACTTATGTCCCATGACCAAATCTGATTGTGCTGATGCCAAGCAGAATAAAGACCCACTTAGCTGATTGCATCCATATCCACCCCTTCTGATTTGGAGCAGGGCTAGCAGCTTATGAAGGATCACAGCCTCTCTCATCAAGTGAGAGAATATGTATTAACCAAATAGAGTTTCCTCAACCTCAAAGTGTAAGAATGAATTTTAATTGTATTCTGAAGGAATAAAAACACATACAATCTGAGCTGGTAAAATGTGAATCCTTCATAAATACATCAAATTTCAAAATTTTCCACTCTGCTTAATCTTGAGTAAAATTCAGGCCCTTCAATGTTGCTAAATATTCATCATTATTCTGGTAAACTGTGAACAAATGTTAACTTTTCCTTGACAGGACATGAGACAAGATAACAAAACTTATTTGTGGGCTTTGAGTATAGCTGGAGTTTAGCTTGACTCTTCAGAAAGTGACTGAAAGCAGGGATCCAATCCATCAGATGCATGAATATTCCACAAGACTTTGCATCTTTTTACAGATGTGTCACTGAGAACTTGTGCAAAATGATAGGATATAGCTATAGAAAGAAACAGCAATACAAAACTGCATTCAATGTGCGTTTAAAAAAATTTACATCCCAAAGGAAGAACAGTCTTCATGGTAACCATCCAAGAAATTTGAACTTGAATTTATTCTACCTCTACTTCTACAGATTCCTGGGAATTAGTTTACTTAAGAGAGATGGATTAAAAACAGGCACAGTATATGCCTTTTACAGTGCAGATATAAATCTTTCTAACATTAATGGAGGTTCTGAAGACACACCATCAAGAATACATAGAGACTTACGCCAGAAAGCTTGGAGCAAAATATAAGTGTATTAGCAAAATGTACAGACAGTAAAATGACCCTATTAATTATAAATTTCTCCTTACTTGGAATCAATTATTAACAATCAAAACATAAAAATGTTGCAGAAGTAAAGCCATCCTAACATTTACACATTTAAAAATGTTTAAAAATAAGAATAAAGATAAACATAAACTTTGAGATAAGAAAGAAAATAAACATTCATTGAACCTGTGAGACAACAGCTGTATTCATAAATTGCGGACATTGGACAATCCATGAAAATGTAGATCTACAGCTGGTCATAAATTCGTACTAAGGACCAGACTTAGAGTCTTTCATGTGACTACAAGAGTTGTAGTCTGAGGGCTAAGGCTTGTTTATTAGTCTATAATCTGGTTAGTTGTGATTTAGGGAGGAGCCCCCAATTCAAATTGACTTTTGCTGTCTGGAAATCATATCACTGACTCAGTTTTCCAGAAGTATTGGGCTTAAATAGATACTCACATGAAAAAAAATCATGCAGTCCTGAGTCTAGAACAGTAATAAAAAGAGACGTAAAAATCTAATAACTGCTCTTGAAGGTCAACATATCTTTGCTTATTTATTTAGAGTTTAGCAAACTACAAAATAAAAAGCTCTCCCTGCAGCCTCTTGAGAATATACTGAAAAGTAGTGATTTTATCTTCACAGTTAAATGTTCTATAAATGGCACTGACATCTTCCCGCAGCTAAGAACCAAATTAAGCAGGGGTGGTGTTAGTGGTGATGGAAGGAGACAAGAGCAAAAAAATTCAAACTCTCAACCCACTATTGAAATTTAAGTGCATCCAAACTCAGTATTTGCAAAGAATCATTGACTGCTCCAATAGAAATATTCCCAACAGAAGGCTGCAAGGGACAGTTGTCTTCTTTATATCATTGTAACGAATATTACAAGAAAAAGAACAAAAGGTGGATAGTAAGATAAATACAAAAATTACAACTTGAAAATAAATCTGCATTTTGCCACAAACCGATTAGAAATTTCACTTGAACCCCAAATTCTTTTTGCTTCAGCTATTTCATCCTGTTCCTGAATAATTTGTGAAAAAGTTGCGTGTGATGACATTATTTGTAAGCCATGTCACAAAAATAACCTTATAAACCCCAATTCTGACAATATTTATATGTAACCCTCTGTCTTGCAATTTATCCTGACCCTACTATGTTATTTATATAGCACCAATAGCCTGCAGGATTTATTACAGGCATGCAGGAAGACATATGGGTAGATTCTTCTCTCATTTATACTAGCATAAATCAGAACTACAGAAGTGACTGGAGTTCTGCTTGTTTAAAGGTGGACTAAAAATGCTCAGTACCAACCCCAAACTTACCAGTAACTTTTCTACCTATTAATGTCGGACAGTTTTTATTTCTGTTGTCTAAACTCATTCTTTTATCCAACCTCACTTAAGTTATTTAAACCTTTTAAACAGCATTGAGGCTTTTTGCCATTGTCTTGCCATCTTTGACTCGGACATTATCCAAATTTCTTCTTTGAAGACATACTTATGTCAATGGACTAGTTCCAAACAGTATTCATTGTGTCATTTTTTGAATTTAGGAACAATATTTAAAAACCTTGAAATATTTATGGCACTTCCACATTACTCAGCCCAGAAGTTTGGACATAGTCATGTCTGTTCAAAACTTGAGATACTCAAGGACATTTGGGAAACTGAAACATTTCGGGCATTTACGATCTTCAGTTTAGAAAAAAATTGACGTAAAATTATCAATATTTATCAAAATTTTCAAAACATGCAATGACATTTAAGCTCAGAATATCAATCCTTTCTTTGTAACTATGATGTCACTGTCCTTTAAAGTGTTTTTTTGTGCGTGTGCGTTACTTGCAAAGCAATTTGCAGCAGCAAGGACACAAGGGTTATCGATGTGTTAGAAATCACAGAGGCTTCTGAGAACAATCATGCAGGAAATTGAGCTTTTCTCCCTGAAGAGACAGTGGGATCAATAACCCACCGCAGGGCATCTACACTAATGCACACAGGATGGGCAACAAACTGGAGGAATTGGAAATCAGGGTGCAGCAGGAAGACTTTGACATAGTTGTCATCACAGAAACATGGTGGTGCCTCACACAACTGCAGTGCTCCAATGGATGGCTATAAACCCTTCAGAGGGGATACGCAAGGAAGGAGAGGTGATGGGGAGAAGGGCGAGAAATGACACAATCAAGTTCAGAAAGAAAGTGGCTATTTAATTAATTATAAATCAGTTTATATAACTTGCCTGCATGGCATAAGGTCATTGGTCATTGACCATCCACTTCCCAGAATGATTGGTGGAGACTATACAACATTCATTTGAAAATGTTTCTTCAGTATACCATAACAACACTGCACAACAGACTCCAGGCACAAAGATAAAGAATTAGTTTACAAAAACCCGTGGCAGTGTTTTTCATAGCTTTCATGAGAAACACAGAGCTCTCACAGAATGCTGCAAAAAGCTGGAAAATTTCTCTGCTAAAACTTTTCAGTGTCTACAGGGTTGCTCTGTGTGTCAGGGAGTGTCTTCTTTGGAGCCTAATGATGGAGACAGTAGGGTTGAGTGTTTGTGGGTAAGAATCCAGGGGAAAGCCAACAGCACAAATATCATGGTGGGAATGTTGATCAGCTGGAGAGCAGGAAGGCCCTGCAGAGGGATCAGAATAGGTTGGATCAGTCAGCTGAGGCCAGTGGTATGAGGTCCAAAAAGGGCAAGGGCCAGGGCCTGCACTTGGGTCACAATCCCAGGTAGCGTTACAGGCTGGGGACAGAGTGGTTGGAAATGTGTCATGGGGAAAAAGGATCTGGGGGTGCTGGTCATCAGTGGCTGAACATGAGCCAGTGTGTGCCCAGGTGGATAAGAAAGCCAATGGCACCTGCCCTTTATCAACAACATTATGGCCAGCAGGACCAGGGCAGTGATTATGCCCCTGTACTCAGCAGTGGTGAGGTCACACTTCAAGTCCTGTGTCCACTTCTGGACCCCTCACAGCCAGAAGGACATTGGAGCATGTCCAGAGAAGGCCAGTGGAGCTGGGAAAGGGTCTGGAGCACAAGTCTGAGGAGGAGCAGCTGAGGGAGCTGGGAGTGTTTAGCCTGCAGAAAATGAGGCCCAAGGGGGACTTTCGTGCTCTCTGCAACTTCCTGAAGGGAGGTTGCAGGGAGATAGGGTCAATCTCTTCTCCCAAGTAACAAGTGACAGGATGAGATAAAATGGCCTCAAGCCATGCCAAGGGTGGTTTAGATTGAACATTAGGGAAAATTTCTTCACAGAAAGTGTCATCAGGCAATGAAACAGGCTGCCCAGGGAAGTGGTGGAATCAGTGCACCTGGCAGTGTTCAAAAATTGTGTGGATGTGGCACTTGGGGATGGTGTTTAGTCATGAACATGGCAGTGCTGCATTAACAGTTGGACTCAGCCATCTTGGAGGCCTTTTCCAACCTTAACAATTCTATGGAATTATGATTCTATAATTCTATTATAGTTCAACAGAAGACAGAATGGACTCTTCATCTTAACAGCTAGCTTGTTTCTTTTGATCTGTGGAGTGAACAACCATAGTGAGACCCGAATGGGTGGATGAAGGTGGAGTAGAGTGGGCAGGAAAAGGCCACTTGTTTTCCCAGAGCCCCACTGACCCCGACAGAGTCTTGAACTACTTTTTGAGTGAATCTTCACACAGGGAACAGCAAGTTCCTATTTTTGGTGGCAATAAGGACTGAAATAAAACAGAATTCATTTTATAATTGCAAGACTGAAAGTCCTACACATGATTAAATAACTTACAGGACAGGACATAAAAATGAGAAACATTTAAATCAATCTGTTTAGAGGTTGGTAGTCTTGTATAACCACCACATTTTGCACACCTCCATGTCTGGCATTTATGAAATTATTTCAGGAAACAATTTGCATAATCAAATAATTTGCATATGCTCACCTTAAGCAGAAGGATATATTTCATGCTGGAGAATGTGTCAGCCTGTTTGACAGTTTGGGTGAATGAAGCCCACAACTAGAAACACAGTGAGCTTGTGTTCATTGTGCCTTCCACTTTTTCCCATTCTATTTGTAATGGTGAAAACTGCAAGGATCTTGAAAGCAGAAGGAATGTGAAAATCTATTTTAATTTGTCTCCTCACTCTGTGTTAACCTTACATGCTGTTTTTTCACGCTCCTTAAATGTCTTCTCTTCTTCATACTTGTCCCTATCAAGGATTGTCACCCTGTTCTTCACATCTTGGTTATCATACATAGCACTAGTTACTGAGTCAAAATCATCCCAACAGGGGTGCTGGCATGGATTGCTAAATATTTGAAGTGTGTATGGCAGCTCTTCTTCTTCACAGTCTGATCAAAATTTACCTCCAGTAGAGGATACAGGAAATGGCCTTGCATTAACTTTGCCTCTCATATTTAAAAGGTATTTACAGTCAACCTACACATTTCATTGGCTTTCAGCATAGGTATGAAATCTTACTCTAGTATGGCATTAGGATTTCATGCCCTTGGTGAAAATGAAATAATCATTATCCTCCATGTAAACAAGGGCATGATCTGCCAGCCATAGATATGCAAACTGAATTATTGTCTTCTAATTTCAGCATTGGCACTATAATCCATTAGCTTTTCACTGTGCTTTTAATAAAACTTGAGATTGCTGCAGCCACGCAAGAATGAAGAGATACAGGCTGTTTGAGCAGCCTTTCGTTCATGCCAACTCTAAAAAAAGCCTAGGGATGGAAAGAAAAAATGGTAATCCTAAGATTCCTTGTCATTCTACTTATCCCACAGAACTCCACGGAAGGACCTCGTATAAAACTGTGTGTATATTCAATTGACATAATCCACACTAACTTGAGAATTGATTTTACTGAATTACTTTGGGATGCTTTCAGTGGCACCATCAATAAAATTGACTGAGAACAAAACATCAAAACACAAATTATTAGGTGTGTTTCACTGATACTTGTACAGCTGGATTAGTAGCATTCTGTATCTGTTTGGATTTTGACCAGAAATTACTAAGCCTCTGATCCTTGAAATTTTCATGAATAACAGAAAAGGAAGCTGCTAATCCTTATAATTCATTTTTTGCAAGATTCTAACTGTGCCATTACTGAGAAGAATTATCACAAAATTAAGAACTGTGGTTTTTCTACACCTAATCTTTTAAATCTCAGTGATGCAAAATGGAAAGCATCAGTGTCTACCTTTAGATCCTTCAGCCTTGTTGGTTCCTTTTGCAATCATCCATACCAAGTCCAGAAAGTCCTGCTGCCTTTTTCAAAAGTTTAACAATGTCCCCAGAAATACATATATACTTTGGCTTTTCTGGACTCCTTCCTGGGAAATCATCTTGAAGGCTGGTAAAAAAACACATTAAAAAAAAAAAAAAAAAGGAGAAGAGAAAAAAATCTCTACTTCTGATGATTCTAAAGCATATGCCTCGGAAATATGTTTTGATGAGTCTTTTCTATTTTAATAATGTCTCAGAATTAACACATTGAGTTAAACCACTTGCTGTCTGAACACAATGTTCAGAGCACTTTAATTTTTTACATGGTAAATCTTGCTGGGTTTTAAATGTAGAAATACATTGATCTTTTTATGTTGAAGTATCATCTCCTTAAAAAAAGTAACAAAAGAGCAAGAAATGCAGAAAAAACCTGCCATTTTTTGTTCTGTGCAAATAAAGAAAATTTCGCAGCCAGTGACAGTTTTGGACACAGGCATGTGAAACTCGTGATTCTTTTGTTTTATTTAATTCCAACTAACACCATTTCAGTCACTGAAGCAGGTACTTGGTTCTAAATCTGTACCTCTGGCAACAGTCAGTGACAGGGTACCAGCTAAGTTTTTTTCCCCACTGTTGTGGTTTATACCCAGGTGTCTGCAAGTACCATGCAGCCTCTCACTCTCTCCCTCCTGGGGAGGAGAATTGGAAAAATGTAGAACACATGGGCTGAGATAAAAAGAGTGTAATAATTGAAACAAAAGATAACAACAACAGCAGCAGCAACAACAAAACCAGCAATAATAATAATAGTAATACTAATAGTAATAATGAGGGAGAGAGGGAGGGAGGGGAGTAAAACCCAAGAGAAACAAATGATGCTCAATATATTTACTCATCGCACACTTGCTGATACCCAGCCCGTTCCCCATCCAGTTCCCTCCAGTTTATATACTGGACATGATGTTCTATGTTATGGAATATCCCGTTGGCCACTTTGGGTCAGGTGTCCCAGCCATGCTCCCTCCCAGCTGCTTGTGCCCATGCTTCCTGGCAGAGCATGGGAAACTGAAAAGTCCTTGACTTAAGGTGAGCACAATTTAGCAACAGCCAAACTATCTGTGTGTTATCAACATTATTCTCATACTAAATACAAAACACAGCACTGTACCAGCTGCTAAGAAGGAAATTCAGTTTATCTCAGACAAAAACAGGACACCCGTCCATATGGATTTAGTGAAACAATTCCTATACCCCAGAAAGTTCTGCAACACAATATTAATTTTCTGACTCCAACAGCAAAATTACCTTGTCCAGATTGGAAACCCTTTCCTGACAGAGAAATTACTAGCCACTGCCAACAAACTGGAAGCTTCCTCAACAGCATCAATGCTAGGGTAAGGATGGACTGTGAGATGTCTGTCCTTAGAAATGTTGACTTGCACTGCTGTGCAAAGCAAAGGACGGGGGACAGGCAAGAACACACAGTGCAAAACCACCACAGTGCATGCCTACAGCTATTCCGAAGAACTTATAACAGCTTTATGTAAATTACTTGTTCATCCCTGCTTCCCCCCAAAAAATACCTTTAACATTTTCCCAATATTTGGTCTTGAAAATGTTTGACAATGATGATGATTATATAGAATATTTCTGCCTAAAAATGCCCACATTTTTCTGTGACTGGGAAAACTTCAAACAGCTTTCTTCCAGGGAGGTATGGCTTTTGTCTTAACTCGGATGAGATCAAGGAGAGAGTCCAAATTGAAACCATTAAGAACAAATGGTTATCTTGGAAGTTAAAGATTAATTTGGCTGAAGTAAAAAAAAAAAGAATATTATCTGGGAGATAGCTAATTAAGAAGTAAAATAAGTAATTAAATGTTTCTTCTGGCCTGACCCAGAATAAAATGTAAATCACAGTTAGTTGCGGTGAAACAGAGGTCACCTGTTTTAAATACTTAAATTAGTGAATTTTGAATGTATCCCTCTTTTATCCACCCTTTAAATTTCAAATATTACATCCAAATCAATGACTACATTCATACTCAAATGATTTCAAAGTAAAATAGAAGTGCTACAGAAACTTAAAAGTCAAGTCCTAAAATCATTTGATATGAGATAGACATGATGAAAAAATTCAGATATTAACTTTTGAAACATTCTTAAACTGAATAACTATATTAAAATATTAGCCTTGCAACCAGTTCTGTAAATGTACTGGCTTAAAACACAGCTAGAAAATTCAACCCACTCAAGCTGCTCCCTTTTCTCCCTGCCCCTTCCGATAATGGAGGAACATTAGGAGGGATTATAAATTGGAATCATAATTTGCAATAATTAAAATTTGAGTAACTACAATGGGAACAGACCTCAACACAGCCCGTGTTGTTAGCAGCTAGCTCTAAAATGGGCTTGACTCAGGAGTGCTTCCATAAACCATTGTGGGTCACCAGTGAGCACTGCTAATGCGTCTTCTGGTGGTCCCCTCAGCTGGGATGAAGGCTGCTGTGGAGAAGCACAGGTGTTGAGAGGCTGCTGGAGGGCTGACCCCTTCCTGCTGGGAGGTGGTGTGACACGTGGTAAATCTCACTCACAGTGAGCGTGCAGAGTGGCCCAAGAGCTAAGCGAGGTGTGAGGATGAGACTCGGGGTTTTTCTGAAGTTTTGCTTGTGATTTAACTGGCTCTTTGGGCCTCTGTGCACACCTGCTGTTCTCAAGCCCTGGCAAACTCCCTGAACAAAGACACAACTCCCCAACTACTTGTGTCAACAGAAAACACAATGGCCTGTTTGGAAGAGAGGACCAGCTCAAAACAGTCAGCTGAAGTCCCAGCACCTTAAATATGCTGGTCTACATCCTTGAGGAGTCCTAGACAGTTCCTGACATGGAAATTATTAGATTGTAAGTAGATAAGAAATTTCCATCAGGTGCCCAGGAGCTGTGAGGAGCAGGAGGTGAGCCGGGCACCCCTGCAGCCCCTGGAGAGAGAGAGCACAGCTGGTCAGGGACACACGCTGCAGCAGATGGATGTTCCTGAAGGAATTGCAGTCATGCTGGAACAAGTTTATCCTGAAGGATGGCAGCCTGTGGGAAGAACCACAGTGGAGCAGGGGAAGAGTGTGGGAAGGAAGGAGCAGTAGAGAGGAGCTATTATGGGGCTAGGTTTTTTTTCTTTGTTTCTCACCATGCAACACTATTTTAATTGTCAATAAATGAAGTTATTTTTTTCCAAGTCAGATGACAGGTTTTTTTCCAAGCCCATGACAGTAACTGTTAAATGATCTCACTGTCCTTATCTCAACCCATGAGATATTCAATCTTGTTTTCTTTTCCCCAGTCTTGTTTAGGAGAGGGAGAGGGTGTCTGAGCAGGCTTGTGGCATTCAGCCAAGGTTAACCACAATAAAGAGCAGAAATGATTCATGCAGATGAAGAAACTATTCAAAGAACAGTCTTATGTACACATATGGGATGCTTAAGAGATATTTTACATACAAGTGGTATAATTGAAGGGCATGGTGGGTGTGCTGGGGTGTCTGATGGGCCTATGATCAGGTGGAGAATCTGAAATTAGGAAAGCAACATTTTGGAGAGTCTTATGCCATCAAGCTAAAGATGCTGCTGTCAGCAATAGAGACACCCATTGAACGAAGCTGTGGGGGACCATCCTGTTGAGGAGATTTGACTCCCCATGTGACCATTCCTATGCCAAGATGTCAATAATTTGGTTTCTCTTTTTAACCAATGCTCTCTCCATGCAGTGAAATTGTTATCTACAGCACTGAAGGAACCTACACAAGCCTAAATGTGGTTCCTAATGATCATCTCCAATTCAAATAACCAGTTCTGTCATTGTTTAGCCGAGTGAAACTGAAATTTAAGACAGAACTTAAAAGCTTAACTATAATCAACAGTTCTCTACTATTGTAGTGATTTATGTCCCAAAAAATCCCTGCTGTGTAATGTATTAATATCATTTTTGGATATTGACAGAAAAAATATTTTTACATTTCTCTTGAAATTTGCTTAAAAATAGATAATTTTTCTTAGAATGTGGCTTCCTAATGTTTGGAATTAAGGACACAGATATAAAAGTCATTATTTAAAAGCAAAAAATTTAATATTCATTATTTTACGGTACATTCCAAGGAAAGAATCTTCCTGCTAATTCTATATTCTGAAGTATTCTTGTATTAGCAGCAGTATAATAAAAAGCAAGATCCAATTTGAAGAAGCACAAAAGTTTTGCATTTTTTTTGGATGAAAACCTGGGGTAGTGGAAGATACGTAGAAACAATTACATGGTGTGATAATATAAAAACTGTAGGTTTGTGCATTTTCATATAACTACGGAGTATGATATCTGATGTTTGTTAATTTAAGACTTTTCTGCTTCCACTAGATGGCTGCTTCTGAAAGACTAGCTTCTTAGCATAAAATTAATTAACCTTCAGAAGACAGTCTGAGGTACTTCAACAACCCCACTGCTGCCAAAAAAAAAAAAAATCATATTGCAGGATCTTTCACCATTTTTTTTAAGGCCTTGTACTATATATGTGGTGAGAGAGTATAAAATATGAGATATCCTTTTATTTTGCATTAGGTGCTGGACGAACACAGAAGGCAATTATTTCTGCACTATATATCAGCACAGTGTCTCTTCTCACATTTCAAGAGGTATTGGGAGACTACAAGAAAACGTAGAGGAGATCGTATCAGTGTCCCTCTCCTTGCTCCTTATCCTATACAGCTAATGTTCACTTCTCTGAGCTCGTTCCCTTCCCACCAAAATAGCTACAACAAAGGTACTGAATATCAGAAGCTTTCGAAGCAGGCCTGGTTTTAATTCACATCAGAAAACCATCATAATTTTTGCTCCAGATATCAAGTCATTTGGAAATACCTTTTTTGTATCCTCCTTTTGCAAGCAAGGAAAATGAAGGATGCATCTTGACATGGTACCAAAGTGGAAAAAAAGGCAGAGATTTCATGTCTAAATTCTCCTGCCTTTTGACCAAGAGCTTTATAGATGGTTAAACACCTAACCTTGCCAATAAACCTATTGAAATGTCATTTTAGGATATGATTTGATTTAGATAGCCCTAGTGAATGAATTTAGGGATGAAGTATTTTTTTCAAACAATAGAACTTATCATGGCTCACCACCTGATGTTACCCAGTGGTCTGACTTGCATGCATCAGCTTTTTATCATGTACTTAGGAGTATTACAGGGGCTTTAAGTGTGGACAAGAGTGCAGTGAAGACACATAGGCAGACTATTGAACAGAGAATTAAATTATGAGCTGCCCTGCAGACCCTGTACTATATTTTGTCCCTTTTATTCTGGCTCTGTGATTTTAGTTTTCCCATCTGTAAGCTGAGAATAACAGTGCTGCTTCTCCTAAAACAAGTGTTAAGATCAGAAGATTTAAAATAGACTATTATTGTTCTAGATGTGCTATACATAGAAAATCACATGCTTATGTGAAGGAAAAGATGTTTCCATATGCATTGCACTTAACATTGTCACACTCCAGTTCTACATCTGTTGCTGCCAGACGTTTGCCAGCCTTCTAAGATGTTGCTACTTAAGCTCATATACAAGAGAAATGGAAAGTGGAGAATTATGGGATTTGATAAACTCTTATGTGCCAAGGCTAGTTCTTTTTTTTTCTGGTGCCAAGACAATAAACCTTTTAGCAGTAGCTGCCTCCTGCAATCTACAAAAATTATTGGACTATTTCAACATTCCTTATTATAAGAGAAAGACATATTTCCTTTTCCATCCTCACTACATTTTCTTTCTAATGGAAATGTCTAATGCTTTCTTGCTAAAGATAACTGATTTAACTATAATGAATTTTGTGATCAGAATATCCATATAATCCTTTCCTCCTAAATCACTGTGATTTCTTCTCACTCCAAACAGGAAATTCTGCATGTCTTTCAAGGATCCAAGGCCCAGCACTGGTACCATGGCTCAGAGACCAGAAGAATTTGCTACATTTTAAGATAGATCAGTAAGGGCCATGCAAGATAAGAAATGTTGACAGAACTGTTGAGTTAGAGAGCATTAGTACCTAAAAAATTCAAGGTGGAAAACCAATGAAATTCACAGGCTTAAAACCCCAAAGCAAAAACATGGAAAAGCATCAGCCTGAGAGGATTTGTGAGACAGCAAGCTGACAACACAGAGGGCTCCTTCCTGCCTGAATGGTGCCTGACCGACCAGCAAAGGCTCTTCCAATGTTTTACTGGGGGCTTGAACCCACTGCTGCTCAGCCTTCTAAATAGTTTCTAAAGTTCTTGTGATCTTGTCTGTGCATTAGGAAATACATAATCCCTCCATGCCTTATTTATTTTCCTGTGTATGTGCCTGTGTATATATGCAAACACACAAATATAAACATGTATGTATGTTTCTACATATCTGTTGCTAATCTATTTGTAAGGACTCTTCCTGCTCAGTTAAAAGAGGTCACACAGTCTCTCTTTCAGTATTACAAATTAGAACATATAAAGCAATTATTGTAAAATAACACCTGTACAAGTAGGTAAATGCTATGCTCTTCACCTCCTCTGGAGACAGTTATTGAAACTCTAGGACAGTTTAAAATAAACATAATAATAGTTCTCCATCTATTCTCAGTCCTTGTGACATTCAAGAATTTCAATATGAAAAGCTGACTTTGCCGAAGGATAATGTTGGGCATTCTAAGTCACCAATTAGGATGCAAACCTGAATCCTACCTATTGCTAAAATATAGTCCATTTGCATACAAAAAAAAAGACAGTCAAACAAACAAGAATGCTGCTTTGGGAATGTAAAGTAACTGAGACATAAACCTGGCTTTAAGCCAAGAAAATCACCTAATTTGAAAAAGAAAATGACATGAGAAAACTTTCTTATTTCAAAGGTTGTTTGTAGTGAAATAAATGTCAATTCCTTCATAGTATAAGGTCAATACATACATTTTTGCACCCCAAACTGAAAATAATTTATTTGATTTATTGTGGTCCATTATGCAAATCATAGAATTAAAAACAAAAATAAAACAAATGAACCATAACATAGCTGGACACTTAGAGTGATTTATCTGTAGTTCGAGACTCTCTTAGCAACACTTCAGGAGCCATCTAAAGCCAGAAGAGTTTAGATGCTCAAACCACCCCAATTCTTTTTTCTTACAAGTTATTTAGGTCCTTAATTAATGCTTCTGTGCCTTGTGACAATAAGATATGAAGATAACAGAAGCCTGAATACAATCAGGTCCTAAAATTCCAGTTTTCTTTACAGATCTCCTTCAGAAAAAAAAAAGGTAATTAGTGAATCTTCCTTCCATAAGTAGCTCCACAGATTTTTCTGATATCAGCTCAGGTGAGTGCTCTAGTCACCAATTTTTGTAATTGATACATGAACAGAAGAAGCTCACCTGTAGATGTCCAAACTACTGAATTTTCTGTTATTGTTTTAAGCATCTCAGAATCGTCTAACATCTTCAGCTGAGCAAAAAAAAAAGTCTTGCAAAGGAGCACCACACTACTTTTAAAGCAGTTGAAATCAACTCCTTCTGGAATTTGCAAGTGAGACGGAAATGTCATAGTGGCATGCCACATCTACACATTTGTACAAACAAAGCTATTAATAGACTACTAGAGCTGTAAAAGCAAGCACTCTGAAGTAGCAAATGTCAGAGCTAAATTTATTCTCTATGACCTTAATTCATTCTTTTTCATGGCATGCTCGTAACAATAAAGGATCTAATTACATAATCACCTAATACGTTTGGGGTTCCTCGTGAAATCTGTGCAGGTTACTTGAGAAATAATTTGCAGTGATAATAAAACAGAGGGAAAAAAATACCCTTGTCGCACATCATTCAGAGAAATCACCTCCAGAACTGGAAGTGTACTCCTAAATTAAGTTGCTTAAGTAAATTAATTCTGTTGGAAGTATGTGACTGTGTTTTGTATAATTATTATTATTATTACTTCAGAAAAAAAAAAATCATTGCATATATCATGGTCAGACATGAGTTTAGATATGTCTTTGCTAACCTTGAGAAGGATAGACTGAGGTTCTCTAGGTGTTTCAAAATACAGTAAACACTAAAATCTTGCTCCTAGCTACTTTCAGTTTATATCAGCAGGTAACAGCTCTTCATTGCAAAATTCAGTATAAACTATGCAAAGGAAAGAAAGCTACATCCTTCTTTGCAAAATAGGGCATAATTAAACTAAAACATGGGGGTTTTTTTCCTCTGTAGGTCTTTGATATACTGTATATATGTAATCCACAGTCAGCCACTCAGTTCTGTTCCATGTAATGTGTGTCAGCTGTTACAGAAAACAAAATCTTTCCTGTCACAATCAGCACACACATCGATTTCAGCAGTTCCCAAAGGGTTCCATTTGATTCTTATCTGATTCCAAAATAAGGAATCTTGGATTCTGGAGCTGTACATTCCTCCAGGCACAGAACAATTGTTCTCTTCATAAATGCTAACTATCCTAAGGATGATTATGTGATCTAGTGAACTTGTTAAGCTAATACTGAATTGACTGCTTACTGAAAAGTAAAAGCATAGAAATGAGAAGTGGTTCTCAGTGTAAAAATTTCCTCTGAGCCATTCATTTTATATTAATAAGTTTAGGGACAATCATAATTATTGCATGAATATGCATAGGATTGATATAAGCAATCTTGATTCACTTCTTGACTAGATGTTGATTAAGATGACAAGAAACTACAGTGCAACTGAACTCCACATCTATTTTTGACTTTTATGCAGTCAGAAAAAGATTTAAAGAAGAGTTTATGTAGTGGATATTTCAGCAAAAGAAAATAATGTATGAAAGAAAGGGACTACAGAGACTGAGAAGAAAACAAGCTAAACTGGATAATTATAAATTAAAACTGGTTTATCTTTTCTTTACAAGGTTTTCTTCTACCACGCGTTATTTCATTTGAGTAGAGTTTGGTAATTCTATTCAGTGTTAGCATTTGTGGATACACCCATTTTCTTTTTGGGCATAATGGATTAGACTATAGTTTCCTAAACTCGGTAACCAAGCTCACTGAGTGTTTCCCAAAAAATTTTTTTTCTCAGAAATGATAACACAAACTTCTTAGCAGAAATTTCGAAACTGTCTTTGTATATTTAGTAATTCACAGACTGGTCTTGGTTCTTATATTGGCATTAACCTTTATAGCTTTTTAAAAAAAAAATCTTTCTTCCATGCTTTTGAAGATGTGGCAAAATGCATGTCCTACACCTGTGGGCAGAAAAAGAATGGAACTAGGGAAAAAAAAAGAAGTCTATCTAATGGAAAAATAATATCTAAAACTAGATAAAAAGTCTACAATTTGATGTAATTCTTTAAAATTTAAATAAAGTTCTCCTGGAGTCAAAGACTGCAAAGGACTGGCATGTGGCTCACCAATTTACAGATCAATACAGGATCTGCCTGAAACATCAGAGACCTTCAAATACCTCCTTCAGACAATGAAAAGGAAATGTCCTTTTGCACTTGTCTAAAGGGGCTTTAAAAGAAGCAAATGTTTCTTTATCGTAATTGATTTTTACTTCAGTAATGGTTACTTTCAAGTAATATCTTAAACTTAATCAGCCTTTCCTCCAATCTCTTGATCTTTAGAAAACTTAACTTTTGGCTGGTAAAACTTATTTTATGTTCTACAACTTTCTAACTCACATTTCCTACAATAACAATTCACTAGTCACACTAAATTTTAACAAGTCTCAGTAAAGAAAAAAGCACTTCATAAGAAACCAAATACTGCATTTAATTGGCATATGTGTCAACAAAACTAAAATTAATCCAACCTTTCAGCAGATTGGGGGTTTTTATTTCGTCCTGTGCACCTACTCTGTCTACTTTAACACATTGTACTCATAAATGCAGGTAGCCTCGACATACATACCAGGTGGGGGAGTTACAATACCTGTGGTATTGTAGGTACAATGAGGTGGCTACAACCGCAGTGAGCCCAGGTGGTCAAAAAGGCCAATAACACCTGGCTTGTGTCAGAAATGGGGTGGCCAAAAGACCAGGGCGCAGACTGTCCCACTGTGCTGGGCACTGGTCAGGCCGCACCTCAAATGCTGGGTCAAGTTTTGGGCCCCTTACTGCAACAAAGATATTGAGGGGCTGGGGCTTGTCTGGGGAGGGGCAATGGAGCTGGCAAAGGGTCTGGAGCACAAGTCTGGTGAGGAGCAGCTGAGGCGTTCTGGGGATGTTTAGCCTAGAGAAAAGGAGCCTTGGGTAAGACCTTAGTGCCGCGGTGCTGTGCCGGCCAGCACGCTGCCTGGCACCGGGCAGTGCCTCACCTGCTTCGGGTGGAGGTGGCGGACGCCGACCGCAGGGCTGGAGGGCAGGCGAAGCACCTGCTCGTGTTCACCTTGCACACCGATGGCAGGGTGCGTGCAGGAGGAGGGAAAGAGCGGAGGGATTCTCTCATGAAAAGGAGGAGGGTTTATTCCAACAAAAGACCATGAGAAAAGCCGTTGGATTTAGGTGAGCGCGGGGTTTTTATACCCCTACATAATAGGCGGGGAGAACATACAATAACCAGTAAAATATCAGGTATGGGGTCTTACAAAGGTGGGGAGAAGGGACCAGGGCGAATGGGAGAAGATGTGGGGAGTAGAGGGTTAACATGAGCCAATTACCAACCGAGGAACATAGAACTTTCTAGAGACATAACCAAATATGAACCATAACGGGGAGGGGGGAGGGAGCAGCCAATGGTCACAGCGTGCTTCACACAGCCTTTGTGTGCTCACTGTCGTTGTGCTGTGGAGGCATCAAACCACTGGACCTGTTGGTCTGCTTGGTCCAGCTGACCATGGCTCTGGCCATGGCTCACCGCAACACCTTGGTACTGTCTACAAGTACATGACTGGGGTTTTTAGCCAGGTGGGGGTTGTTCTCTTCTCCCAAGTAACAAGTGACCTTGGGTTGTGCCAGGGTAGGATTAAATTGGATATTTGGAAAAATTTATTCACTGAGAAGGTTGTCAAGCACTGGTGCAGGCTGCCCAGGGAAGTTCTGGAGTCACCATCCCTGGAGGGATTTAAAAGACGTGTAGGTGTAGCACTGGCTGAGTGGTGAACCAGCAGTGATAGGCTGAAGGTTGCACCTGTGGATCTTCGAGGTCTTTTCCAACCTCAGAGATTCAATGATGCTGTGAAAACAAGATTGCTCTTTTCTCAGTATCTGAAAAATATCTAAATGGTGCCATTTTCTCTGTGTCTTTTCTGAGCTACTTGAAGCCTCAGTGAAAGAGCATTCAACGTATAGTTGGCCCCTTAACATTGTTATTATTATTTGCACATTTTTCAGTGACTCCGTTCTTTCCTTACATTTAATGTCCATAAATCTGACTATTTTTGTAGTGCCAGGTCATGATTGTTTCAGTTGTTATTTAAAAAGCTGTCTTTTTTTGTGGACAATATAATTAGAGACTCAGAATCACTGTTGTCAACATTTGTCTATTGGAAATGTTGACTGCCACAGGGAGATAAAAGACCCATAATTCAATTTGATCAAAGTGCCTTAAACAAATACATACAGTGGTGAGATTCTATGAAATATTGATCAGTTCTTTCAAGTAATTCAGAAATAACCTACTTAAAACCTTAAAGACATACACAGATTTCCTATCATCTTTTTTCTTCTTTTTTTTGTTCTAAAACTACTAAAACTCTTGGGATTTTAGTTGTTTGTTTTGTTTGTTGGGTTTTTGTGGAGGTTTTTTTTTAGTTAATAACTGAAAGGGTTTAATAATTTCTACAAATAAAATGTTCTTTGATACTTAATAAATAAGCAATTTAATTTATTTCCAAAACTACAAAGAGACTTGAAATGGTTTTAGGTTAATTGGATAGACAATATTTTGAAAAAAATATTTTCTTTCTTCTGAATATCATGATGAAATTAAATTACTGCTCTGTCTTCATATGAAAAATACAGCTCTTTTTATTGCTGATTACCAAGGAAGGTATGGCACTAATATTATGAACTGAAGTCCGTTTTGTTTCATGATTACACTTTTTTCCCATGAAATACTAATGTTTACATCTACTAGAACATTTTCTCTCTTTCTCACTCCTTAAAAAAAATCTTTCCATATAAGCACCACGGTCCTGAAAATGACAAAGATTTTACTCAAATTTATGTTTCATGAATCATATTATCTTTTTTTATTATTATTTCCATCTTCCAATATTTTCTCCATTTTTGCCTGTGATTCCAGGCATAAAGCCCAATGTGCCACAGGAGTAATGGAAACAGTTTCACCTGCTGCCTTTAAAAAGCATATTGTTTGCGTAGCTGTGCACCGCGCAGTTCCGTATTGCTGCACCTCAGCACACAGTGTTGACATTGACTGTCAACTGGGAGTACATGACACCATTTGGGGACAGTTTGTACACTCCAGAGCAGGTATTCTGGATTTTAGGAGCCTGTAAAGTTTGTACATTTTTTCCTCTTATGCCACAGCACGGGACCATAAAGACTGAGAATAACTCATCACCGATGTTCACTAGGACACAAATACCTCTCCTCCTCTGCAGCCCTTGGTGCCCACCTGGAACTCATACCATGGATTATTTTATTAATATATTATATTTTATTAATATTTTTGTATCCCATCTGTCACCTGAGCTCCTCAGTATCTTATGTTCTTGTCACGTTGTACACTGTACTCTCATAGTTATGGAGTTAACTATAAGTTGGATGAAGCTGATGAGACAAACATTACCTGATTTCTTCAATCTTTTTTTGTTTTGTCATACTCATATAGCAAATAATAGCAAACAATCCACTACATGGAAATGGCCCTTATTTACTGAATAATAAAAATATAGATCAAATATTCCAGCCTTTCCAGCTCCATAAGTTTGGGATAATTACAAAGTCACTGTTAGCCACTACACAACTCCATGACAGAAATTCATTCTAGCTGAAGTAGCGATTTGATAGAGGATACTAAAAAGAAAAAAACCAAGCAAACAATCAGACAGAGCTTCTATCTATTAGCCATTATCTAATTTGCACCTATGAGAACTTACAAACAACACAAGAATTTTACACCAGTGTCTGTAGGATTGAATTCCAAGGCTGCCATACAGATCAGAGGGTTATTTGTTCCCTCAACTTCTGAAAAGAAAGGTGGCATCATCAACTTTGTGAGGTTATTATTTTTCCTCATGCAGAAATGGGACTTGTACCTGCTGACAGGTAGTAAGAATGTTGGGTTAGAACATTTAATACATTGAAACGCTTTGCAGGGTTGAAAAAAAATCATTATTCAGAATTTAAACATCTAAATATTCAGGATTAAGAAGGAACATTATTGTTTCATAAATTACCTTGCATCCACTTGCTGCATGACAACTTTTATGTAAAACATTTAGTTAGTATTGGTTACAGTTAGAGATAGGACAGATATTTCAGAAGACAGATCTTATTCAGTAAAGCAAATATTATTTTTATAATGACTACTCTGGGTTTCTGAAATTAAAGGTGTTAAATACACAAATTTTCTCTGTGGAAAAAATTTCCATCTCACACAAAATTTAAAGTAAGTTTAATTCCATTGATTGCAGTGTAACTTCTCCAGATAGTGATATTAATGTGAATAAGTATTTTAAGACTACTGTGTCATCTGATCATGTACCTTCTGTGGTGCCATGTCATTTATGCCAGGAGGGAAATTATCCTTTCACTTACATCCATGTAAACCTGCTCTCTAGTAAGTTAAAGGAAAGCACTGAACAATATCCACCTAAAGTTTTGAGGCAGAATGATAATTTGGATATAGTAACAGCTATTACAAAGCCAAACCAAAAGCTACCTGTACTGAAACTGAAAGGTGACTGATTGCATTCCCAGTGCAAATCAGAATCTGTGGAATGTCCTCTGACATTAACAGTGTCAGGGCTCTTTCACTAGTCTAAAAAATAACAGGAGCAGATTTGTGTGTCCCGTTCTACTACTTTGAGTATTGACACGTGTGTTTTTTAGATCTAGGTATCATTGCCATGGAGAAGGCTAAATGGGAAAGATGCAGATACTTTTGGGACTCTCAGTCTCACTTGACAGGGAGTAATGCATCTTATTTTGCACTGGAAACAACAAAAATAGAATTAGTTTCAGTTTAAGATAAACAGTCAAAACTTCTGCATAAGAAAGGAAAAATTTATAGTATTAATGCATTATCTCTTACTGCTTTGGAGACAGAATACTCTCCGTTATGGAGTGTAATTATTGTCTAATAACTAATTACTAATAATTATTGCTAATAATTACATTCATTATTAACAACTAATTATTGCAATTATTGCAATTATTGTCTAAATTGATGCAGATTGCAAATTTTCACTCCTCCGAGAAAAAGAGTAATTTATCTCCATCTGGAAGCATCCCTTGAACCTGTGTGCCCTAAGGACTTTAAAGAGACCTGGTGTTAACCAGAGCTTTGAGGTAGACTTGCCTGGCCTGTCCCCTATGCAAAATTCTCCAAGTAGGAATGAAGGTGACTTATCAAGTTACCTCCCCACCCTCTTCTCTCCCCAAAAAGCAACCCAACCCCAAACGCTTCACAATAAAAGGGAGAGGCTCTGTCAGACTTGATACTAAAAAGACTGCATTTTTTAAATAGACCCAATTAAAAGTTACTACACATTTCCACATTTACGCAGTGGAAATGATTAAAAAAATAAAAATCACATGTAGCTCTCTTTGTACACTGTTCCTTAAAAGCGGTCCTTGATGCACCTTTGGTCTGATTGTAACTAACCCATGACTGTAAATTGTAACAAACTGCCCACAATCTTCAACAAGTTTTTTGCTATTAGCCTGGCCACCTTGTTTCTACTTTTCTCAGCCAAGTATCCTGAACCCTCAGGTTCACAGAGTCTCTTCTACCTCTTATATCTTACTTTCTGTGAAATCTTGTTTCCCTTGAGCATGGCAAATAGCTCCCTGAGGAAAGCACATTCTCACCCATGTGAGAAACATAAATTCCAACATGCTATGAAAAAGAAACATTACTTTTTTTTTTTTTTTAAATCAGATCCATACACCGTCTTATTGCACCATATTTCTGAGAAAAAAAAAAAACAAACTTTACCCAATAATTTAGCATATTCACTCTTAGCTGACATGCTTAGCTGGCACGCTTAGCTGACACTTGGCATATTTAGTGACATAGTTTCAGCAGATCGTGTCTGTGATTTCATAGTCCACAGAGGTTTCACATTGCTCCTCTCCCTTAATGGAACATAACATAAAAAGAGAGCAAATAAAATGCATGATTTCTGTCTCTAGTACAATGCAGCATCCCAGAAATATATCTGAGTGTTTATGTCTATCTAGTCTTCTATAATATATATAAAAAAAAGTGCTTATGACTGTGTTATAGGAAAAGGTCCATGCAATTGTATTGATGCAGAAGTTAGACTTAAGTAATATGTATTTAAATATGTATATAGAGCTGAGTGATTGAGATTGCTTTTACTGACTGTAAAAAAAAAAACTCCTCCCCTGCATTATAGCTCTTAAAGCCGCGGGACAAACATTTAAAGCAAACGGAGCATAGCAAGGCCAGAACGCCGGAGAAGTTAGTTATAAATTGACCAATTTACCCTGGCAATGGTAAAGTTTGTCATCCCCAGAAGTAATGACTATGGACTATCTCGTTCACACAGTATAGGAGATTAGGTCATATTTCTAACATTTCTTTCTCTCTTAGAAACACAACGTTGTTATCTTGCAGCCTTTTGAGAAGTCACAAGTATAGCGTCAATTTAAACAGAACAAGAATAGGCCTCCACCTCTTCAACAGTAAAAGATATGAAAGCAGTTAATTTTCAAAGCTTCTTGTTCGTCCAATATTTATTCAGTTTTCATAAAAATAGTAATAAACACATTGTCTAATAAAGACCAAAGAAATTCGAATTCTTATGATAATATGAAGAAACAGTATATTAAAACATAAAGGCAACATATCATGAAATATGCAACATTACCATTTTACCAGTTCATATATCAGCAGTTCTTGCATATTTATGTACAATTTCTTTTTGTAAGAGTACTTTAGCTTGTCTTTTATATTTCTTTCTATTTGTTTATCCTAAAAAGAAAGCAACTGACTTTTGCAGTATAAATTACTTGCAGCTTTACATAGGGTAATGTCTTTCCAAAGGCAAACTGAGTTACTCCAAACACATTATGAATAAAACTTCACTACCATTTGTTATTTATATAAAGTCCTGTATATCACTTGCTAATATTGGGATAGCAATACCTTTGTGTTCATGCATACTCCTATGGCTACATACATGTTATTGACATTCACTGAATTAATGAAATAATTGAGTATTATAATCAACAGTGCCTGTAGAATTAATGTATATTCTGTAAGTTGTGAATATCTCACCTAGAAAAAAAATATTCATGTTTCAATAGCAGAGTTTCGGTAATTTTTTTCATGCTAGAGAGTGAAGTGCTGATCAAAATGAGAAAGGTGGGAAATAGCTGTCAGGTACCTGTAAGGATGGAAATATCCCCCCGATGGGCTCTAACTGGAATGGGAGACCTGGTTCTTGCTGGATGCTCTGTGATGGGTTAACCTTGGCTTGCTGCCTCGGGAAGACATAGATGAAAGAAAGAGATGAAATAAGAAAAAAGATGAAAGATCTTGTGGTTCAAGACAAGGACAGGGACATTGTTCTGGAATTATTGTCATGAACACAACAGACTTGACGTGGGGGCTTAACACAATTTTTAATAGCAAAGTAGGATAGTGAGAAATAAAACCAACATAACACCTTCCTTCTCATTTTCCCGCTTTCCTCCTGGACTCATCCTCACTCCTGACCATTCTATCTCCTTCCACCTGAGCAGTGCAAGGGGATAGGGAATGGGGATTGGGTTTAGTCTGTAACACATCCTCTCTGATCTTTTTTCTCCTCACACCTTTTTCCCTCATCCAGCATAGGTCCTTCCCACAGGCTGCAGTCTTTCAGATTAAACCTGCTACAGCCTGGGCACCTCCCAGAGCTGCAGAGCGGATATGTTCAGATATGATTGTTCATGGACTCCAAGGGAACAGCTGCCTCTCCATGGTCTTCCCCATGGGCTGCTGGAGCACCTCTTCCCTTTTCTTCTCTTATATGGGTGTCTACATAGTTGACCCAACCCAAAACCTTGCCATATAAACTGAACAGACCCCCATATCTGGGATGTTATGGAGGGAATACCAAGCCTTACCTTACCCTTGGGCTGTTAACCTCTGCTGTTCATCCATCTGGACACCAATGACACTGCTGGGTGAATCACAAGCATGCCAATGGAAACTGCGCTCTGGAAGTGAGGGTCAAGGGACTGAGGGACAAGCAACACAATCCTGCGATGGTTTCAAATGCTGAAAGAATTGGATCCACACCATGGTTCAATACCTGGCTGTGGGGCTGATGCTGCAGGGAGAGCTTCAGCTGAAGCAAGAATTTCTTCCACCATTGGTAGAATAATTTGGTGGTGTTGTATCAGTCCACTGGCCCACCGTGGGATCACACACATATATTGATAGGGCATGTTTTCCAGTGTGCATCAGGTAGACAAATAACCTGGCACGGGAACAGGCTCAGTCAGGTAGCTCTTTAGGGATGAGACAGCGCTTTTCTAAGCAACGAAAATACAGAAGTTTTCCCCAAGCAGAAAGTGCTGGGCAGTGTGTGGTGTTGAGTTCATAACCATCAATAGTACAGCAAGAACATTAATGGGCATAGAATGGAATATCCACAAAGCATTTCCACTCTCATACTCAGTTGTAACCCCTGGCATGGTAGCCATATATAATTGTTACTGTAACTGCGCATTGTGACACGGCTGAGCAAGATACCTGACCTTTATGCAATATCTGTGCTGAACTAATTTTGTCAGACAACTGCAGCTATCTTCAATAAATTTCATAGATCTTTGGGGATGAAAAATCTGTGAAGATGTGCACACTCAGTATGCTGAATTTCTGACTCACTGTATTTGGTATCTTTAAAACCTCCTTCAACTCCGTCACCGCAAAGGGAGAATAGCGCTTCCAGTACTTCAGCCTCCTGCTTTCCCTGCTTTTTTTTGCCAGCTCAGCAAACTAGCAGCAGTTATAGCCTTCTGTGGAATCATTGGAACAAGCAGAGAGCTTTCTCTAATGGGACATGCAATTACTTCCTCTACATACTCCTCTTGAATCATTTTGTCAGCCATTACCTAAACTCAAAGTCAGTTTGTACTGACGATGTAGTAACATATTGATCCACCCAATTTATCTGTGCTGGTGAAATTCTTAGCAGCCCACTACATATGCTGCTTTAATACTAATGGGTCTGACATTCACACATGGAAGAAATATAAGATATATGTTGGTTTTCTGCTCTTGAAGACAAGCCTACTCCACACTTTAGACAACTATTTGACATTAATTGCAGGTGCAGTTTGCCAGCTCTTGAGTTCTGACATTACAGCCTTGCCACAACTTTGAAACATGGAGTAGCATGATTCAAGGGCTCTGTAGTCTTCCTGCTTGAATTAGCAATTCATTCCAGCTTTTATGTAAAATTCCAGTTTGATTTTAGCTAAATTTCCACTATTCTCAAAGTTACTGCATATGTACTCAACATATTTATACAGACAAGGTTAAGAATTGCAGATATTTTCATTCAAAATCTTCTGGTTTTGGCACACCCTCCTTCTCAGCCTCTCCTGTAAAGCATTTCAGTTGATAATTAAAATATTTAAGTAGTAAGCCTTACATGTTTAATCCTTGTAACTTCAGCTGTTTCAGGATCATATTTGCGGAATTAGGTTCCATTTCTGCTCATACTGAGGCCAGTGAGAAGGTTCATGAGCTTCAATAACTAGGCAGTTTGACAATACTGTTCAACTCAAACTGTACTAAGTACCGAAAAAACCAAGCGCTGAACATTATTGTAATAAACCTCCATATGACAAAGCATGCCCTGATTTATGAGCCTCTCTGAAGTAAAAAAAAAATCTACTTTAAAATTAAATTTAACACTTTAGGACAACTACTATTCTGAAATGTAGGCAGTCATATCAGTTAGAGCATAATTATCCTTTTAGAGGAAAAAAAATTCCTTTGAAATCAGTTGCATACAGTTTTCTTCAAGATTCATGTTAAAACTCTGACTGAAGATTCCCTCAAGAATTTATATAGAGGAAAAAAATCAAAGATGTATTAAAAATCAATTAGATGTGTAATGTCTATTAAAGTTTTTAGAAACATATGAAATGACAAATTAGCTGTGAAAAACTACTTTTTTTTTTTTCACCCTCAGACATGAAGTAATAAGGTGAGATAATAGGATTCACAATTTCTTGAATTAAAATTCTTGGTAAAGCAGAATAAAGTTAAACAAAAACTAGGAATACTACTAATTCTCTATATGTGCTCCCACTTAATGAAAAGAAATGCAAGTTTCCTTTGTGCCTGCATGGGTGTGGCTCTGTACATACAGTGAGAAGGCAAAAGCTGAAGAAGAATCAATATATAATGTATCTGTCAGGTTACCGTAAGAAGTGGGCACAGCACCAAGTCTGACAGAGTTCAAGAAGCATTGAATGCTCTCAGGCACGGGGTGGGATTGTTGGGGTATCCTGTGCAGAGCCAGGAGTTGGACTGATGATCCCAATGGGTCCATTCCAACTCAGGATATTCTGTGATTCTGTGATTAATTCCTAGAGTTGCAGTGCTCTATTTTCTCTAGAAATACTGATCCATATCAAACAACTTGTTTAGCCCTTTCTTTCTTGTTTAGCCCATATTTTTTCAGATGTAATTTTTGTGCTTGAGTGGGTTTAGACAAGTTTTTTTTAACTTAGTCTTTCACCTTAAGGAGCTGATGAAGAAGCTCCTTGTGTAGCTGCTGAAGGAAAGAAATTCCATGCTGCTGGCTCAGATCCATTGCCCACAGTCAGATCCTGGACACACCTGGTGAGACAGAATGCTCTCATGTTGAAGTATAAATGTTATTTAAAGGAGAGCAAATCATTAATTTAATAATGTATTCTATTTAGGAAACCTGCATGACAAAACTCAAAGAAAGTGCATTCAGAAATATGATCCTCCTCTGAAGTGTACAAATATCTTCAGAACCGTTTCAAAAATATTTTTTTCGAATAGTAAAAGATATTCCCTTTAATGTGCATTCTCTGATTTATTGTGTTCTTTTTCATTAATATTCTATGATCACTGAATATTAAAAGAATATTGGAATTCATATTAATATTCTCAACGAATACTTCATATAATGAATATATGATTAGAATACTCTCAATGAATACCAGTAGAAGAGGTAACTGTAAGAATATTGCTGAATGGCAATTTTTATTTTATAAATATGTATATATGCACTTTTAACCTGAGACAGAAAGATGGTTTCAGTGAAACTTCTAAGAGTGTTGTTCATCAAATTAGAATCATAGTCGAGTAACTTACAGATTATCATTTCTAGACATTTTGAAGTAATTTGCATAAGAGTTTTGAACTATTTTCAAATATTCTGCAGAACAAATAAACACATAGACCAAACCCAGGAATGATCTGGAGGAAATTCATGCACCTTGTGGACAGAAACATAAGACAAAGAGTTCAAACCAAATAAAAGTTTCACGAAACCATAAATTCTGTTCAGGAAACTTGTTTTCTTTCTTCTTTCTGATTCTTGTCACTTACTTGGGTTGTTTCTCAGTGTCATCTGCATAAAAGATAATTATCATATTTTCATTTTTTCTTATAAAGAACCTTAAGAAATACTGCCACTCATTGTGTGCAATTGCAATGCTTAAACAATGGCAAGCTGGGATCTTGACATACTAGTACAGTACACATCCAGTTAGTACTATTATCATTAGTATCTATTTCAAGTAACATCTGAAAATATTTCAACCAAAAAATTGAAAACTCAGAAATCAAGCAGATTTCTAATTAAAAAAGGTGCTTTAAAATGGAATGAAATTTTCCTGGTGGAAGATATGAAAAAAAGTGAAGAGAGCAGACAAATTTTAAAGTCTCAGTTATGTTGAACATGTTCTGTCTTTCAACAGTCCTGGTGTACAAGCAAAAGGAAGTTGAATGTCTAAATGCTATTTCTGCTTAATATTTCAGGGTGGATTAACTTGTCACAATTAGTATTGACAGCAGAAAAACTTGGCCTCTTAAACAATATTTGATATGAAGCCAAAATAAAATCCCAAGTGTTCACCTTGAAATATATACCAGGGTTCTGGAGAGGTTCATAAAAGACATAGAGAGGAAACATCCTATTGCCCAAACACAATATCATGAATGAATGATAAATACTATCTGGCATAATCCTTGCAGTTTCTTTCTCTGCACATTGCAGAAAGACAACATTAAATATATTTGAATATTGCGACATTGAGGAACCTGAGATCAAATTTCAATGTGATACATAAGATGTGTATCCTTTGTACAGCTCTCCCAAATGTCAGGATTCCCTGGCAGAGAAGAAATTTACCTCTTAAAAGCAGAGTGTGAATAAGAGATACTTTTTTAGGAATCTAGTAGCACAAGGTCCAGTTTTTATCTGAAACACTCCATATGGCTCAGGTCACAACATCAGTGAACGGACATTTAAAGGAGAGGTTAAAAGATGGGCATCAGAAGACAACAAGAATTGCTTGGGAGTCTGAGGACTAAATTAATGATGGAAGACCTGCCAGGCATGGTCAACATAGTTTAGTTACAGAAGAGCTCAGAGGAAGCTGACAGAAGTATGCACAGTATGTTGATGATATTATCTTCAAGGCCACATAGATTTTAAAATGTGCAAATTAAAGGGAAGGAATAGTACACGTATTAGCTATAAAAATGTAGTTTATCTGAATGTTTAGCTTGAATACTCAAATTTATCCATAAATACGCTAATTAAAACAGGAATATAAACTAATTGCTTATTTGCTACTTAACTTTTTAACAGCTGACATTCTCAGGTATTTGATGAATCTTCTCAGGATTGTTTTTGACTTTGCTTTCTGGAGTTGTGTAAGAAAAGTAGAAACTCTCCTGAAAATTCTTTTTCCAAAGTAAAAGTAACTTAAAATGCAATTTCTCTGAGGATTTTCTAAGCACTTGCCATAATTTATATTAAACACACATAATTTTATTCATTTTCTTACCCATTTTCTGTCATTGATGAAAAAGTTGACTATGTCTAATAAAACTCATCTTCACTAAAAGTCATGAAATTGTACCAGAATTTGAATTTTGCCCTGCACAAATCTGAACTAGACACTGTGAAGAAACTCCAAAGTCTCAGCTGATAGGTCTAAGAAGCTTGTGAAAAGTGCATTCTAGAGATTCAGGTTGCATATGTATTGCTACCTGAGATAAAAATGGAGCTTAACTGCTAGCTGTGTATCATCGCTAACAATAGGTGAACATCCTGCTTTCATATTTCATAAATTTTGGTCTAAGAAGCTGCACTAAGTTGCTAGAGATCCACAGACAACTAGTGTCTTGCTTGTTTCTTCAGTTTAAGAAATGCTTGCAATATCTCTTATGCTGTGGAAGAGTTTTACAAATATTAATAATTTTGTCCATTTTGATTTTAATTTAAAACTAGCTTCCCATTATTAAAGGCTGTTCTCATGTCAAATGCGCATCTCCCAGCCTCTGATTATATTCATGCAAAGTCAGCAATGAAAACACTCTTTTCATAATGAGAAATGTGTAATGTAGTACCAGTAAAGACCTGATTACTTGCTGAAGTCTGAAGATTTATAGCAAATAGAAACCTTCCATCACCATTCTGAAGAGTGCTAAATAAAGGATCAAACAGATAGACAGCCAAAAATATTTACACAGGTGTCTGAGCACAAAAGGATATGCAGCTTTAAATATTTTGTTGTGAATTTCTTCTGTTTTAATAACACAGAGAAAAATTAGGTCACATAGTACCTGAGAACAAGCTTATTGAGGTAAAGTACAACGCAATATATCATTCTCGGTAATGTCTCTTCCAGAGACAAAGGAACATCAGTAAAATCAGCAGAATTGGTTGCAAATGTTCTTTATTGATGCTTTTTGTTCAGTTCAGGAAAAGCATTTAATGGCTCTTGGTAGCACATTAAAAAAAATAATGAAGGAGAAGAGCTTTATCTCTGTCTTATCTTCACTTCTTCTGTAAGTGAAGGTTTGGGGCAAACGTAAGAGCTGACATCTTAGCAATATATTTAGACATTGTTCACATGTCTTGTTTTCTTTCTTCAATCAGCACTGAAATTTTGTTAAATAGAAGATGAGAGAAGGTGGAAATAGGATGTTTCTTCTCTGTCTAGCATGTGAAGAACTGACAGAATTCTCACACTGGTGAAAATTTCTGATCCTTCAGAGGAGGAATTGCAGAGCTGAGTGTGAGCCAAGGTGCTCTAGTGGGTCTAATGTGCTGCAAGTCCAACTTACTCTTCCTTCACCACAGTTAGCAAGGCAAGATCCCGTACTTTGACATCACTTTGCCATATTTAAAAGGAAAACATTCATTCCTGATTGCTAATAAAAGATTCATCTTGTCCTACCGTTAGTAAAATGGGGGCAGATTCACAAAACAAGCTTACTAGTAACAGAACTGACCCTTATTTAGACTTAAAAAGACACAATATGAGAGAAGCTATTTAGTTTACAAACCCTACTCAGCAAGAATTGGGACTTAACATAGGGATTTAATATTTCAATGGGCCTCTACTCCCATTAAATACAGTATCTGCCACCCTTCATTGTATTTCCCGTGGCTTCTTAGTTTAGACATTTGTGAATTTAGATAAGGAAACAATGAAGCTTTTAACACTTGCCAAGTAAGTTATGGAAGAATTAATCATAATTTATTGATTTTCTGAATGTTGAAATGTCTAAATGCTGAACTACTTAATTCATATCTTGATTATAGTTAATAGCAGTTGCTAACCTTTATTTAAAATGAAAGAACTGATATACTTTCTAGAGAAAAAGTAAAATGGCAAAGAAAATCTCCTGAATTTTTGTTATTTTGAATGGGGTGTTTTTGACTCCATTTCCTTTATTTAGACATTTCTCTTGTATCTTCAGTTTTTCTAATGAGCATTTGTGCACACTATGAATGATGAATGACATTTCTAAAGATAAGCACAGATGTTGATACTCAAGTCACAAAGGCATAAACTATTAAAAATCCTGCCTTAGAATTGAAAAACGGAAATCTTTCAATGAAAAAATGCAAACCAGAAAAAAGCCTCGTTTCACTCAATCAAAACCACTTCTCAATTTGAAAATGTTTTCAATACCTTTAATCATCTGTAAAAAAAATTCTCATCTAGAAATTGTACAGATGAAATTGTACATAGAATTATAGAATTATTTGGGTTGGAAGGGACCTTTTTGAGATGGGCAGCGACACCTTCCACTAGACCAGGTTGCTCAGAACCCCATCCAGCCCAGCCTTGAACATTTCCAGGGATTGGGAATTCACAGCTTCACTGGGCAACCTGTTCCAGTGCCTCATCACCCTCACAGTAAAGAATTTCTTCCTAAAATCCAATTTAAACCTTTCAGTTTAAAACCATCCCGCCTTGTCTAATCACTACGTGCCTTCGCGAAAAAGCATTCTGCTTTTCATGACCTTTTCAAATGCATTTTCCCTCTGTCTGACTGAGGAATAACTGAAATTATAAATTATGCAAATTAGTATATAATGTTTTAAAGAAAAAACTAAACAAAACAAAAAACTGGTATGCTGTACTGGTAAACAAGTAGTCAGGTTTTCTCTTAAGACTTCAAGAACATCAAAAGCTCTCCATATTTCCCTGACTGAGAACAGGCAGATCACTCATGGCAGTGGGAAGAATTGTGGCTAAAAAAGTTTTAATAGACTAACAGAAATAAGACATCCTGCTGTAGGAAGCAGCTGTTAGCAGATAATAACGTTATTAAGAGTTTGTAGTATTCTTGAGAAAGATGAAAAAAAGGCATAGAAATTGAATAGGAATTATCTGAACAGAAGTCCTATGACATGTGCTCCAATTTTCTAGGACTGGAAGGCTTCAATCAAAGATGATATATTTGAGTGTACAATTTTTTCACCCCCACAGAGTTTTGGCCTTCTCTTTTTGTTTTAAAGCTAACTTACCAGTGATTTCATCCTAAACAATGATGGGCAAAGTGTCCTCTTTTTTTGATTTTCAAGCAAATTATTAGTTCCTGTGCAATGAGGACAAATGGGATATGATTACTCATTGGAAATAACAATCATGATCTGATGCCACCTAATATTTTCAGAGGATTTTAGGACCTGTGAAGACAAAATGTGAGCAATCAATATAAGAAAGGATTTTGTTAGTCATCTTTTACAGACTTAGAAAAACTGCTAGATCTCTAAGGTCACAGACAGAAAACTACTGATTGAGATGCTTTCCAGAGTTTCAGAATGTACTGGGTCCTTAGGGATCTCATCTTCACCTAAGGGAAGGGACTTACTCTGTACCAACCATTAAGCAGCCGATCCACTGCTTAGAGTTTGGTCTCCCAACCATGAGTTGGGAGAGTGGGAGGTTCATAAATCCAGTCTGTCACCAATCTTGAACAGCTATGAGCACCAGATCTAGAAAGATTTAAAGTTTTTTTTATTACTTGTATAACTATCTTCTAATTATACACCACTTTAATTTTTTCACAGGTAGAAAACTTTATTTTATATAATTTCTAAGGATACTGAAAATCCTAGAGCTTTTTTAGGAGAAGAGAATTTGTCAGATTACTTACTGGATTCTTTTTTTCATTTCTGCAAACATTTGTAGATGCCAAAGTTTTTTTGCAAAAGAAACAGTTGTGGCTAAGTACTTGCACAAATATTCACTTGAGTATTTACCTTGATATCACTTGTGAATCTTGGCCTGCTACATGATCAAGGTAAAAGAAGAATTTGCAGCTAAACTCCTACCTGCTTTCTGTCTTTGATGAATTTGGGAACTGCTCTGAAATCCTTAATGTACCTGACTCAATTTGACTTCAATGTCAAGACAGATACATTACAGATAAGCCAACACTGATGAAACTAGATTATCACAGCTTGATACAAAGTCACCCTATTTTTCCTGCTAGAAATATACTCTTAAAAGTTGACATTACCTTTTCTTTCTTGTTAAAAGAATGCTTTCATAATATTATTTCATAGGATCCTTTTTGAATTAGTTTGCAGTTTGTCAAAGAAAAGCTGAAGAAACTGTATTGTTTTGAGTTAACACAACAGTCCTAACCACACTTTTGTAAGAGTAGGACAATATTTTATTTCATTTTTCCAAAATTTACCTCCCCTTTGTCTCCCTTTAGTCAGCTTACTGTGATTGTGCCTTTTGCTAAAGAAATCAAAGGTATTATTTATGGTTTGGGACAAAGGTCCTTCTGAGGATTGATGAAATGGAGGGTGGATTCACAACAATAGTGAATTAAAAAGATCTAAGGCAATAGGGTTCAATGAAAACCTGGGGTTTTTTCACAGAATTCTTAACAAGATATAGTTTTTTCTTTCTTAGGATTTCCGTTATTCTTGTAATGATATAATTGTCATTAAGCAAAAAAATTAGACAAGAATCCTTGCCAGTACATTTAGTACTCATTTTTATCAGTGTTATGACTTAAGAGAATTGGGCTTCCTATTTAATCTAAGTCCTACAGACCAGTATAAAAAAAGCGATCATATAGTGGAAGTTTCTCTCAGAGCAGTGATGCCTTTTCCTGCTCTTAAAATCAAGAGTCAAACACGGTTAGAAGGGAAAAAGGGATTTTACCTTGGTATTTATTTTAAGGATTCTTAGGTGCACTATGTCCAGGTCAAATGCACCTCAATGCACATGGCAATGCACCCCGCAAAAGATCTGGTATAACATTGTAGGTCTTACTAATTAGCATATCTATCAAAGATTCTCCCGTGAGAGGCTCGAGTGAGCCCCCTCCCCAAGGAACGTTCCCCTGGATGGTTCTATCTTAGTTTACAAAATGTGTTCTGTAGAGGACTTTGGTGTCTGGGGCATTCTGATCCCTAACTACGAAGCCTCTAAAATGTTCAGTCTCCTAGCTTGACATACAAGTCCAAGAATGTAGGCAAAAAGCACTAAAGAATGCAGAAGTTGTAAAAAGGTATAAAAGGGGTTTAAAAGAAAAGGCAAAAAAAATCATCATGGCATCAGCAGCAATGTACTTATGAAACTATAGAAAAAAAACCCAGATGTGAGGGGGGAGGGGTGAAGTAAAATCATCTTAAATGCTGAACTCCATGCAGATATGGCTACGTAATTATCAATAATTGAGTCAGATATGTAGAGGTACATCTGGGACCTCTGCTCTGGCTGAAAACATACTTTTCACTGCTGTGTAACTGCAAATGAAAAAATTGTGCTGCTCAAAATTCCTGAGTTTATAAGGGACCTGAAAATACAGAAAAGAATTTATGCAAAACTACATATAAATGAGTATAAATGAGCCTATTGAAAAACTGGGCGCATTAACTTGATTTTTAAAACATCCTAAACTGGGAATGGATTAGTGTGGCTTCATAGTTTCTGATCTGACTGAGCTGGATCAAGGGCATAAGCATCTTCACTCATGGTAAGGTACAAAATACCCCCAGGCACCACAGTAGTGTTTAGGCATAGTGTATCTTGCCAAAGCTATGTCCCATGTCAGTACCTACTGGCAGAGTCAGTGTCCCTAAAATTCAGTCTGACAGCTCAGCATTTGCACTGCCCTTCCCCTATTTTAGTCACTTTTTTTTTTTTTTCTTTTTTAGGAAATGAAATAGTTTTAAGAAATTGAAATAGGAAAAAATTATATTGTTCTTACTTTTGGTAGCCTCAATTTTCTTTCAATTAGCAAATGAAAAATATTGCCTTCATGACAACATTTTAATTTTTCAAGTGAGTTTTATTTTTTTTCCTCAAACACTTTAACTAGTGCCTACTTATTTTTATTCTGCTCAATTTTGCGTTCTCTTTAAACACAGATACTTCGCTGGAATTAATTACGTGACAGAAAGGATATGCTGCTAAAAGTATGTGCCATGATAAGACCCATGCAACTATTATTTCCTGCTCATATAGCATTAACATGGGCATTTTACATTAGGAAGCCAACAAGAGAGGATAACTAAAATTCTTAAATCCTACAATTTCCTAAACCAGAAAAATTTTATACATTTTTCCTATGTTAGATCTTTTCCAAATTAAGTATCAAAAACAACACCTGTAATCAACAAACACAGAGGGAAATGCTGAAAGGCTGCAGAGGAGACATCTTCAGTAGAAATTTTCAGTCTCAAGAGAATGATATAGGCTTACAGAAATAAGATATATAATCTAAGAATAGCTGAAATGATCCTTCTTAAGGGGCTCAAACTGTACAAGAATTCAGTGTGGCTGCTGCTGTGATTTCGGAAGCGCTGGAGGAAGGGCGACAGCTGTTTATAGCACAGAAACAGGGTCTGAATGTGAGAAAGAAGCACTTCCTTCCACAGACACTGCCAGAGGAATGGAGATGCTGACTAGTCTTGCAGGCTGAGGAAGGGATCAAGAGTCACCCTCCCCCCAAGGACTCAGCTGTCTGTGTCCCCAGGCTGTGTTTGGACCTTGGCTCTGTGTTACTGGGAACCTGGTATTAATGCTTGAGGAAGTATGTGATCTAAAATCATGCAAGATAAGAAAATTGAAAACTCAGAAGTGTCATTGCTGAAGCATTGGGAGCAGTTCAGGCTTTCAAAAGGGAAAATACTGGCATGAAAGGTTATAAAACACTTGAGGTAACATCTGAAAAACAAAGAATCAGAAGACAGTGATTCAACAACATCAGGGATCTGCAAGTAGCAACAGAGGCTGATTGATGTTTGCAGCAAACTCTGAAGTCTTCCATCAGGGCCAGTGAGTCTCTTAATGCTTGGCCTAGGAGCTTCTTTATCCAAGACATCTGCTGTGCATGTATTGGCCAACACATAATCACGCTGCACTCACACACTGTACAAATATTTTCAAATTGTCTGACCTAAGGGACCCAGGGAAAGAGCAGGAAGGAAGGTTGCTGAACATAGGAGTAGAGAGGGACCTAAGGTAGTGCTGGCTGCATGCAGAAGAAAGTTTTATCCATTCCCCTAATGCAACTAACACAGATTTAAAAGGGAAATTCTCATTTGGCCTAAGCTGTGCTTTCATGCTCCAGCTTATTTTCTCTAATGTAAAATCATGATATAAAAGACATTCATTACTGGAAATTCATAAGCACGAAAATCTCAGGATTGTTAATAGTGTTCTCTCCCTTCTAAAGAGACTTTATAAAAATAAATGTAATGAGAGTGTCAAGAAGAAAGAGGAAGAATAATTAAGAAAGGGAAAATAAGAACAGGATGAAAGGGAAAAGAGATAAGAAGCAGTAGCAGAAAAAGTGAAATAGAAATATAAATAGGCAGTTGGAGAAAAGGATATAATGCAAGAAAAAATAATACTGTTGAAAATGAATGTTTTTACATTTTTGGCTGCTGGCTGCTATACAGTTATTCTTTCTGTAAGCCACTAAAATCACATTGTCTGAATATTTTGCAGTACAGAAGATTATTAATGTGTAAAAACCTCGTGACAGCTATCTTCAAATGATAGACCTTACGAATTCTGACAAATGACTCGTGATATTAATTGGAAAAATACGTGAGTGCTCTAAAAAGTTTCATCTCCAGGAATTTCACAAAAATGTATTTCAGACAGGTGAGAATGCATATCTTGTTGTGCTTATGGAACCCTTTTCTGAAACTTCCTTCATAGCAACCTTGTTCTTGTATTATTTATCATTCTATTGTCTCTGATCTATAATTCAAAAAGGAAAACCCTTTGATTAATATATATGCAATATATTTCCAAATCAGTGCTGAAAATCTCAGGTACCAGGTGTCCATTATTTTTATCAGACACAAAAATGTGAAGGTGAAGAATACTGATCAGGTCATTCTGTCCACATTCCTGCCAATAAAGGACATACTCTGCCTATTTTTACTGCTGCTGTTATGATAAAATAACAAGGACTGCAAGACTTGCTGTATTTTCTCGCTATTCAGCTGTAACCGTTGAAATGAAAAAGTCTTACTCTCCCTCTGTAAACTAGTCCTGTCCTGCCTGAAACATGAATTATATCACAATTTGCTCCAGGGTCAGTCTGCAATCAGGTATTCCTTTCAGTCTTCTCGATGATTATATCCATCCATTAAATTACAAAAATTCCCTAAAAATGAAGATAAGTATTCGTAAGTATAGTACTGATGAGTTGAGCTCTTACATTCTAATAGGTATCGTTATATTAGATTATGATATATTGTCTCATGTTTCTCATTAAGATTTCATCGCAAGTTTCTAATTATAAGGGTGCTCCCTAATGCTACCAAGGGAAAGCATGTGGTATAGCTAAAAACCTGACTTTCTGTAGGGGGAGAAATTTGCAAAGGCAGAGCTGTCCCTAACTTGCATTGAAATTCAGTCAGAGTTAGCTACCTAACTGCTATTTATCCCTTAGGAGTGTAACTGAAGCATAAATATTTTTTATGTTTGCACAGCTTGACTGGGGGAAAGAAAAGCTTTCCCTTTCCTCCAAAAAACCCAAAAAAACAAAACTGAAGAAGGAAAAAACAATTTCCCTGACAATTATATGGCAGCAGGCAATGATATATTAACAGCCAGTTTTCTAATTAAAAAGAACACAATTTTTGTCCTTCATTGTAATTTTAACTCTTTGGATACAGACACCTATAGCTATGGAGAGGTCTATAATGAATTGCACATGACTTTAAAATATTAATATGATAGCTGAAGCTCTTTTATTCTGTGCAACAATCTAGAAAAGAAGGGCTTATGTTCTTCAGTTGTATTGCTCTTAACTAACACTATTCTTAAAATGGGGAGAGTGAAAATCTATTCTGGAAGGATCAGGGATATGAAAAGAAGATTCTAATACACATCTGACTGACAGGTAGGTTCTCCTGAGGACTGTATTTTCCCATTAAGTTTTAAAAAATAAAATATTTTAAAAAAAAATCTAAGATATTCTGGCATCTTGCTGTCAAAAAACATGGCAAATGAGGAGAAAGCACAAAAGCAAAAAGGGGCCTAAAATCAAGGATAAATGAAAAGTCCCATGAGGCAGGTGGAGACTAGAGCCCTGTGACAGCAGCACAGGAGCAAAGATCAGTGTGTTGCAGTGTAATACTGTGACACAAACTCTAACCCGGTCACACTAGGAATTTTTGCTGTTGTTCTCCCTCTGCATCACAGAATCAGAATAATAGAATCACAAAATCTTAGAATGTGTTGGGTTGGAAGGGGCCTTAAGAATCATCTAATCCAATCCCCCCTGCCGTGGGCTGGTGACAGCGATTGAAACACACACGGACGAAGCATTGGTGATGCAAGGACGTTTATTGGAAAGAGGCACAGATATTTATGCTGTTTAAGCTTCTGCATAACAATTTCCATTTGTTCTGCCTGCGTGCTAGCTAATGTGTAGCAAGCTATCATGTTACTTTTTCTTTTGCGCACTCACTTATCTTGCTGCAGGATGTTCTGCAATTTTCACCGGGGTGTTCTGTTCTGTGCAAAAGGATGTGATTTGTGCAGTTTCTTCTGTCTGCATCTTTCTCATAGCTCCTGCTGTACCATTTTTAACAAGTTAGCCACCCTGTTCATGTTTAACCCATTCTGTTCTGCAACTGGCTGGGACACCTTCCACTAGACCATATTGCTCAGACCCTCATCCAACCTGGTCCTGAACACATCCCAGGATGGAGCATCTACAGCTTCTCTGGGCAACCTATTCCAGTGCTCCATCAGCTTCTGGGTAAACAATTCTTTCCTATCATCTAACCAAAATCTCTCCTCCTTTGGTTTAAAACTCTTCTCCCTTGTCTATCCTCCTATATCATTCGGTTGTGTAAAAAATCTCTCTCCCTTGTTTTTATAAACCACTTTCAGTAGGGTGAAGTAGGTCAAAGGCTGCAATGAGGTCTCCCCAGAGCTTTCTCCAGGGTGAATAGCCCAGATATGGTTCATGACCAGATCTCATCGCCTGTCTTTATAGGAAAGGTGCTCCAGCTCTCTGATCATCTTCACAGCCCCCCTCGGGACTTGCTCTGTAATGGTAAGACGGTCAACATCTTTTTGTGCTGGGGACCCTGGAGCTGGATGCGCACTCCAATTCGGATCTCACGAGGGCAGAGTAGAGGCATAATCCTCTCCCTCACCTGCTGGCCACACCTCTTTTGATGCAGCCCAGGATGCACTTGGCTTTCTGGGCTGCTGGCACACACTGCTGGCTCCTGTCCAGCTTTTCTTCTATAAGAACCCATAAGTCCTTTTTTGTGGGCTGCTCTCAGTGACTTCTCTCCCAGTCTGTACTCATGTCTGGGATTGCCCTGACACAAATGCAGCACCTGGCACTTGGACCTGTTGAATTCCATGAGGTTCTCGTGGGTCCACTTCTCAAGCTTGTCCAGGTCTCCCTGGATGGCATCCCATCCTTTTGTTGTGTCACCTGCACTGCTCAGCTTTGTGTTATCTGCAAACTTGTTGAGGGTGCACTCAATCCCACTGTCTCTGTCATTGATAAAGATATAGAAGAGCCACCTGTCCCAGGACAGACATCACTTGTCACCACCCTGCACCTGGACACAGAGCCATTGGCCACAACTCTGGCTGTGTCCATCCAGCTAATTCTTTATCCACCAAATAGTCCACCCTTTAAATCCATGTCTCTCCAATTTGGAGACAAGGATGTCATGTGAAACAACGTTGAAGGCCTCACAGATTCTTCGTAGGTGGCATCAGTCTGTCTTCCCTTGTTGACCATTGCAGTCACTCCCTCACAGAAGGCCACCTGATTGGTCTAGCCACAATTTGTCCTTAATAAAGCCATCCTGTCTGTCTTGCATTACCTCTGTAATGTTAGTCTAGATAAGAATGGAATAATCTAAGTCTTCACACACAAAAGAGATAGCTTACATTTCAGACCTAAATTCCTCTTCCTTTTCTGTCCACAGACATTTTCTCCTGTTTGATATGTGTGAGATTAGTTCTATCAAGTTAGAAAATTTGGCTAATTTTACAGGAGCAAACCTGAGAGACAGTAATGCATATTGCTGCTGAACTCCTACAGGTTTTTGGGTAATAAGAGAAACATGTAAGCCATTTAACCAATTACTACAACAAATATTATGAGTTTAATCTTCTATATTTTTAAAGAGAGATGTAATGTTCTCAGCAGATCTTTTTTTAAAATGCTTTAATATTAAACCTTTTGCAATTACCAAAGGCTGTTTTTCAAGTGTGCTTCTGAAGTGAAACAATTCCTTTTCACTTTGCCTTACCTACCTTTCATTGGGTGAAGAATGACTGCATGCAGATGGGTTCATCAGCTTTGCACAGCATGTACACGTTTCATTTCCATCACTACTTCACTAAATAACTGAAATGAAAGTGATGATAAATTAGAAATCTTACGCCTACAAATCCATTTCTTTCTAAAATCTTACAGTCAGAATACTTGTTAAAAATACTAATGAATGAGCACATGGCTTTTGCCCAGAATAAGGGTTTTAAGCATAAGTATACAGCATTTATACAATATAGTATGACATATAGTATATATATATAACATAACTGGTGTCCCTATTGAATCTGGTTTGCTGAGAAAATAATTGTATTATTGAAAAAAAAAAAAACATGGCTCTTTCCTTCTAATTATGTGAGAAAATATTAAAATGTGTGTCCTCAAATTTTGAGGGAAGAGACATCAGAATGTTTCAAATGCGTATGAAATGATGCATATGCAAATAGATACTTACACAGTTACATGAAAAACAGTTGCAGGTATCAAATTCACAGGTTTTACTGATAAGAACAATCAGCTATCTTAGGGTGACCAATATACCAGCTTTTATTTCAGTGCACTTGAAAAGATTATTCAGCATTTTACTGCTACATAGTTATGGAATTAGGTTTTAGTGTGGTGTATCCTTACATGAGATACATAGGGATGGTGCAGATATTCTAGAATGGATATTTATCTTTAAAGTTCTCTTTAAAATGACAAGGTATAACAACAAACAACCTAACCTGAAGCACGCATTTTATTCTTCAGTTTGTAAAGTGCTGAAATTATTAAAGATATCTAGCAATAGTTTTCTGAGGGGACAATGGTAAGTTGTGAAAGTTTAACCCAGTAATAAACAAAACTAAATGAAAAAAGGATAATTTGCTTAGATTTTTTTTTTTTTAGAGGCACATGTCATGCCATAGTTTTTACTAATATTGCTTCAGAGAGGCATCATGGTTTATTAACCAAGTGACTGATGGCTGACTCATGAGATCCATAATCGAGTTCCTCATATTTTTCCTGGATGACCTCAAGCAGCCACTGCACCTCACCATACCTTATGTACTGGCACCACATAGTGGAACAACCAAACACTCTTGAGTCAGCATCTGAGAACCTCTCTTGGCTCACCTGCTTCGTGGCACTTCTCCTGGGCAATGCTCATACCACACAAAGACCCCTTTCTTGTTACTGCATCTCTTCCTGCAGGAAGCTTGCCTGGACTCTGACAGCAGTAGGATTGTGCTGTGCCTCCCTCTCTGCACCCAGTCTTTGAGGGTCAGCCTCCAAAGAAAGGAGAAAGCACAGAAGTGTCTGAACCAGAACACCTCCACTTGGAGTGAGCAGCTGCAGCAGAAGCCCCAAGAGGTATTGTAAAAAATGGCAGCAGTAATTCCAGAGGGATAAATACAAAAAGCCGTTGAAAGTAGTGATGGCCATCAATGGTTGTGTTTGGCTGGTTTCCGGTGTACATTCTCCTTGTGCTTTTGGGAGAATAGAATCATAAAGTCATAGAATTATTACATTTGGAAAAACCTTCATGATTATCAAGGCCAATCTGACCGACCACCCCCTTGTCAACCAGATCATGGCACGGAGTGCCACATCCAGTCGTTTCTTGAACAGTTTTAGGGATGGTGATTCCATCACCTCCCTGGGCAGCACATTCCTATGCTAGACAATGCTTTTAGTGAAGAAATTGTTCCTGAATAGATAGACAGACTTTCTCCTTTGTGAACGTCTAGGTACTATAGTGTGAGATATTTTGTTCTACATAAACAATTTTTAAGTAATTGAATAGCAAGAGCATGCTCAAAATCTTTTTTGGAATAAAACTGGTGTGAACTTGAGGATAGCTTGAGTAGGAATTCATCTCACTGAAGGTCAAATATCTTCAGCTATCTGCATCTCAGTCTATCGCTCCCTTTATATTCTGTTCTATTTCAGATTTCTTTTGTATGTTGTGATTAATTCTCACTGCAGACCTTAAAGGTGGGTAGATTAATACTAGATTCCTGCAATTTCTGATGTGAATTCCATGTACTTAGCAAGCGTTTTCCAATAGTGGTCCCTGAACATGGGTGTTGTGCTCTAGCCCATCAGCGTGAATGCTCTCTTTGTTCACAGAAATTTTCCTGATTGAAGGCACATGAAACTGTAATTCAAAATATAATTAAGGGGTTTTGAGTCTTAAAACAGCATAGATGACAACTGAAAAGCATCAGACGGTTTTAATCCAGCTCTTTCACAATCCAAATCATTTCAGTTAAAGATAAGACCTCTCTATTTAAAAGCTACAAGTATAAATTTAGAGTAAGAGTGAATTTAGAGGACACAGAGCTTGCATATACAGCAGCTAAGGTAGATGACTGAATAAGATATACATGAAACCATAATATGTATCAGGTTCTCTGCATGGTAAAAAAGCCGAACAAACAGAAAAACATAAACCAAAGTGATAATTTTTACCACATTCATCCTAACATTTTTCTAAAAGCTTTTCCTCACCAAAACAACCCCCACTGCCTCCATCCCCACCGCTCACTGCTTTTTATTAAAGAACACAGTAATTAAGAAGAAAACAACAAAAGTAAAAAAAAGATACCAAAGTGGATAGAAATTGTTTTGGAAGACATTAAAATATGTTTCCTAATTATATTTAGCTGCAGTCTTCCCTGTTTTTGTGTTCTCCTCATGGGTCCAAACCTGCTGGATGTTTTAAAATCCAAGGTAAGAATACACACCTTTTTATATTCCTCTTTGTTCATCTAATATCATAAAAACTTGTAAATCCAAACGAACATTAAGGAGACAGATTGATAATATAATTAATTACACACAAAGCTGCAATTAAGTTAGACTAACTGTGTTCAGATGTAAATTATGTCATAAGGGTGCCCGTGGGAGCTGTGCTAACACATAGAGCAGGAGAATTTGATCTTTGGAATAGAACTATTTCATCTCTGTGTTTATGTGGATTTAAACGTATTTTACGTGAAGTGCACTATTGCTACAATCTTAGGTGGTTTTCTGGTGGATAAATGTTTCTTGTCCAAGATATTTTCCACCACATTAATTAAAGACTATTGACTGGCTGTGGTGGGTTGACCCTGGCTGGATGCCAAAAGCCCACCAAATTCACTCTATCAGTCCCCTCATCAGCTGTACAGGGCAGAAAAAAATGTATCAAAAAACTTGTGGGTCAAGATAAGGACAGGGAGAGATCACTCAGCAATTAGTTATTTAAGATGAGAGATAGAGATCGATGACCTATAATAAAGCACTGGATATATTCAAGCCTTAGACAACGAGTTTTATTTTGTTGCTAAGTTAAATCAAGATTTACATGCAGAGAAATAGAAAATATACACAGAAAAGCATAACAAATATTGAAGTGGAGATTAAAACATTATTATGGCTGCAAGTACATTACTAAATATTCAGGATCAGTGGGCATCTAATACATAAAATTCTCTTTCACATGTATGATTATTTACCTAAAATACAATAGATGGAAAAAGCAGGATTAAAATTATTTCTCAAAAGAAAGATTAGTACATTTAGCTGGAATGATAGAATCCTAAGATGGTCTGGGTTGGAAGGGATTTTAAAGATCACCATGTTCAAACCTCCTGCCATGGGCAGGGACACTTTCCACTACACCCGGTTGCACATCCAACCTGGCCTTGAACACTGATGGAACAGAAAGCACACATTCAGAAAAACATCTTTCTAAATCAAATAGGAATGTCTAAACTGGAATGGAAAAAAAGTCCGCAGAAAGAGGGGAGACACACACACTCTTCTCTGCAAGTCAAAACTATGTTTTGCCGGATATCAGAAACAGAGAAATTAAAGAACTAAGGGTCCAGCTTAGGTTCTGAAATCAGAAAAACAAATCAAAACATACTGTTGAAGTCAAAATCAAAAAAATTAAATTTGTTCTGAATATTCTTTTTCTTTTGGAGACTTATATAATTCTGAATGAAAACATATATTTTAAATTAAAAAGTATAGGATTTTTTTCTTTAGTTTATGCTATTGAATAAATCTCAAAATAAAGTGAGAAATGTATTTTGTGGGAAAAAAACCCCACAGCTGTTCCAAAATCTGAATTTCAAACAAGAACAATAAAAAATAATATTTACATGTATAGAACATTTAAATGAAAAATTCTGACAAAATTTCAAAAGTTTGAAAAATCTTTGAAAATTCATCAAACCTACCCTGATGTATGTTTTTAGAAATCGACACTTTCAAAGGAAATTTTTTCCCTCCCATAGTTTTCGACTGTTAGGTCTCTAGTGCAAGAAAGTCAAGAATTGTGATTTTACAAAACGGTCAAACTCTACTGGACTTCAGTCACCACTTATCAGGTTTCTAGACACTAAGGGAGTATACAGAATAATTTTAGTATGCTAGTCCTTAGAATTATTTAAAGCAGCAAATTTAAAGAAAATATTTAATTTCATGTGTACAGGATATGGCTCAAGTTCTGCTTTTAAGTGCACTTTTATGAAACAGAAGCAATTTCTCTCATTGGTTGTTCCATGGTAGCCTTGACCAGAATTCCAGGCTTGACAAGAAAGGCAGCCCAATGTCTTGTCTGCAACGTGTATTAAGTAGAATTGAAAGTAAAACCAGTAGCAAAACAAAAACAAAAAACAAAAGCAAAAAAAAAAAAAAAAAAAAAAAAAAACAAAACCAAAAAACAAAAACAACAACAAAAAAACCTGTATGAAGACACAAGCATAGTAAATCTCCTATCCAAGTAGATGGAATAATTTTGATCAAAAAAAAAAAGTGGAGAGGTTAGAGAAGAAAAAATGCAGAATATTTTTTACTGTGGTCAAAAACAGACTGAACAGACTGCAGAAGATTCTAAATTAATAACTTGTATCTCATGCTTAAATACTCCTTCAGAAGACCCTGTGATTACCTTCTCCTACAAAAGAAAAATAACAACCAGTTGTTTCAGATTTATTTTAGTCTGACAAGGGTTGCTGTCTTAACACTGCAGAAATTTTGTGGAACTCTAAATAATAATCGAGATACAAGGTACAAGAAGCATCACAATAATTGACAAAAGGAAATAAGGTGCTGCAGATATAAAATACTGCAAAGTGCATGAGGTGACCCAAATATGCTAGCAAAGGCCTCCACCCTAGCTGTTCAAGAAGCGATAATTTTACACACGATGCATTTTACTGATATTCAGAAAGTTCTGTGAGGCTGTGCAGCCAGCATTACATTGCCAACAATTCCCTCATTTGGAAAGCAAGCCATGGCAGATGAGATCCATATTTACTTTTGCTAAACTTGCTTATATCATCAGAACAGACATGTCGGCTCACTTGGAAGAAGAGTAGAAATCTTTCTCAAAAAACACTTATTATTGCTATAATTCCTGAGCACTGATGATAAAGTATAAGCACGATTTTCTTCCAGTGGCATGGAACATGGCTTGTCCAGCAGGCTCAGCAGTCTATTTTTACAGTTTACATTAGCTTGAAGGAGATCTCTAAGAAGGGGGAGAGATGACACATGCTTAAAAAAATTCATAACGTTTCTACTCAATTCAAAAAGTTGCATAAGACTTAAAGCCCAAATATTTCTATAGCATGAATTACAACTGACTGAAACTCTGTAAGCATTTCCTGGGATGTTTTTGGGTGCAGGTGATCCAGAAGCTGGAGATGCTTTCCCAGGCTGTATAAAAAAGCATTTGGATATTGTGTCCTGGATTGCAGCATGCCAAAATAATACTGGTCAAAGAGTAAAAATGTTCTTGGCAGAAATAGAAGACACCACCCAAGAACAAAGGTGCCTCATCCCTGGGAGTGTTCAAGGCCAGGTTGGATGGAGCTCTGAGCAACCTGATCTAGTGGAAGGTGTCCCCGCCCATGGCAGGGGGGTTGCAGATGCTCTTTAATGTCCCTTCCACCTCAAACCATTCTGTGATTCGATGATTCTATGAAAAAGTAATGCTCATAAACAGAAATCTGCTTAGGACACAGCATTCATCCGTTCATTGAGAAGAGACAGAGTCCAATACAATGGTTTTTGCTACTTGTCTGATTGCTGATATTTTCTAATTACTCAACAATGTGCAGGTTCTCCCTCTTTTTTCAGGTGGAAGTATTACTATTCTGTAGGTTGCATAGTCTCCAGTGAAAAACAGAAAAAACTCAAGCAGATAGAAAAGAACTTACCCTCAAGCAGTTTATCTGAGAAGGTACCACCATATCATCAGGAGAATTGAATGTGTACTGTCAAATCTGGAGTTGCTTAAACTCTATAACTATGTTACTTTAATTAATCACAGAGAAATACAGTAAAAATAATAAATACAAAAATTGGGAAAAAAGCTAATAATATGTCATTTGAAAATAGTATTTTTGATCAGAAACAATGATATGACAGGAAAAAAATGTGCTACATGGTAATATAAAGCATTCTTGACTATCAAAACAAACACTGGAAGAATAAATATATATTTTTTTTAAAAGCAGACAAGAAAAACTAGTGGCAATGTCTTCAGAAGCAAGACTTGCTGAGATTGGAGATTATAAACTTAAAATAAAATAGCTAAATTAAACCTATAGAAAAACTGAGTTTTAAAAAATTATTTATGTTTTAATCAGCTTTACATAATGCTAAGCTATTCTTTGATGTAGATTCAAAACCAGGTCATTTACTTCTGTGGGGAGAAAAGGTACAAGAAGGTGATTTTAACTTGCTGGATAAGATTCATTGGTGCAAGCTTTCCTGCACTTCAGTGAGGTAAAGGCATAAATCCTGACCTCTAAGAAAATGAATTTTATGAAGCTGGAGATCTAAGACTTTAAAAAATAATCTACACCAAGAATAGAAAGCAATGTCTAGGAAAATATTTATAAAAATATTAATATTTCCTTATGAAGTAAAATTGTAGAACTACTGACACATAAAAATATTAATTTAATTGAAAATAAAAATACTTGAAGATCATGGAATCATAGAATGGTTTGGATTGAAAGGGACCTTAAAACCATCTCCTTCCAACCCCCTGCCGTGGGAAGGGACATCTTCCACTAGACCAGATTTCTCCGAGCCCTGTCCAACCTGGCCTTGAACACTTCCAGGGATGGGACATCCACAGCTTCCCTGGCAACCTGTGCCAGTGCCTCAGCACCCTCACAGGGAAGAATTTATTCCTAATACCTGATGTAAACGTACTACTCTCTGTCAGTTTGATACATATGAAGTTTACATAAGAAAATACATGGTCTCCTAACAAAGTATGAATAACCATTTTTACTCTTCCAATGTTTTAACTATATATATTTTTGTTTATCTGTATTGCATCCCGCTCTTCACCTATTTTTATGTATTTCAAGAATTTGAAGCCTTTTCTGGTTTCAGAGGTGAAGGTTTCACTTAATATCATTACTGTAAAAAACAGTATCAGGCATATGCTTGAGAAATGCTTAGAGTGGGATGAAAGAAAAATATAGTCTTGATACATGACTGTAAAGTTTACATACATGTTTTCTAAACTCTAGACAGTATTTGAAATGTCTGGACACTATTTATCAGTATTATTATAAAATGATAACAAAAATAGCAAAAATCCCACCCTGCCATTACCTGCTTGAATAGACTGTAATATGTTCTTTAACGGATCTCTAACAGGCATTATATACATGTTAATACTCACAAATCTAAGCTTGTGACAAGTCTGTCATTTGTACACTGCACCAACAAATTCACATGCTTAGAAGATTTAAACACAGAAATTGAACTGTCCTCAGACTTGTATTATTAAAAATTAAATACAAAATGTATTCTCAACCACTTTAAAAAAGATAAATTCTTCTGACATAATAATATATGAAGTTTGTCTCTAGATTAAAAAAAATATTGAATGAGGATTGGTTTTTTAGAGCACAGTAATTGTGTATTTTTCTTGCAATACACTTATGCTTTCAGTAAACTAAAAAAGATGCAGAAAGAGCTTGGTCATGAATTTTGGCGTGAAAAATGTAAAGGATTCATATAGGAGTTCTTATATCACACCATCTTTGGTAGAAAGTAACACATTTATTAAAGCAAGGAAACTGAAATTACTGTAGGCATGAAACTTTGTAATCATTGTGAATTCTCCCTCTATAACAATATGTAACATGATTAAAAGGAGCTTTAAAACACAGTAAATCAGATGAAACTGAAATTAAAGAGAGGGTAAGTAATACTTAAATAATTTATAAGATTCAACATTAATTTCTTCTTGTCTTGAAGACAATCAAAATATTAATTATGGTGGTGTTAATCAATGAATGAAACATTCCAAGGAATTTGTAGCACTTTATGTATACACATTCTTCAAGTTCTGCCAGAACAACACCTGCAGAAAAGTTCCGCAGAGTAACATCCAAAGTAGTAACATATTTATAAAACATCAAAACCTTTGTGGTTATAATTATGCATTCTCACAGGTATCATTTCAAGGTGTCCTTATTACACAAAGCCAGAATATACTCACTATCATGTGTCTAAATATGTCCCCCAAATACACACATTTCAAGGTTTACTGCCCACTGTAGAAAAAAAAAGATAATTAAAAAAATCACTGTTTTTCCTCAAAAGCAGCTTGTTCCTATTCAAATATTGCTTTTTCCAACCCCAAATATTCTCATTATCCCCATCAGGGAACCAGTCCCTTTCTTTGTCCGTGGAATGCAGCCTTAAAATTATAGAACAAATTTCAGATTTCAGATGCAATACCCTGCACCTCTGTCACATGCCAATTAATTTCTACAGAGAGCATAAAAGATCACGTGCAGATGAAAGTAGTTCCTGTATCTAAAGGGTTTGGGTTTTGTCTGTGATTTTGTTGGGTTGGTTGTGTCCTCACGTCCTCTCACTCCAACAACCTCTGATTTTTGTCTGACTTCATTGTACCATCTGAAGAGAATTGCAAGCTAACCATAAATCCAGGAGAGCTTTTTCTTAACTGTAAATTCTTTGCTTTCATAAAAAGCCATATAAAAATAGTGATAGCTATTAAAAATTATGAGGTAAGAAAATAACTGTAGAAATAAATTGATTCAGGGAGCCAAATGCTGTGCAGATTGCTCTCTTTGTTTGGTTTTTAAGTGTGGGGGTTTTATTTCTTTTGTTCTCAGATGAGGAAAACTACCTACAAACAAGCACAAAGCACTCAATGTTTTGTCAAACAGAGGCAATAAAGTACCATTGGAAATCAATTAAGATGTCTAGTTACTTGCAAAACAATTTCTGCTGCGTGATAGACTTCTAAGTTTATTCCAATATCTTGAAATCTATAAAAAATGTCATATCAACTTGGCTTCATCATTTCTTAATCTGTCCCAATATTCTCAAACTTCTTTCTATCAAAGAGAATATTTAAAGTTTTTTGTGCCTTGTGTGGTTTCTTTCTCATATATATTGTCAGAATCAGAAGGAAATATGTGATGAGAATAGAAAAACTGCTTATTATTCAGGTCTTATAACAAGACTTATAGAGAAAAACATTTCTGTCATCTCATTTATTTCAGAAATAATAACACTAAGAGCAGAAAAACACTCCATGTCTGAATTGAGAAGGAAATGTGATTGAAAAGCAATCTATTTTTAATGTAAACAAGAGGTAGAAATGAGATTATCTAATTTTATCTGTTTAAGAGCTAGACTAGTGGTCAAGCCTAGTCATTATGTTAACTAACAACCGGTCAGATAATCCTTTTTGGTCAAAGGGAAGAGATACTCTTTTTAGTGTAGCAACCTACTGTAGGTGGAGCAGAATATCCTTTGCAGATTCCCCCTCCTAAGCACAGAAGCTTGGATGTCTAGGTGTAAAGTTTTAGAGAAAGTGAAATGAAGTGACATTATCACATCAAAGTTTTTAGAGTAATTCATTTGGACAGTGGAAATTCATGGTATCTCTCCTATGAGTTTGGTCACCTTGTTACTTATGAAAATGGGAAATATTTGCTGATGTTATTTACAGGGACCACATAATTTAGTAATTTGGAAATAAAAAATCTTTTAAAATGACTAAATTTTAGTGAGACATGAGCCTACAGTCATTACTTTCTTTGGCATTTTTAATAAATGTACATGTTAAGTACAAATTAAATTAAGATTTAAAAGAACCCAGGTATTCAAGGGTACTACTGCAAATAGAATTGAAAGTCCTGAGATATTTATCCAAAAGTTGTATGAAGGAAGAGCTATATAATTGCCAGGTATCAGGACATTACATATCACCTGATATCTAAAGAAGACAGGCTTCTGTTCCAGACTGATTCTCCAACCTAATAAAAAATTAGTGCATCATTCACTGTATTCACGTGTGGTAGTGAAATTAAGACCTACCTTTGTATATGGCACAATCAAAAATTGAACACCTAAAAGAGTTCATTAAGCTTTTCTTTTCTTAAGGGTTTTTCTTAAGTGTAATGGGAGATACTCTGTTTCAGAGCTTTTTTTCCAAAGCTTAATGTGGGGGTCGGTGATGCCTTTGGTTAGGGGTGAACAGAAGCATTCCCCCGGGATGCTTTGTTCCTTGGTATGGTCTGTCCCGGTTTGAATCTCCCGGTTGGCTGTAAGCCTCGTCACTCCCCTGGCATTCTCCCATTGGTCCCCATTCCCTAATCCCACCTTTCTCCCTGGCCCCGGGTAAAACGGGGACCCTCGGGATCGGGTTTCAGATTTGCTTTGGAGTTCGGCTGTACAGCATGGAATAAACCATCCAGCAGGATGATAAGCGAATCTCCTTCCTGCCTCTTTGCCACCTGACTGTATTACCGAATATGCCCCAGGTTCTGTGGGCTTGCGGGACCCCACGGAACCGGGCAAAAATTACGGTAATAGCTTAACACAAATTTTAAAAAGTATGCTGGATTTAGGAGAGGTAAGTTAACCAAAGAAATAGTTGAAAAGATTCATACTTCTAAAAATTACATCAACATAACTATTAACATTAAGTTCTGGGATAGACAATTGAATATAAAGTTTTATGGAAAAGGCAGAGTGAAATGAAAATGCATTTCTAATTTCCTTCTATCAGATTGCTATGAGCCTTTCTGAAGAAAACTGAAAACAAGCAATGTCTGGGATTATTCCCAGTTGCAATCACAAACACAATTCTAAATACTTCTTGGACAGCCTTCTTGATTGGCTACCAGGAAACAACCATGAGCCTTTTAAAACCGTTGTTTAAAGTATGAAACAACAAGAAAAGGAAAGTCAAATTATTATGACGAAATAATGAGTACTCCTTCATATCCATTGATTTGTAAAACTATATTTTAATGCCAGTTCTGACAGGAGACACACTTCAATGCTATCTAAGAAGATGGGAAGGACAAATCTGCAGCCAGGCACACAAGTGAAAGCAATTTTGGTGTCTCTGTTTAGGACCACAACTTAAACAGATAATTATAATGGTATAAAAGAGACAAAAATTTGACAACAATGACAACAACAAGAAAAAAGGAAATGCAAAATTAACCTTAAAATAATTGTTAAAAAACCACCAAACCAAAAAAATCATGCATATTGCTCTGCACTTTTCAGCCTGCTTGGAGATCTGATCGATTTTGTCAAGCAGAGAGTGCTAGAAGATCTTCTGACTATTTCATTTTTCTTTTCCTAGGTCATCATAGCATTTAAGTATATATGCCAAACACAAAAATTTATATATTTATATATACAAGGATATATATAAGTAACATCTGTGTGCATTCATTTGTTGGATTAAAACCTAACCTTGTTTTCAGTGGTACCAAAGTGATAATACTCCAAGCCATTAGGTAAAAAATAAGTGTACAGTCTTTGGAGAAGAATTTTTTTTAAAAAAAGGAATGTATAAAGAAAGAAAATTAATAGTCTTTTCTTCTTATCTCCTCGCTAAGTATTGCCATAAAAATATACAAAACACATGTTGTCACTTGCAAAATGAGAGGTTTACTGGATTTTTAGAGTACTTTGAAACTTCCCAGTTTACTCATAAAACAATTTCAATGCATCTTTAATACATTCAACATTATTGATTTCTACGAAGTAGTCTCTGTCAGATAGTTTGAGTTATAGTTGAATACCAATAGCAGAATTCTCCAGGGTCATGGAGCTAAACTGTGCACTGGAAATAGGAGAACAAGAAATTGTGTCTTTTTCTTGTTAACTCCAGTGAAACCAACATCTTGAGGCAGCCAAGCCAGCATTTATTTCATATGGGTTCAACTTCTGAATAAATTGAATTTGTCTTCTGTTTTGTTTGGGGTTTTGGATTTTTTTCAGTTCTTTTTTCTCATTAAGTATTATGAGTAACAACAATATCATTGCACCTCTGAGATAATATGACCTTGTTAATATTTATACGTAAGTTTTAATAGCTTTTTTTCATGGAAATTATTTTTTTTACTTTATGTTTAGCAGTTTCAAATAGTGAAGTATATTACAGCAGAAGCACAATTGTTACAATACCTTTTCTACTCAGAACCAGATGTCTTTGTTTTGAACTGCCAGAGTCCATGCTACTCAATCCAAATATACTTAAATCATGACAATAAAAGGATGTAGGGCTTGTTTTCAAAATGGTTGAACTTGGTGAGGTTCAGCAGACAGTTTCATGATTCAGTGGTACAAAAAATATAGATAAACTATGTCAACAGAAGCCTCAGACTGAAAAAACCCGACATGGTTGCTGGTTCAGAAAGGAGTCTAATTCTGTCAGTCAGGTAAAAAGCTTTAGAGATTAGAAAGAAAGGAGAAAAATCTATACAAAACATAGATTTAGAAACTAATAAAAAAAGTCTAAACCACAAATTTAAGAAAATTATAGGTCTAAGCAAATTCTGATCTACATAATGAGTCATACAAAAATAGAGCCATGTCAACCTTGGTCCATTAGCAAAATACTGAGATGCTTGATGACTCATTGTAAACCACTTCCAAATCTTTTTCTTTTCCAGTTTATTGAAGAAAACTAGCTATGTCAGTCTCAGGATCTGGAGGAACATTGGAAGAATGCACATAACACCCAAAAGATACTACAAAGTTAATGAATAACAACATTAAGAAGTTATGGAGATTTCAAGGGTGTAATGAAGCTTTTCGGTAATAGAGATGATGAGATGATTTGGGCTTTGAGCATCCAATGTTAGTATCCTTGTACCTAGACTAGCAATAATAACAGTTTTATAATTTGATTGTCCTGTTAAAACATTAATCACACTAAAAATCAATTCCAGACAGCAGTTATCTTTTTGCTTATAAAATTTTTAGTGCAATGTTTGTCTTATGAATATTTTCTGCTTATTTTTTTTGTAAAAATTTTCCTAAAAACTTTTTATTGTACAACTGGAAAGATGATACTTAATTTATCTTATACTAATAGCTGTAATTCAGTTTTACTGAGACATGAAACTTCATCTGTTAAAGGTAACACACACATCGTTGATCAGGACCTTGCCCCTCATCGATTTCCCTTCAGAAACATCTTTTCTATAAAACATACCTGCATGGATGATGTCACACCAGGTATATCCACAATGAGCATTTTGAGTGAGTTTTGCTTAATCCACCTGCTGCATTCCTAGCATGCAGTTCCAAAACTTTCTCTCTTGTGCTACATAAGAGTGGGAATGACAATAATTTTAATACACCAAGCCAACCTGAATGCAATAAACTATTCATTCTTCTTCTAAAGAAAATAGATCATGGAATCAAAACCCTGGTTTGGAAGTGACCTTATACATGCAATTCCAACCCTTCTGCTGTGGTAAGGGAAACCTTCCACTAGACCAGGCTGCTCAGAGCTCCACCCAACCTGGCCTTGAACACTTCCAGGGATGGGGCAGCCACAGCTTCTCTGGGCCACCTGTGCCAGGGCCTCACCACCCTCACAGGGAAGAATTTCTTCCTAATCTCTAATCTAAACCTAGTCTGATTCTTTCCTGTCACTCCATGCCCTTGTAAATAGTCTCTCTCCATCCTTCCTGTAGGCTCCCTTCAGGTACTTGATGGTCACAATTAGATCACCCCAGAACCTTCTCTTTTCCAGGCTGAAAAATCCCAATTCTCTCAGCCTTTCCTCATGGCAGAGCTGCTCCATCCCTCTGATCACCTTGGTGTTCTCCTCTGGCCTGGCTCCAACAGGTCCCTGTCCTTGCTGTGCTGGGACCCCAGAGCTGGATGCAGCACTGCAGGTGGGGAAGGATTGCTTTAGTGTGTCTGCCTGCATGTTCACATACTTGTACGCATTTTCTAACTGGCAAAAAAAGAAAAAAAAGTCCTACTATGCTTTCAATTGCCTCTAGAACTGTCACACCACTTTAACAAGCTTAATATTGACTTATTTCCTTGACTTTATTGACTTTTTCCTGCAGCAGTCCTCTTTCTAATAAGATATAGTTCCTTTCAGATTATTTTACATCACGTTTCAAAAATACCCTGATGAGATGAAATGAGTCAGCATTGGAGATGTAGCTGAACGTATGCCACATGTCTCATCATTATACCCAGATACGTACATGGAGATATATATATAAGATTTTTCATGTAATTCTTACTCAGTTTCACTGGAAAGAAAACGCAGCTTATGACAAAATTGATCTGTCATGTGAAGGATGAACAGAGGTACATGATCTGACATCTACAACATCACAATAGAAAAGTCAATGACTTCCTTTTGAACTCATTTTGAATACTATTAATCTTACAAAGAAATTTTATTCTTCCAAATGAAGATTTTGGTTCTGTACCTCTAACTTCTCTGCAAGCCTTACTCATGGCAGTGACTTTGCTCACACAGCTGGGTTATAAATCCTTGTAAGGAAAATGAAGGCTCAGGTTTCACGGTCTGTTTCATTTGGGTTGTTGTCTTTTTCTATGTGTTTTGGATTTTTTTTTTTTCTGAAAATACTTTTCAAGATTTCTGTCACCACTAATATTCTTACTACTATTGTAATTGATCTCCTCCTAATTTTTCTCTATGTGTATTTCAAGCACACTCCATTAGCTCATTCCTCTTAAACTTGATAAAGCTTTCCCTGTGCCAAACTGTTAGCTCTTTTAAGACTTATTTTCATACAAAAATAATACCAATATAATTATATGGATATAGTTAACACACTACAGTTCCTTCAAATTGGCACAGCTGTTCTGTTATACATTTAAGCCAGCAGAGATGTTTCTTTAGGCACTGCTATGTGACAAATTCTACACATAATTTCATATTACTGGTTTTACTGGAAAATGAACAGTTTCTGTAGAAAATTGTACCCTTAACCAATTTAATTATGCCAGAATGAAATTTAATAATAGACAGCTATTTTCTTTGGCTTCAATTCTGCAATAAACAAAGGATCAAGCTCTATATTTGATTACACAAAGGACTATATCCATAAAAATGAAATTATTATCATCATGGGAAAAAGTATTCCCATCAAAGGGAGTGAATGGGCCCAGCCTTCTGCTATTATGAAATGTAGCCTTTCCTGGCAGTGTATAGAGAGGTTTAATTTTATACCTCTGCAGTGCTAAATGACAGTGTTTAGCATCTTATTACAGCAAAGATGAACATGATTAATACTTCTGCACAGAGAAGAGACCATGCTAGGATCACACTTCACACTGAGTAATGAGTTCCCCTTTGACTGTGAGGCAGAATTTCCTTATATATTATATGGGAGTCTTGGAAGGTTAAGCCATGATTCCACTGAGGGCAATCAGGGAAGCCTCTTGGCCTCCCATGTGGCCCAGTGTTTCTTTTTAATAACATAGGAAGAACTTGCACTTTTTCTGAAGATTTTTATCTTCATAAGGAAGATACATTTTTTTTTCTGTACAATGTTTTAACATGTTTTCTTCTAAAAAATGCTTAATTCTCATAATATTAAGATTTCATTACATATTTTGATTGTTCAGCTTTCAGATTTATTAGGAGATTCATTTACACTGCTAATTAATTGTTTCATTTGTTTCAGAAAACAATAAAGGGTTGTAACAGAATCTCTAAAGCAAGTAGAGTGCTTGGAAGAATTACTCTTTGGATATATTTACATAAAATAACTACTAAAATTATTCTGTGCTCTGTTATGGATCCTAGTAGCATCATGTTTTTTCAAGGCATTTAAAAATAAATGAATATAAAAAATACTAGGAATTAAGTTTTAAAGGATATCAGTTGACATTCTGAAGTATATTAAAGCACTACATTATGTCCCCCTGCTATGCTTTACTAGAGAGAACAGATAAATATTACAAAAATATACACATAACACAGTTGTTAGCATGAACTTATTAGTAAAGAAATACTTGTCTTCCTGAATGGATTTAATTGCAAGTTATGAACATAACTCATGAGTGGTAAAGAACAATAAAATGCTTTTATTTTTCTAATACTTTTCAAAGATTTCTTTGTAACTTCTACTTATTGTTAAGTAACTTTAAGAATACAGTAAAATAAGGAAAATTTTGATATATTAGGCTTGGAATTAATTTAAAAGTTAGATTAAAAGCCCAAACAATTAAAATTCAAATAACAGGCCACTTATACTGTGAGTTCACAAATCCCAGGCACAGAAGAGAGGACCTCGGTACCTGTGTCTTTTAGTGAAAAATCATCTGCGCCAAAATTTTAAATGTTTTATAGAAGCCCTACTTCTCCAGGAAATCAGCAGGGTTTCTTTATAGGAGTTGGATTACAAGGTAAGGGTTTGTAAAAGTGTTCCCTGAGCAATCTGAAGAAAGAGTTTCAATCTTCTTAGTTTAGACAAGGAAATCAACTGCCCATCAAATTTTACGGTGCTTTTATTTTAGTTTATTTTACTTCCCCAAGGCATGGAATTAAAAAGGAACAAATAAAACTCAGCTTCTCTCTTGCATGCGGGATTTTTTTTTTCTATATATTTTGTGGTAGCATAAAGAGCAGCAAACAGTCATGGAAACAGTCATGGACTTCTTTTATCCCAGCATCAGCAAGTGGTGCAATGATTACAAGAAGGGTGGTAAGAGATGTACATTAATGCAGGTGTGAATCAAGGCAGCGCACCCACCGCACTGCACACATGCTCTTATGGCTGTACACCACATAATATGGAAGGCATCTATCTGGAATGACAAACTCATCTGCAGAATTTTATATCTTATGGGATCTGGTTCTGTTCCTGAACACAGTAGCAACAATTTCGAACTGAAAACATGTAAATCTGTTTTGCCATTGTTCCTTGCAGGGAGATAAATAGCAAATAGAGCACAGCATTTGGTTATTCCAAAAGAAAATCATGGTAAGGGTTGCTATTATTTTTCACTTCTTGATAAAGAATTTTTATTTTCTTCAGATTCTACCATTATTGTGGGTTGTTTATTGCTCACACATGTAAAACTCTTCAAGGCCAATTGAAATGCAAACTAGTCAGTAAGGGCTCATAATTTATACCACATAGCAGTGTTTTCAAACTTTGTATAGTTTGCAGTAAAATCCAAGAGCTGAGGGTTCATCCATCACCTGTTTAATTGTCTGTAACAAGCATTCGGGCGAAAAGAGGAAGAAAGTGAAAGGAGGGAGTATATCATCAGCATAAATTGCAATCAGGCCATTCTTCTGTTATCTTTATCTAATAAAATGCCATCCATTCCTGTCCTCAGGAACAGGTCGCAAAAAGAAACATCCATGACTGTTGTAAAGATCTTTCCCATATATACAGTCCTGAAGTTTGTATATTTGATACTTTTATGAGACCCCCACCTGCAGTGCTGCATTCAGCACAGGAAAACATGGAGCTGTTGGAGCCAGTCCAGAGGAGGTCACCAAGGCGATCAGAGGGATGGAGCAGCTCTCCTCTGGGAAAAGGCTGAGAGAATTGGAGTTGTTCAGCCAGGGAAAGAGAAGGCTCTGGAGTGACCTAATTGTGGCCTTCCAGTACCTGCAGGGAGCCTACAGGAAAGATGGAGAGAGACTATTTACAAGGGCCTGGAGGATAGGACAAGGGGCAATGGCTTCAAACTGACAGAGAGTAGGGTTAGATTAGAGAGTAGGAAGAAATTCTTTCCTGTGAGGGTGGTGAGGCCCTAGCACAGGTGGCCCAGAGAAGCTGTGGGTGTCCCGTCCCTGGAAGTGTTAAAGGCCAGGTTGGATGGAGCTCTGAGCAACCTGGGACAGTGGAAGGTGTCCCTGCCCATGGCAGGGGGGTGGAATGAGATGGTCTTCAAGGCCCCTTCCGGCCCAAACTATTCTGTGATTCTATGAAGCGTAGAATTATATAACAGCTCTGTTTTACTTGGAGTATTTCTTTTCCTTTAAGAATATGTATAAGAAGGATGCTAAAATAATGATGCTTGCAAGTGCATTGCTCATTTTTAATGATTACTTCTGGAATTGCTGTGGAATATTCAAGATGATGGACATGAATAAAGGATCATAGTAAGTACTGACTAGCCTTAAATATTGGCTGCTTGCTAGGAAGAATAGTTTACAATATTTCTGTATTTTCCCAAGGGGACTAAAAGAAAGAAATTTCTGCATGGAATCTCAAGCACTCAGGGGTACATAAGGAACTCCAGGGAATTTTCAATTAGTTTTCATCATAGCTGTACCTCTGGAGCACTGTGTGCAAACATAAAGCACTGGAAATCACCCACACTACTTTGCATTGTTCTGCTCTTTCGTGATAAGAAAGTGATGTGTTTGGCAGCATAGGAAACTTGGAGGTTAGTAAAAGCATATAGCAACAACAACAACAACAAAAAACAAACAACCCCCCGTTTAATTAAAAGAGTAGACTACTCCAGAAACATTGCTTCTAAAATAATTACTACTTTCAAGAAACTTCTGCCCAACTTTCATTATATAAGTGTATTCCTTAAATTAAATAGAAAATACTGGAATTGAGAACTGACAGATACCAGTCTTTTTGAATCACTCGAACTTTCACCTTTGAAGTTTAGCACTCCAGGTTTTCTGAGAGAAAGAATAGTCTTCAAGATAGCAATCATAATTAATGCTGCAGTAATTATGTTGACACTAAAAGTTTTCTTTAATGTTTTTATCCTGAAATCATGTCATGGAAATTCAGATACTAATTGCCATTATTTAAATATGAATTAAGCATGAAGGCTTTCAAGTACTGATGCAAATTCCAAATTAAATGAAGCTTGTATCTTTCATGTTTGTTATAAACCACAAGTCTATAAAACTAGAAGTGATATAAAACAAAAAAGTCTATTTAAAATGATTGACTCTCCATCAATAGAACTATTGATTTCTAGATATTCTAGCAGGTCATTTCCACTGCTGGGGAAAATGAAATCCTTTGGACCAATTCCCTTTTTCATACTTTATTTTCCCTGTCTAGACTTTATTTCATATATGAACATTCTTTATTTAAAGCAACAAAAAAATCTGTCCACTAATCCACTTCTCCTTAGGCTGGCTGCAATGTATAAAATTACCAAAAAAACCCGTTACTGAAAATGTGCATTTATAACAAATAGGATTTTAACTATCTGCTTATGGTTAGATGTTTGTTATGTTTTTTGAAGTTTATTACTGAGAATGTAACAAAATGTTTCAATATTCTATATTTTAAGACATAAAACTCTAAGACAAGAGTTTTCCTTAACTGCCTTTGTGTGAATCAACCAAGATCTTCCAGAAATAGGATCTTTCAGTTTTGAAAATATGTATTCAAAAAAATATAAGTGAGCAACTCTGATACAGCCCGGACAGACATAAAGATAGGACTTAATTTTACAGTTCTTTGGAAGGGATGTAACAGTAGAATTGTAATAAAAAGACTGAAAATATTCCTAGAATGAAAGGTTCCAAGTGAAAATTTGTTCTTTCTTTCCCTGATTCCTCTTTGGAAGTATAAATGTGAAATTTTATTTTTTCATTCTTTGAAGAAGACAGATTGCATAGCTACCTGCTTTTGGCACTTTCCTGTTTGGTCTTACATAGAAAAAAAGATAAATAAAATAAATTCTAAATTAGTATCTTCAGAATGTTTCCCTCCCTCCATACACCCAAAGATTAGTAATTTCCTGGGATTATTTGTCCTTTACAATTCTAGCACGGAAGCATTCTTGTCTTGAGAAAGAAGATAATTGGCCACGAGAAGGGGTTTTAATATGAAACAAAAACTTGTCAAAATTAAATAGAGTTGGATGGAATACCTGTTTTTTAAACTTAATTTGCAAAACATTTGTCTTTGCTATGTTTACACTGAATGTATTTCTGGGCACCATTAATTCTATAAAACTATAAATATATTCTAAAGGCTAATAATATACACAGATTCCCAGATGTTCAGGATACTTTTTGCTGTAGATACTTGGAGCAAAGACTTTCCAGGGTCTGTCTAAATTTCACTGTCTTTTCTACATGTTACTCCTTGTAGTCACCTCGTGACCTACAGGTCTGCAGTCACTGACTTCTAACAGGTTGTTTTTGTGGGCTGTTCTTGGCCAGTTGTCAGATGCCCACTCAGACAATCTCTTACCCCCTCCTCAACAGGACAGGGTGGGAAAATAGGAAGGAAAAGCTGTGGGTCAAGCTTGAGACACAGACACTACTTACTAATTAACATCACTGGCAAAGCAGACAACATGGGTGAAAATAATTTAATTTCTTTCCAGTTAAAAGAGCCTTTTCCCAGGCTCATCTTCACTCCTTTCCTCCTGATTCCTTCACCTCCTCCTCCCTCCCTGAGCAGCAAAGGAAGATTGAGAACATGGGAGGTGTGGGGTGGGGTGAGTGTAGTCAGTCCATGGCCTCTCCTCTCTGCCACTCCTTCCTCTGCCACTTTACCCCTCTCCAGCATGGCTGCAGTCCTTCAAGATAAACCTGCTCTGGTCTGGAGTCCTCCAGGGGCTCCTCCAGTGTGGATATCTGCTCCATCTTGGGTTTTCATGGGGCTGGAAGGTAATCTCTGCTCCAACATCCGGAACACCTCCTCTCCCTCCTCATTCCACCTTTGTACTATCACAGTTCACGAGTTACAGTTCCCTTATGCTTAATTACACAGACATTGAGGATATTGTGTCTCAATAATGCTTGTTTAGAATGAGGTGAACCTCCAAACCTCCAGGAACTGGTCCTTAGTTAATATCAAAACTGCAGGCAGCATTTATATTCTGGAAAGTAAAAAATAACATAACTTTTCACTGGTAGAGAGCCTTTTAGCATCACAAAAAGTATGCATGTGTACGTCTGTATTTTAATAAGCTTCTATATGTGGTATATGCAGTATATACATGTGCAAATACCAGGTCAAGAAAAACACATGGCAGCACATGCTGCCACTAGAAAATAATAATCCTCCTTTCCCAGTGTCTTCAGGCAGAAAATATATAAACTTACAACCATTCAAAGTAGAAAATAATTTTCTCCATTTTTTGACTTCATTTTAAAAGACTTTTTCTTCCTTTTCATTTTCCCTTTAGATTTGTACATAAGTGCTCAAGCTTGCAGCATCAGCTTTACAAAGCATTAATAAAAAAACACCCTCCAAAAGTTATCACAAGTTTGTATTTGCTTGCTCTTTCTGCTCTCTGAAAAGTAATATTTGCCATAATCCAGAGAGAGGAATTCTGCCTGTGAGAGATTATTCTGTATTTGTTCATACTGCCGTTCTGAAGAATCCTATCAGAAACTGAGAGTTTTCAATTAATTACTCAGTTGGGAAACACTTGTATTTGCATTCAATAAAATATGGTCAAATTTTCTTAAGCATAAGAAGAGCAGAATGAAGATTCTTGACTGGGCTGGCTGAGCAGGCAAACACATTCAACATTTCTATACTAGAGTGGAATTTGGTTGGCAGCGATTCATGGGGTCTTGCTATCATTCAGACTATCTCAGAAATTTCATATCTAAATGCTTACATGCCTTGCCTGAGTACATGAATAGGACTCTAAAAATAGATGTACCTAAAACAGTTAGTGACGCCTGTAACTGCATTTGCAATTAAAACAGTTTTTCTAACGATATTTACCCTGCTTTCATTTTTTTCTGCATCTCCTCATCGTGTAACTGCAAAGAACTCCTGTGACTGCTGCCTGCTACTCTGAACATCTAAGTTGCAACATTTGCCTATCATTATCTCTTCTTGATTTTCCAATTAGTCTCTTCTCTTGAATATATAATGCCTTGTTTTACCTACAGCCTAAAAAAAAATGCAGTATGCCTTTCGCATTTCAGAGAACATAACTCTGGGATTTGGTCAAAGAAGTACTTTCTGCCACCTTAGGTATTAGTGATTTTCACAACCATAATATGTAGAATCAGAAGATATGAAAGCCCAAACCTCAAAACTATGTCCCCCACAACTTCAGACAATATGGGTTGGCAATAGTTACACTTACAAAGATACATGTAACCTCTGCTTTACTAGTTACCCAGTTTCCCCAAACTGGATGTTATCTTCATGTAGCTAAATTACTACCTTAATTTCTCTGTAGTTATGTAGTCTCACACTGTATATTCCCTACATTGTAAGCCACCTGAGGTGAAGTTGGTTTTTATTTTTCCTTTGTCTGTTTGAACAATCCTTGGTATTACATGACTCTAAAACTGGCTTGTAGTGCTTTTGTGTCGTCACAGGAAAAAATTAAATTCCTTCCTATAGCTTTTGAACAGGAAATAGCATTTCCCACCACTTGGGAGTTTTCTGATGTTGAGTTTGAAACTAGGACATGTGCTAGGATTTTATTAATTTCACTGCCTTGTTGAAGCACCAGTGCCTCCTCATGGTTGCTTCATGCACTCATCTGTTTAAGCAAACATGACATAAAATTAGCCACAATTTATTAAAGACTTGTAGGCCTTACAGGACACAATGCACTAGATGTGAACAGTTGCTTACAGTTGTTTATTTAGGCATAGTTTAAAGTATTCAGACACCTACTCCTCTTGTGGTTCCTACCTTCTCATTGATTTTCACATGTCAAATGCTCCTCTCACAGTCAACATTGCTCACAGTTAAATAGCCTGTTCTTCTGCCAGTGTGACTTTAAGTTGAATTTGATCCTTTGTATCAAGTGGCTAACTAGATATGATGGGGTTTTTTCAGTGACAAATGGTTGCCCAGTGGTCTAGGAGAACAATCCACCTTCCCACAGCCCAGCCCTACTTGCCATCACACTCAAGGCCCCTCAGAGAGAGGCTAAATGGATGCCAGTATTTATCACAACCATTTTTCAAGGCTCTCTTAAAAAAAAAAAAAAAAAAAAAAAAAAAAAAAAAAAAAAAAAGGTAAAACCGTAAAGGGTTTGATTTTTATATCCCCATTAAATTTCACACAGTAAGAACACATCAGCTTTGTAATGTGTGACTGAGAGCAGGGTGATTTTTCCCTGGAAGTGCTTGGCCCAGCCCCATGCCCAAATAGGCATAATCAACCTTTGGTGTTAGCACTGTCTGATCTCTAAAGCAAGATGCTGGATGACCTGGGTGCAGCCTATCCCAAGATAGTAAGTGCTAAGTTCTTATAGATCAACTCTACTCCATGTGCCTTTTCAACAGGACTGCTGAGAGAAGAAAAGTAGTTGTAAAGCCTGAAATGGCAAAGAGTTTGGATAGCATCCTTCTTATAGTATGGGAAGATTCTGATTCAGATTCACTTACCCATCCTGCAACTGCTATTTTAAAATAATCTTTGAATTTAGCCTGAAAAAAAAATACAAAATTATAAGCAACAGGCTTTTCTGTGAAAAGTTAATAAGGTCATCTGCCAATTCATTTTTACCAGCTACATTCTCAAATTAGGCTAGCTTATGTTATGCATTTTATCATCATTTCTATTGGCCTAGGTGAGTTTCCATAGTGATGATGGGTAATATGAAGGCACCAACTTCTTTGAGACCTTTTCTAAATGCTATATATGTTTAATGTTACAAGTGGTGCTATTCCAGAAACAAGAACCACTTTTTCTTAATAAGGAACTAAATTTGGATGTAACTTACTATAAATGGAAGGAGAAAACCAAAAAACAAACATTTTTTACTTTAGTGTTACAATAGCTTTAAAAGCTGGCGTTATACAATAAAAACTTAGAGCTAAGTGCATCAGCACCCATCTAAACTGTATGCTGATGAACTTTATGGATTCATAGAATCCTAGAATAGTTTGGGTTGGAAGGGTCCCTTAAAAATCATCTTGTCCAACCCTGGTGCAATGAGCAGAGGTGCTCGGAGCCCTGTCCAATCTCACCTCGTATGTTTCCAGAGATGGGGCACCTACCACATCTCTGGGCAACCTGCTACAGTATTTTACCATGCTCATTGCAAAAGATTTCTTTCTTCTTATCTGAATCTACCATAAAAACATCACCCCTTTCCCTGTCACAACAGGCCCCTCCAGAAGGTTTGTCCCCATCTTTATTATAGGCCTCCTTTAGGCACTGGAAGGCTGCTAGAAGGTCACCCTGAAGTCGTCTCTTCTCCAGGCTGAGCAATCCCAACTTTCTCAGCCTTTTCTTGTAGGAGAGGTGCTGCAGACCTCGGATCATTTTTGTAGCCTCCTCTGGATTGGCTCCAACAGGTCCATGTCTTTGAAGTGCTGAGGACTCCAGAGCTGACCAGTGGACTCCAGGTGGGATCTAACCACACCAGAGTCATGGCTTCAAGGCTTAAAACTTGAGGCGATGAGAGTTTCTCCAATTTATACCCTTCTTATGTAGGGCCAAAGAAAAGTGACTAGTGAGATGTGCTGGTGTTATAAATGCAAAATTTTAGCACATTTCCTCATCCAAGAACTACATTCTTTTCCCTTTTGCACCCTTTTATCTTCCCTCAGCTGTAATTGATGTGGTCCATAACTTGGAGGAGAACCAGCTAGTCACCTGATGTTTTAAACTTAGTCCTTCATGTTAACTTAGGCTAGATTTTCTCCTGTAAGCATATCTCACAGAAATCTGCTCGTATTGTCTAACAGGCTTTGTGGTTCTTCTATTCTTTTTTTCTTCAGCTGCATTGAAACTAAATTCTTTGGTTATGGCTTCCTAAGTTATCAAGTTTTATTTTTTCCCATGTATATTTCTGATTTTTTAAACCCTACATCTTATTAGATATCTCCCTCCTAGCTGCTGTCCCCTGTGGCTCTGATCAGTGCAGTTAACTTGATAACCCTCCGGTTTGAAACTCATCTATATCTTATCACTTACTTCTTTCCTAGATTTTTTCATGCTTCATGAAGTGGGCTAGAAAGCAAAATTAAAAAAAAAAAAAAAACAAAAACAAAAACCAAAACCAAAAAAAAAAAAAAAAAAAAAAAAAAAAAAAAAAAAAAAAAAAAAAAAAAAAAAAAAAAGAAAAAAAACCCCAACCAAAAACCAATTAGGTTATATAAGTGAAAGTTCTTAGGAAACCCCTGTATTCTTGAAATCCCATCTGGACCACTGACATTGTCATGCAGAAGGGGCAATGTGGTGACAGTGTTAATGTTCTCTTTCAGAACAGCTTCTGGGAAATCGACTTTCTCCACTGCCTTACCAAAAATTGATATACGCTTGTTCATCTATACTCATGAAAGAAACTCTCGTTTTGCTGTTACATACATTCTTTTTACTCCATATGGGAATGCTTTTCCCAGAGGGACTTCAGCAGAAAAAAATATTTAACTGAGGATTTATTTATTTATTAAAGCAGACTAAAACATTTCAGTTTAAAACCTACTTGGCCTGGATAGCAAATTAAAATTAGCCTGGTCATTATTAAACTCTGAGCACTCTCTTCTACCTCGGAGCACTGTCTTCTTCTACCTCTCTTTTCTCCCTTCAAAAATGCCCTGCAAACTGCTGGCTATGCAGTTTGGATAGGCATTGAATTAAACATAAATTGAATAAAATTTCATTTTATTAAAGACTATCTGGTCTTCAGGCCTAAGATAACAAGGTAGAATACTGAGGTTTCTTTAAAATCTTTATTTTGTGTAAAGACTGACACACACTTGTATTTCTCAAACTTGATTAATAGAATGTAATCAGTGGGAACAAAAAAACAGAATTAAAGACCTCACAAACCTGATCAAATGGAAACAAACCAACTGAGTCAGATATCTGGTTTATGCTCAACACTGAAAGCAATCATGATAATAATTTCCATATACTGATTGTTCACCTTTAAATAAATTGTTGCAGGCAACTCTAATACTTTAAAGAAGATATATCCTGGTTAGTGAACACCTATCTTCTTCTGACATGGAACACATTTCTGTAGATTGCAATGTTGAAGTCAAGTAATTGGATAATCATTTTTACCACATACAGACTAGAAATCCCCTTACATTAGGAAAAAAACCTAAAACATCTCTTTTGGGTTTTTAAAGCCTATGTGGAAATTAAACTGTAAAAATATGTAGGTGAGTGAAGAACTATCAGTGAGCAATATTACTAAATATGGTCTAAAATATTTAACTGTCAGAGGTAATAATTTATAAGCCAGGACTGTAGACATTTTCCTGATAGATCTGAGGGGCATGTTAATGGAGCACAATGAAGACAGATAGCTCCATTCTAATTCCATCGAGCAGACAGCCGCCTCATGAAATGCATCTCTGCCAGTGCCCATCAATCTCACCCTGCTGGCCGCTTGGATTAGACACAGAAAAAGTACTCCTGTGAATCTTTAAAAGGCTATTTCTGTCTTTTGGGAAGTTGTTTAACGTTGTTTTCATTTTATGGATTTGGCTGGACTTTAATGCAGACAGCAGCCTGAAGACCTACCCTTATAAAATCCTGTGAAAACGGACAGAAACATAAATTGCATCTTTAATGGTTTACCCACTTGAGCTTGTCCTACTATTGTATTAGCTTTGAATCAGATGTGTAAATTTATCAATAAATAAGAGCAATCTAACAGTTTGATAAGGTTTAGGTATAAATATGCAAAGTTGAACTTTATATGGCCATATTGCTCCCATTGCTACAAACAGTCTATCATTTGGAAATGTTTAAAACTCAGTGGCTTTACAAAAAGAAGGTACTATGTCAGTTAATATTAAATTGCTTTTTTTTTCAGTGATTTCTCCTTTATTTGTAGCAGAGAGACTTCATCGAGCTGCTTGCAAAGAGCTAAGTCCAGTTCTCTTACTTGGAACTTCGCTGAACTCAGCAGTGTGGTAAAAAGTGCCATTAAACATGGTGGCTCCTAAGTCACAAAAATAAGTTGTTTTGTGACATTAATAAAAAAGAGGAGCCTCACAGCCTAGGAGCTTTAAATAACATTCATGGATTTTAAAAAAATTTCTGCAAAATGCTGTTTTGGCCTTATATTTAAATATCTTAAAATATGTGCGTCTATTTCTTGTAGTGTCTTTCATCTGCATCACTTCCAGCTTTGGGCACAGTGGTACAAGTTAGTGAAGCTTTCCCTGGACACATCTGTCTAATGGGCAAGGAGATTTACTAGCAGACTTGTGTGCCAGGGCTAACCTAAAGTTTCATCAACTTGCAAAAATACTGCTCACTAACAGAACTGGTGCTTTGAGCATTACAGGTCAATTATTTTTCCTAAATCACAAAGGAATTTCTACTCCATGAGGTCACAAGGAAATAAGTGACCTCCTCCTGGTTTGTTTCTCAAATAACCTGTATCTACACAACCAATTTACACTCTCAAATTCCTAAAAATTATGAAAGTTTTGGATGATAAAGCCCTCTTCATTCTGAAGATCCTCATTCAAGCTTGGACTCTCCAAGCCAAAATGCTGGAAACAATGATCAGGAACAAAATTTTGGTAATGTACATCTTGGAATTTAAGTGAAAATAAAACTGTCTTGAGCTAGACTGTGTTGTATTGAACTATGGTCATCTGAAAGTCAGCAAAATAACTATCGATTTTTTAAAATTTACACACTGAGTTTAACTGCTCACAGAAAACTCCCTTTGTTCTTTAAAAAACAATGAGCATAACTTTATTCTTCAGAAAAAGGTTACAAAGCCATCTCTGTTGCATAAAATTTTGATGTTCAGTTGTCACGGATTGCAAGAAAGCTGCATGAAGTATTTGATTTCTTTTGCTTTAAAAGACCATCAGGAAGACATATCAGCAATCAGCTACGGAGATAGGAAGACAGGAAATCTTGCCTGTCATCTGGACATAGTTAACGTGTAAGATAGGCGAGGAGTTATGATGATTGATTCCGTGCCAAGTTCAGAGCTTGATTTTCAAAAGTACTCTTAATAATGTTCAATTTAGCGGTCATTTTGAAACAGTCTTTAAGCCCAAGTTCATTCAGCCTTAGCAATTTCTTCCTATTTTTCTGAGGAGCTTGATTTACTTCATCTGTGGTTTTGTTCTGCTCTGATACTATGAATTACAGAGTTCTAGATGTAGGTATTTATAATGTCATGAGTTAATATCATGGGCCTATTTTCCAATTAAATGTGCGAGATGCAGTGTTTGATGACTTCCTCATCCACCTCCACTTTGCTGTAGCTTATATCTATTAGATGGTGACTGTAACTTCAGTCTGAAATCCCAGCCTATTCCTAGAGAAATGTGGTGAGATCACACATGTGGTGGTGAGATTGCCATAAGAAAAAGAGTTGACACAGAAATAATGAGGGGTCATGAAGAAAAAAAAAAAGATTAATAACTTGCCAGCCAGAGCAAGAGCTCCTTGGAGAAAAATTGTGGGAAGCCAGCAATGTAGGAATCTGGAAACATCACCAATGTGATGATTACATCAGGAGCACCAACAGAAACAAGTCCTGCAGAGACAGAAATCTGGTCAGCTTTGCTGGGTGGTAACCCGTCTGTCATATTATCTGTATGTCTCTTGTTCACAGAATTCTAAAAATAGACAGAATTCTAAAAATAGCAACAATTTGAAGGGAACCGAATTTACTCAGTCTACACTGACAGAATCCATTTTCACCTTGTGAGTGTCAGAAGTACTGCTAGGTAAGGGGACACATCCTTTGCCACAGAAATTTAAAAAACAGGTTAATACATTTGTAATTTTCTTTCCAAATGCAACAATGTCCCTATTAGCATATCTTTTAATTACATGTTTAATATTAAGCAGGTGAGAGAACCAGCAATGAAATGAAACTGGAATATTTTATCTAGGGAAGGATAACTTGCATTCAGGTGTAGAAACAGAGGGGAAATGAATTAATACAGGATCTACATGATTTATACTACAGAAGACGAATATCAAGGGATTTGATTGCTGTTCCTAAAGACAGGCCTTCAGGTAGTGAAACAATTTTACTTTGTGTGGGCCTCTCAGGTTTCATTATGGTTGCTGAATATCATTCTCAGCATGCTCATCCCTATGCTAAGATGCTTAAAGGTTAGTACATCTGCTTTGACAGGAATATTTAACTCCTTGAAGTACCTACTGAACTAGTTTTTAATCTGAAATTGATATTTTTAAATATTTTTTGGGAAACTGCTTATCAAGATATTTTCATGCTAGAGTCAAGAATTCTTTGTCACCTATTCTGTGGAGAGCTGATGCAAAATCTTAGAAGTTACTGCAGAAAAGAGTTGTGGTCTTCTGGTCATCTTTAATTTTCTCTGTATTTGTGTGCACATATGAATAAATAGTCGACACATATTTCCAGTTATTGAGATTTAATATGATTATTTGCCAAATCTTTCCTCTTTATGATTATCACAAAATTCTAATTTAAAGGACAGAAGAAAGAAATTTCCCCAGTCCCTCTTGCTTGTGCCCGTAGTACCTATACAGGGCATGATTTGAAAAGGTTCCATACGAGATAACAGAGCTCTCCATTTGTGCATTAATTGTGTTTAGAAAACATAACCCTCCCAAGTGTTAAAATCCTGACTTTTTTTTTTTTTTTTTTTTTAATTGAGGGTGGTGGTGTTTTTTACCCCAGTGAAATAAATGAGGGCTTGCCCTGAAGAGGTCTTTTAGAATCAGGTAGAATTTTACACTCCACAACAAGGACTGAACAAACCGACTGTGTCTGCCCTTTCCATTGGTCTAAAAACCAATTTGTTCTCCGTATTGAGATGCTTGTCTTCAAACTGTATACAAATAAATGGTGACACTGGTCTTTGTATGAGTAAAATCAACACTTAACCCGTACAACAGAGCACTTTTGCTGATATCCAAGGGTTTTACAGCTATATTTTAATTGTTAATATCTGTGTAAAATCTCTGGGTCAGGTTATTACTAGATCAGGTCCTGCCACTGTAAAAAGTCACTCTTCATCTTTTTTATAAGCTCCCTTTATGTACTGAAAGCCTGCAATGGCATCTCCCCAAAGCCATCTCTTCTCCAGCCTGAACAACCTGAGTTCTTTTCAGCCTTTCCTCATAGCAGAGCTGCTCCATCCTCTGATCACCTTGGTGGCCACCTCTGGACCTGCTCCAGCAGCTGCAGGTCCTACCTGTGCTGGGGCTCCAGAGCTGGATGCAGCACTGCAGGTGGGGTTTCACATGAACAGAGTAGAGGTGAAGCATCACCTCCCTGGATCTTCTGACCACTCCTTTTTCTGGATCTTCTGACCACTCCTCTTTCAATGTAGACCACTTGTTATCAGGCAGACTTTGAAAAGCTGTTGGTGGTTGATGGTTCAAGATTTAAAACATGCATACACAGCAAAATACACACATTCACTGGGAGCCAAATCAGAGCCCAAGCTAGATGAAGGAGATGAGGCAAGTCATATCAATATGGTGTATGTTGATGTGTGTTTTAACTAAAAATGTTCAGGTAGCAGCATCTAGATGAAAAAAAGTGTGTCTCCATGTTATTCATGTAGCAACTGAAGCTGGGCTGAATATGAATTCATTTTATTAGGAGAAGAAGCACTCTTTAAAAAATATAATTAATATTGTAAAAGAGAAAAGGGCATCCGAAAATTTAAGTTTATAATACAGGAAAAAACACCAGATATTTCTAAAACTGCAGAAATAGGAATACTACAACAGGGTTCCATCTGTCTCTACATCTAAACATCTGTTTCACAACTTAGTTTTCTGATGTTTGTCAATCATAAATGTAATTGCAATTGTCATCAGGAAACTGGTAGGTGGGATCCCACGGGAAGCAGCTCTGAAGTGCAAAAGTACTCAGGAAAACTGGCAGCTTTTTAAAGACTGCATGCTCCAGTTACAACAGCAGCTCATCTCAACAGGCAGTAAAATAAGGAGCTATATCAGGCTTGGCAAAACACAAAACTCAAGTCAGAGCTCTAATGCAAAAAGGCAGCATACAAAAGGCAGAAGCAGAAGTAAGTAACAAGGGGGAATTTAGGAACAATGCCTGATTTGGTAACCGCAGACACATATAAAGCTGCCTTTGCCTTAGTCTTCATCAACAAGGTCCACAATGCCTAGAAGCAAGATTGGAGTAGGAGGAGAATAACCTGGAGTGGATGAAGATCAAGTCAAGAACTGCTTTTGAGAACTCATAGAATCAAAGAAGGGTTTGAGTTGGAAGGGACCTTAAAGCTCATCCAGTTCCAACCTCTCTGCCATGAGCAGGAACACCTTCCACTAGACCAGGCTGCTCAGAGCCCCATGCTTGAAACCCAGACTCAATCCATAGAAGTCCATAGAAGTGACCAGAGTGCACTACAGCCAAAGGGCCAATGTACTTGCCACTCTTATCACCTTTGATAGGTCAGGGAAACCAGAGATGACAGGCAAAGAGCTAAGGACTGGAAAAAAGCATATCTTATGCATTTTCCAAGAAGTCCAAAATGATGAGCCAGTGAAATGCAACCTGGTCAGCTTCACATCCATCCCTGAGTAAAACACTGAGGGAATCTCCTTGGGGAACATTTCTCACCACAGGTAGAAGGCACTGAGTGGTAACAATCAACAAGGATGACTCAGGAAAAATCATTTCTGACCAATCTGATCGCTTTTTGGGATAAAATGACTGGATTTTTGGATGAGGGGAGATACAACGAATGTCATTTACTGTGATTTTTACAAGACTTTTGACACTATCTCTTGGCAGATCCTTGTATTAAGACATTACAGGCTTGATTCACATATAAGCTAGACGGGTGAAAAACCGGCTTGGACAATTAATGGGTAGTGAGTCACGCTTCTCTGGAAGCCAGTAAAAAGTGCAGTATTGAAAGGTCTAATTTATCATCTGTCTTGTTTGTGATCATTATCTGGAAGAAGTGACAGAGTGCTTGCTTGCCAAATTTGTGTAAGTTGAAACAAGAGAGGTTCAGGCTGGACAAAAGGAAAATCTTTTTTCCCTGTGAGGACAGGCAAGCAGTGGAGCAGGTTGCACAGTGAGGTTGTGCAATATCTGTTCTTGGAGGTTTTCAAGACCAAACAGGGTAAAGCCCTGAGCAACCTGCTCTGATCCCAAGGACGATCCTGCAGGAGTTTAGACTGGAGATTTCTCAAGGTCCCTTCCAACCTCAATTATTCTGTGATCCCATGATCATTTATAAACACTGGTTTATAATGGTATCTGGAGAAGACATCACCACATGCTCAATTCTAAATCTATCAATATTAGTGAGTCACTTCACCTAGATTTTAATGATATTTAAAGTACTATTTTAACCTGGTAGCTGGAGTATGTGGTTTATTATTGAACTAGTTCAATAACACTAACTGGAAAAATCTGTGGCTAAAGCATTCATTTCATTAGAAAGTGGTTAAAGCCTGCTTCAGGAGGCAGATGGGAGACAACGAACTGTTGCGGTGGCTAAGTCCACTTTACACCCCCCATGTTACTACAAAGTGGTCTCTCCCCACACCACAGTGCTAGAAAGTTCTTCCTTTACTGAGATCCCACTTGTCGCTGGTTCTCTCCCCCCTCCCATCCCTTCTCCCATTGGCCCCTGCTATGTCACTCAACCTTGCCTCTTCCCCCTAGCCCTCAGACCACTGGCTTCTGATGCTCTGCCTGCCCCTGGGACTCTTCAGGATAAAACTACGCGTGGGCTTTGTTCTTGGTTCTCTTGCCTCTGTTTCCCTTCGGGTGTGTTGGCTCCATTAAACGCCTCAGAATTGCATGCAGGGAACCCCTCTCGCCTCTTCGTCTCCGGTTCGCGCTTAGACCGTGTGTGTGAGTGGCTGTTTGCGGCTACCTGTGAGGGTGAGGTCGTGTGCACACGTAGGTGCCAGGAGAGCGCCGCCTGAGCGTGTCCGCGAGGGACCCCCTGGCATAAACGCGGCATCGATCCACCGAAGCCCTCATTCGACAACTAACCAGTAGAACACAGCATAGTGTATGTAAACTTGACCAGGAAGTACTAAACAGCACTAAACAACCCCTAGCTTCAGCTAAGTTACCAGCATTGTGCATTTTGAACCAGTCAGGCCTCTGGGAACATGCTTCATATCAGCAATAGTCCCCCTTTCCTCAAAAGGTTTTTATTTTGTGTGCTCTGCTCTTTTCTTTAGAGCAAAGAGGGCTTAGCTGAGAGAACTGATGATACTGTGAAGAGTCGGTACAAAGGCACCCGACTGTCTTTTTTAAGAAGCTTATCCAGTTTTCAATAAGTCACTCAGAATTTGGTCAATAAACACACTTCATACAAAACTGAGTTTTGCCCATATTATTTGAAACACTCTGTTGATTTTCCCCACAAAGATAGTACCAATAATGTCTTTTACTGACTTATCTCTCTTACTTTTGCTGAGCACAGGCTTTGAGAATATTGTGCTTGTTCCTGTGCAGTGATGGGTTGACACCGTATATGGCTTGACTGAAACCTTTGGCACTCTCCACTGGCTGTGTGAATGAAAGCTGGACTTAACTGTTTGCTGAAAGGAATCTCATTTAATGGACAGAAAAACAGGTACTCATTCTCTGGAATGTACCTTATATTCAAATGTGGTTTTTATGTATTAATTGCATAAAACAAGATACTGCAGGAATTCTTTAAAATAGTTTGAATGTTTCATGTGATATATTGTTTCTTACTATAACACCCCATGACCATAGGGTTGGAAACTAATATATTTTATTTTAATATACTTAAACTGAATACTTACTTAATTTTGTTAACTAATATAACTGCTGCTTTATGCTTTGTTGAACATTCTATTCTCAAAATATCTTAATAAGATACATTTAATCTCTTTCTAGTGTTTACATGCAAAATTAATTTTAGGGTTCTTATTCAGTTGCTTTTTATTTTGCACAAAAGTTCATTGTTATGGACAATTTCCTTAAGAAAATGCTCCTCTCCTCTCCTCTCCTCTCCTCTCCTCTCCTCTCCTCTTTCCTCTTTTCTCAACTTGCCTTCCTTTGGGGGTCGGTGATGCCTTTGGTTAGGGGCGAACAGAAGCATCCCCTGGGATGTTTTGTTCCTTGGTATGGTCTGTCCTGGTTTGAATCTCCCGGTTGGCTGTCAGCCTCTCACTCCTCCCCTGGCATTCTCCCATTGGTCCCCATTCCCTAATCCCACCTTTCTCCCTGGCCCTGGATAAAACGGGGACCCTCGGGATCGGGTTTCAGATTTGCTTTGGAGTTCGGCTGTACAGCATGGAATAAACCATCCAGCAGGATGATAAGCGACTCTCCTTCCTGCCTCTTTGCCACCTGACTGTAATACCGCATATGCCCCAGGTTCCGTGGGCTTGTGGGAACCCACAGAGCCGGCAAAAAATTACAGTAATATCTTCCCTTTTCCCCCTCCCTTTTAATTTTCTTTTTCTTTTCTTATTTCCTTTCCTTTCTTTCATTTCTTCTTATCCTTCATTTTTTCATTTAAAAGAAACCTCTAAGTTCCCAAGAGCTGTCATTAAGTACCTATTTTTAGACAATAAATCACACATTACTTACCTGCAAAACTTTCACCTTACTGGTAAAATATAAACATATAGGAAACTTGTACAAAAATAGCAGGAATTATAGGGGAATAACATATTTTCTATTGTATCTGAGTCTTTAGCACTGTACAATAGGGATAACTTGATAAACATTTGCAAAACCATATATAATACTCTCAAGCTCCTGTGAATGCTAAAGGAAACTGAAAGTGTTGCAGATATTGGGGGGTTTAAGCTTTAAGTGGTCATTTTAACTTTTTGCCAGTGTCCAAGTGTCTCACTGGATTCTGTTCCACCTTTTGACTTGTGAACTATATGAATTCCACATCAAACTTGTCAAGTAAAGCAGAGCCACTGCAAAACCAGCAGGACAAGGGCCAAAGCAGGGTGCACTTCTGAATAAACAGCATTCATATTTTTGAAGACTTCCTCTATTGCACAAAAAAAGACTCTGAGAAATAAATCTGCAAACCAAAATAGAGACTTTTTCTTAGTACTTAGCTGTGAACTACTTGAATTTGTTTCCATGGGCACGTCAAGTGATTGTCTTTTTTAAAGAGAAAAAAATATTTTTCTTGCCCTTTTTCTGTGCTTTTTATCTCCTGGCATTGAGAGCTTTATTTGTCTGTTGTTGACAAGCTAGGAGTTTGATAACCCTATATTATATATGTGTAAATATACGTCTGCTTATACAATGTCCATTTTAATTAAAAATTTGTAGGTGGGTTTGACATAAGATTCATTGACTTAATGATCCTTTGCTGACTATGGAATTTTCAGGAACTATTCTTTGCCTTTAATTACGTCTGGTGTGGTTAAAGAACAAGAAAAATTATGCCCTGTTCAGCATGGAAATCATGCCGATGGCGGTTGATCAGACTGAATCATCTTGTAGAGAACTTCCAGGCTTCAAAGCATAACAGGAAACTAAGGATAGACTCTAATTTAATAATTTAATGCCTGAAAAATATGAAGAACATGGAAGAAAATACTATCAACTCATAAAAAAAAAAGAAAAGGAAAATAAATTGTAATGACTATATGGGAATCAAAGTTTCAAAATTAACAGAGTAGTTAGAGAGCACAATTGCAAAATTAACACGGCCTTTAAATTTTACTTTAAAATGTCTTAACTTTTAAATAAAAACAGGCATTCAAAAGCATTTTGCAACATTACCTACACTATGCTATCAAAAAGCAAGAGGTCGTGGAATACTCAGTGATATTCAAAGGAATCCAACAATAGCCCAAGTTGCTTAGTGTCAGAGTTAATTGCAGATGTCCAGACTTAAAAGATTCAGTTGTATTAGTGAGAACCATCTCTTAGTACAATTTAGATTAAATGGATTTAAAAGCTGTGTGATGTATTGTAGCACCATATTGAAAGCAGCTTCTCTAAAACTGTCTTCTGAAAGCAGTCGATGAAATATACAGTGCCTTTTTTATGTACAATTCAGTTAAGGTATTGCATTTATAAATGACAAGAAAGGTCATACTTTCATGCATAAAGCTGAATGACGGATTTTAATGAGATTTTTGCAAGACCATAAGCCTGTAAAAGAGGAGTACAGATTCCTGGTGCTCCAGCTGAAGTTCTATAAAAGCAGAGCAACAGTTTGCCCTGTTCCAATTCTTAACAAGAAGTGGGAGATGAAAATATGGTGACATGACAGAAACCAAGCATCAATAAATTATGAGAATATGTGATTGCTTTCATTCCAGACATTCAAAATAAAGTTTTTTGTCTCTCCTACATCCAGAAGAAACTTATTTATTCAATTTTTTTTTCATACTTAGGCCTGATTCCACAGTCAGTGTTACATGACTACAAGGATTAACATGCTATTTTATCAACTGGAGAAAAAAATTAAGTTGAAGATCAAGAAGTAATTGAAGTCACTGTGAGATGTGGACACTTGTAGGCTGCATGACAGAAGAGAAAGAGTGATTCCTTCTTGCTATATTCTCCTAAACAAAACACTTCTAATGCTAATGCAACTCTTCATAAAGCAATATCTCTGATGAAGGATACATGACTTTTAGCCTTTTCAAGTCTCAATTAAAGAACATATTACTGAGGATATGAAGAAAGACAAAACTCATGGTGGCTTGTTAATGTGAAATTGTGTATTGCCGCAGTGCTGAGCCAGCTAGCACACTATTCCAGCACAGGGCAATGTTCTCCCTGCCCCAGGCGGGGGGACAGAGGCTGACTGCGGCGCTGGAGGGCAGGCGAAGCACCAGCTCGGGTTCGCCTTGCCCACCAATGGCAAGGTGCGCAAAGGAGGGAGGAAAAAGTGGAAGGACTTCCTCGTGGGACAGGGGAGGATTTATTCCAGGGAGAAGCCACGAGGAGAGCCGATAAAAGTAGGCAGGCACGGGGTTTTATACCCCTACATAATAGGAGGGGCGAACATACAGTAACCAATGAAATATCAGTTAGGGGGTCTTACAAAAGGGGGGAGAAGGGATTAGGGCAAATGGGAGAAGATGTGGGGGCTAGAGGATTAACGTGGGCCAATTACCAACCGAGGAACATAGAACTTTGCAGAGAAATAACCAAATATGAACTATAATGAGGAGGGTTGGCAGCAGCCAATGGTCAGCGTGCTTCACACAGCCTTTGTGTGCTCACTGTCCTTGTGCTGTGGAGGCATCAAACCACTGGGCCTGTTGGTCTGCTTGGTCCTGCTGACCCTGGCTCTGGCCATGGCTCACCGCAGCAGTGTATATGATAAACACTGTGCTTAGCTCAAAAAGTAAAGGTACAGGTGGTGGCCTGCAAAATAATTATGGGAAAGAATGATGACAAAATGATTTCTTTTGGAGGGCTACTGCAGCTGCCAGTCATTTTAGAAGCAATTATAAAGTGGCTTTTATAAAGCAAAGAAAAACAATTACAAAGCAAATAATTTGTTTTGTAAATAATGAAACTAAGGAAAGGTGAAAACTAAAACTGTAAATATAAAGTGGAAAAGGAAAATACAGTGGCATGGAAAGCAGCAAAGATGTGACAATGTTTTCTACTTACTTGAAGCTACAATAATCCCTTCTCCACAGTACCTGTGAATCCCACTATCAAAGAGAGGGTCTCTTACCTTTGTTACATTTTCATTTATGTTCTCCTGCATGCCCCAAGTTCTAGCCCAGAATACTCAAACCGTCTCACATTATCCTTCATGTACATATCTGCAAGGTCAACGTGTTTACAAGAGCTCAACAGTAAATCCTGCAGGTTTCCATCCTGGTTTAAAATGTAGCTGGTGCTGATCCCGGTCTAGGGGTTTTTTCCAAGCAGTTTCAGTGTACAAGAAGTTTTAGAGATAAAGACTGGTCAGTGTTGGTTTTCTACTCAAGTGTAGTCTCAAGACAACTTTCAGTCTTTTATTTTACAAATAGCCCCAGTTTTAGATATCTATTTAATCCTGAGAACATGAGAACAATTCATTTTTAGACAAACTTGTGAAGTTCCATGCTGGCTAAGAAACCAGGTTAAATATTTTCAGATTATTTGAACATACACAGCTAATATAAATGAGGTAACAACGACCAGCAAAAATGTGGGACTTTATTTTTTTTTCTAATAATCATTTAAATAATGTAGTTTGCAGCTGGGACAAAAATGCTAAAAAACAAACTCAGCTCCCTGCCAGTATAGGAAAAGAACCCGAAATCCAGATATACAAGGTTAAAGCCTGGTTTAGGCATCAGTAAATATAGCTTTTATTGAAAAAATAGAGCAGTTAAAAACATATCTATCATTTAGATATATATATATATATATGGTTCCAGAGAAATGAAAATAATACAATAATTATTGTTTGGTTTTGCCATATGAAAGAATCTGATCTTTTTGAATAGTAAGGGACATAGTTATTAAGCTCCAAAATAAAATATTCACAAGAAGAAATATGATTTTCTGTTCATAGGTTCCTAATTTTATTTTTTTCACAATCTCTTTCAAATGTCATTGAAGTTTCTCATTTAAGAATAGTACCATAATAATCAAGAAATTCAGGTGGTCAGACAGGTACCAGAAATAATGTCTTAAGAAGCTGGAGAAAAATGACATTTGAAGAATGTGTCCCTATGTTTCCTTCAGTTCCAGAAAAATATCCAAAAAAGAAATACCTTTGAAAATACCTAACACAAGTTCAGCAAATTCATTAATCTGATAAAAATAGGACTCAACTATAAAATATATTGTAATAATCAAATATCTGCAATAGTTCTTGTTTTTTAGAAGAATTTTACAAGTGTCATTTTACACTTACATAATCAATATCCAAAACGACATAAAAGAAGTTGTTAGGTCAGTCACACAGGGTGCTTGGAAAGTTGTGAAAATTTCAAATATGTACCAAAAGGGGAGCTGCAATAAAGATGGGGACAAACCTTTTAGCAGGGCCTGAGGCAATAAAATAAGAGGTAGATGGTTTTAAACTAAAAGAGGGCTGATTTAGGTTAGATATAAGTAAGAGGTTTTTTCCAGTGAGGATGGTGAAACACTGGAACAGGTTGCTTGGAGAGGTGGTAGATGTTCTGTTCCTGGAAACATTCAAAGTCTGGTTTGATGGGGCTTTGAGCTGAAGATGTCCCTGCTCATTGCAGAGGAGGGTGCACTAGATGGCCTTTAAAGGTTCCTTCCAACCCAAACTATTCTGATTCCATGATTCTATGCTTATTTTGGCAATGGCAGCTTTGAGAGCCAGTGGAACAGAAAAATAAATGCATTGACAGACTTATTCCTATCAGTTACCAGGTCAGCACACATATGTAATTAGACATGCACAGAAAACTCACAGTTTTGTAATTTTTCCTTTTTAAAATTAGTGTGGAATTAATATTTTAGGAAAACACACTCTCTTGGTGTTACAATGGAAGGATATTTTAGGAATAAAGTGTCTCATTTCTAGAGAAACAAAAAAATAAGGCCTCTCCAAACATAAAAGAGTTTTCATTTTCATTTCTAAATTATAATATATACCCAGAAGATTAGGAACATATTAAAATTCTCAAGCTATGACATTTTTCAAAATACAAAGCATTTTACAATAAATTAATAATTAGCCAAGTAATTTATTCACTTGTGTTTAAATTAATCATTTTACCTTTTGTAAGCTCATTAGATTTCAATTCCACATTAATCATGATTAGCATTTTGTATTTTTGTTTTGATTGCATAGATAACATTTTTAATCATAACTAAGCAATAATTAATTAACATTTATAAATTTTTACATGTGCAAATGAAATTGAGCAGTAGCACATTCCTGCTACATTCATGTTTGGTTTTAAGCATGACTGATTTTGGAGTATTATTAAATTTACACCTTTGACTCTCATCTGAAATTACTGTTTCTAGAAGAAGTTCCATATTTGCAAGGCCTCGGAATTAGAATGGAAATAAGTGAATTAGAAAATCCTTGGTCTAGAGAGCAATTTCATATTAGAAAATAGAACTTCTGCGGAGACTACAGTGAGTTACATCTTGATGTTTTCCATTGAGAATTATTCTTAGGTAACATTTCTATTTCATAAAAAAAACCTGGAAACTTGTTTTGTTAAAACAATATGTGCAAGGAAACAAAAGGACAGGGAGGGTTAAGAAGAAAAGCAGGTTAAGGTTTGGGGTGATTTTGTCCAATGAAGGTGTTAAATATGTCAAGAAAGAGGGGCATGGCATAAGGCACAAGGTTATAGATACAAGGCATGGCCTGATATTTTACAGGTTTAAAAATATTAGCTTTTTCTCTTAGCTAATAAACTATTGCTGTTTTGTTATATTTCTGGAAAGCAACAGCTGCATATTGGAATTGTAAAATAATATGTTATGATTTTTTAAATGATATTAGATTATTCTATCATTAGTGGACTGAACTAGAAGTACAAACAGGGACAGGAATTTACAGGGAATAGTTTTAAAGTATATTTTAAACCAAACTAGTTTTAAATGGATTATGATTTAAAGAAAAAAAGAAAATATTTTTTGCTAATTTTCTTTCCTGCAAAGTTTTGCTTGAACACTTTGAACATATTTTACTTCTTGGGGGAAGACATATTCTTCAAAAACAGGTGATTGGAGGAAAACTGCAAAACTGCCTTTTTCTGTATCTGCTTCAGCACAAACAAAATATAGATCAAAAATGAAAGGGCATCAACAAGATAGACATGAACAGCATGATCCAATGAAATGGTAAAGATTCACTTAACACTTTAACATTTCTTGTAGCAATGCAACTTGAAATATCTGTAATATATTAGTCTCTGATACTGTTATAGAATTGTGATATTCATGATGTGAGTTTGAGAAAAATTGGTCCTGAAGGAGATCATGTCCCATGTGAACTGTACCCTTGCTTGAACATCTTAAATAATAGGGCCTTAATCATGAACCACCTGAATTTTTGCAGTATCATTAGGGTGCTTTGATGGAGAAATGGAAGGAAAGGTTTCCATGATTTGATTTCCTGACTCCAGAACAGACTGGGGTGAGAAACCTGCCTGTCCTGGGGTCTAAACTTGACCACTAACCTCATAATTTTGTATTTATGAGCTAAAGAGATATTTGACAGATTTGTGAAACAACATGCTTAACCACCAAATATAGAACTCATCATCAAACTGACATTTATGTTAACTTTAATAAAACAAAACAATACTATTCATGCCAAAGTATTAAAATATTAAATCTCTGATTGATGGTTTCTAATTCCAGGCCCCACAACTTGAAATATCATACTAAAAAATACGAATTTAACTTTCTAGTCTTGATCCTAAACAGGCCTGAAATATATTTGTTGTTATTTTACCTTTTCCCTGTGTACCAGTTTGAACGCAAACCAATGAGAGACTTGAAATCACAACTACAATTTAACAGGAAAATTAAAATAAATACAGTAGTACAGAAACACTGATGCAGTCAGGATACAACCTGACACCCTGTCGGTCAGAGTGGTGGCAGCAGTCCGATTAAATGTTGGCTGCAGTCCTCCTGAAGTGATAGCTGTGGTTCTGTTGAAGCAGTGATCCTGTAGAAGGGTCTGCTCTTCCTCTGAAGGTCCAGTGGTGGTTTTGTAGCTCTTGTCCTCTGGGAATCCAGTAGGTAAGGGCTGAGTGTGGTGTTCCAAACCTCAGATTATATCCAGGTAGGAAAGCTTGGTTCCTCCCCCTGGGCGGAGCATCTCACAATGGGATGATGTAATTTTATGTGTCATGCAGTGAGGCTTGATAGCCCATTAACAGAAGAGATCTCCCAGAGGGAGTTCTCAGGGATGTGTCATGGAAGAGATAAAGAACAGTGCCCCACCTGTCTTTAACAGATGGTGATAGAACACATACATTGTAACCTAAGGCAACCTGCCATGAAAATCTATCTGAACTCAACTTCATATTAAGGAAATGATTGGAAAAAGCTGACATTTATTTGGGTTGGATAATCTATCACAATAGAGAAAGATATTTAACAAATTATATCAGCCTCCTTGATTAGGAAATTGTACTGGATATAAGCCCTCTCATTAGGTTTTTGGCAGTAGACTGGCAATGCTATGAAGATGTTTTCCTCAAAAAAATTTCATAGTTCTGATTGGGCTGAAAAATAAACTAAATTTGAAGATTATTGCATCCTTCTTGTGTGATCTGGATTAACTTCATTGCTTCAGCAATCAATTTCTGAGTCTGTTTAGTTACTTAATAAAATGACTAACAACAATAGAAAGATGTATTGCACTTATGAGTTTATATTTTAATTGCTATGTACTTCATTTTGTGTTTGGTTTTGTTGGTTTGTTGAGGGGGGGTTTTAATAACGAAGTTAAAAGCCCCAGTCATATGGAGAGCAGAAAAAGAACAATGTTTGCGAAACAGCTTGACAAGAGCAAGCAATTTTGGAAGAGGAAGAACAGTAAGAAGGTTCTGCAATAAGAAAATTATCCCTGATACTTTATTGAGAACAATTTTTACTTGCATTATCTTTAGCAGTAACTTCAATTTCATATTAGAAATATGTTCAAATAGTAACTAAAGAGAAATATGCATATTAAATTTTAATTATTTAGAAGTAAATTCCTTAAGCAAATTTAAAATACTCATTCATGACAGTTGCCTATGAATCTCTAAAGGTGAAAATTAATGTAGTTTGGAAAAATAAATGGCGACTCTACGCTCATAAAAGAATTCTCTTCCAAAGTCTTAGAATTTTAGAAGAATATCTCTTATTAAAAAAATAAATAAATCCATAAATAAATAAGATAAAGCTACTGTAAACCTGTTGCTATTAGATTTGTTGTGGTTTAATCCTGGTTGGCAGCTAAGCCCCACATAGACACTCACTCACAAGGCAGGGGAGCAAATTGGAAGCATAAAAGACTTGTGGGTTGAGATAAAGGCAGCTTAATAGGTAAAGCAAAAGCTGCCCACACAAACAGAGCAAGAGAAGAAAATCATTTGCTCTTTCCTGTTGGAAGGCAGGTGTTCAGCCATGTCCAGGAAAGCAAGACTTCATCACACCTAAGTCACTTGGGAAGACAAATGATGTAACTCCCAGCATTCCCCTACTTCCAGCCCTTTCCCCAGCTCTATATGCTCAGCATGATGCCATATGGTCTGGGATATCCCTTTGGTCAGTTGGGGTCAGCTGTCCTGGCCATGTCCCCTCACAAGTTCTTGTGTATCCCCAGTGTGAGAAACAGAGGAGGCCTTGATGATGTTCAAGCACTGCTCAGTGATAGCTAAAACATTCTTGTGTTATCAACAGTGTTTTCCATACAAATCCAAAGCACAACCCCATGAGAGCTACTATGAAGAAAATTAACTCTACCCCAGTCCAAGCCAGACAAAAATTTCATAGTAAAAACATTATTTTAAATACTATTTCTTTTACTATAACCATGATTATGACCTTGATGTTACCATTACAAACATGAATAATCACATATGTAAGGAGTATGCCTTGTACTAAACTACTTAGAGCAATAGTTATTTGCATACTGAGCCATAAAAGAGCAACAAAATATTCCAAAATTAATTCTGTAACACTCTCATACCATAAAAATATTGTCAGATTTAATGTGTAATACAATCCAGCACAACATTCTTCTGATCCAATGCATTATTTTTTATCACAGATCTTTCTTTCCATTATTTCATCTTCTATCTATTTTATAGGTAATGTAAACATGGTAGAGGCAAGTGACACAATCTTTTTTATACACATCCCCAAAGTCTTGCCACTGACCTGTAGATTTCTAGGTAAGGCCATGGTCGTTTAAGTTTCTTAAAGGACATTTGTCTCCTCTCTTTCTTCCATTCAATTGCATATTTTTTTACTTCTTTTCTTCTGCTGTTTTTCGCATTGCTCACTTAGCTTTGCAGTCATTCAAAAAAGCCCCAAACAAAATCCCATGAAGGATTTCGGTAGAGATGTCCCCTAAAGAAGTCTATTTACTGCCAGGTGCAACTCCTTCTGTTCATTGAAAAAAGTTAAATTATTTCAAGGTGCCCCTTTTTTGGCCTCGATTTCTAGTGTATGAGAAAGAATAATAGTAATAAAAGAAAAATCCAATCCCTCTTCATACTTTGAGACACAAGACCAAACCCTCCATTCTATATGGTTAGTTGCATTAGGATTTAAAGTTGATACAATATTTCCTTCTTTCTGTTCATAACAGCAAATTGTTAAGCCTTCAGTGAAGTTTAGTTTAGTTTAGTTTAGTTTAGTTTAGTGAAGAGAAAAATCTTGTGTTGAGCTGTGCAAGTGGAGACACCATGATTAGTAATCCTGATGTCACCAAGACCATGAGGAGCAACTCGTGCCGACAAGAATCTTTTTCATACATAACTTTTACAATGCTTTTTGTTGTTGTCTTGGCCTGCGGGAGAACGGGACCCTCGTACAACGAATCAGTGTGATTACGCAAGAGTCCATTTATTGTTTACATTACTCCATTCTTGTGCATTTCTGCAGCTGTAGTTCACGCGATCACGCACAACTCGATTGGATCTCCTGCCTTGTTCACGTGCCCTGCATGCACCTTTCAGGACACCTGATTGGTTTCAGTCCAGGATGGTACAGTCCCTCTTCATCTGTTTTTTTCACTTGTTATTCTCTCTTCTAACATCTTCATTCCCAATTTAGAACTGCTTGCATTCCTCAGGCCCTGATAAAGGTACTGAAGATAGCTTGGCTGGGGCACCCTGACAGGGTTCTCATGCCTTACAACATTGGCCAAAACACATTCTGGCATCCCAGCAAATGAAAGTCAAGGTCATACTCATGCCATGCCCACCCACAGCCTTCCTGAAGTAACGGCAGAGCCCAGCACACCTTTTGTCATCCCTTGAAAAATTCCAGTAGAATACATCTGTCTTCTACATGTCCTCACTGGAACAGGACTCTTTCTATCCTCCCTAATATAGGCCTGCCAAGACTGTATTGGGTGCAAACAGGGTAGGACACAAGGGAAGACTGAAATTTATTCATATGCACCAACAGCAAGCGAGAAAGAATAATGAGAACCACAGGATCTCTTAACATAATTACATAACATCCAGCAGAGCCAGCAAAATATGAAAACTAATTTCAGAACAAAAGCTATAAACCTTAATATGATCTCACAAAAACCTAGGAAACAAAGTAATTCCTCACTTCCCTGATTTTCAATAGGGAAATAATACTTCAGAGCAATTAAGTTCTCAGATCTTTATCTAGAGTTTATTACTTTAAGTGTTTCAGTCCAGACACAGGAAAGAGTTTCTAAAGGCAAGCTAGGTAAGGACTATGTGGTTTCATTGACAGCCAAAGGAGCATTCTTCAGTCTGGAACCCCTTCTGCCTCGATGAAGGGCTTGAGGAGAAACCCCACAGTTTAGGTTGTGGATACATTATTTCTGTATTCTCTTCTGCTACGCAGCATCATGGTGCCTGTGTCTCTCCTTCTGCTGCATGCAGTCTGGGAAGAGGAGAGGATAATGCAAAAATGGGGCTTGGCAGGAAGGAACGATAATACTTGAAGAAAGCCAAATTTAGTGGCTTTAGGAGCTCAGGTGACTGCTCCCGTTCCGATGCAAAAAATGCAGATGCTTTTTTAAATTTGCAGGCAACACACTCCCAGTGCAGACACAGCCAGCTGCACAGATCAACACAGACAGAGTACTGAGCCTTTACTGACATTCAGATAAATATATACATCACTTATCTAAATATGGAAAAAAAGAGGTGTCTCAGCCCTGTATCTCATTTCCAACTGATCAGATTGAAAATTCACTGCTTGTGTGCATACATCTTCACCCTCTGGATTCACAAAATCCCATACATTCCCTTAAATATTAGCACTGCCTTTATGTCTACCTAATAACCTGTGTCCAAATTGCAGGACCCTTATCAAGTCACCAGATAAGAACTCTACTGTTTTGAGGAGCAGATGTCCTACTCACAAACTAGTGTACTACAAAGCTAATGGATAGACACATCCCATATATCCTGAATACAGAGCAAGATCACACTAAAATGTATCCTAGGCTGCACCCAAAGCCCCGTGGGCAGCAGGGCAGGGAGGGGATTCTGCCCCTCTGCCCCGCTCTGCTGAGACCCCACCTGCAGTGCTGCATCCAGCTCTGGGGTCCCAGCACAGCAAGGACAGGGACCTGTTGGAGCCAGGCCAGAGGAGGCCACCAAGGTGATCAGAGGGATGGAGCAGCTCTGCCATGAGGAAAGGCTGAGAGAATTGGGATTGTTCAGGCTGGAAAAGAGAAGGCTTTGGGGTTACCTAATTGTGGCCTCAAAGTATCTCAAAGGAGCCTGCAGGAAAGATAGAGACTATTTACAAGGGCCTGGAGTGACAGAAAAAAAGAGGAATGACTTCAAACTCAGAGTAGGTTTAGCTTAGAAAGAATTCTTTCCTGTGAGGGTGTTGAGGCACTGGCACAGGTTGCCCAGAGAAGTTGTGGCTGCCCTGTCCCTGAAAGTGTTCAAGGCCAGGTTGGATGGAGCTCTCAGCAACCTGGGATAGCGGAAGGTGTCCCTGCCCATGGCAGAGGAGTTGGAACCAGATGATCTTTAAGGCCCCTTCCAACCCAGATCATTCTGTGATGCTATGATTTAGTAAACAGAGTTTAACCAGATGAGATGAACAAAGGTGATGAGCCAAAAACTCCCAACAGCTTTTTTACTTGCCACTGTCCCTGTCTCCCATTTTCTCTATTTTTTTTCGTTCGTCCCCTACTTCCCCTACCTTGGTCCCTTGTTACCTCAGACTTTGCCTTATGCCAAAGAAATAAGGGGCCCACTCATTTTGCTTCAACTGTACCCGCCTTTGTTACTTTCAAACCACCACTTGGTCAATCTTGGTCTTCTATTAAAGTTCCTGTGGCAGACCCAAGGGTAGCGACAGCCCCTCAGTGACCCCAGGACCAAGAAGGGGTTGGACCAGGGCTGGGGCTAGGGCCAGATCTGGACACAGGCTGCTGATGAGCCCGGAGCTGAGGTGCAGCTCCTGGATCCTGGCCACGGAGAGTCAGCGGAGCCGTGAGGAAAAGGCAGAGCTGGCTTCATCCTTTGGCAGGCCCCCTCCTGTCATAACACCTGTGGAGTTTCAATACTGGGTGCAGAAAACAGCTACTGAACCAAAACATTCATTTTCCAAGGTTTTACACATTTCTATTTAATTTTCATACTGAAACACAGCAAAATGTTGGAAATTTATAAGTGGCCTGCAAAGCTTTAAATTTTTGAGATGGCAATAAAACTATCACTTCAATTTCTCAGCTGCATTCATAGCACACACACACACACAAAAAAAAAAAAGAGACTTAAAAAGTCATGTCATAAGGGAAAACAACATAAACTTTATTTTGATAACAAAAGAATATATAATATAATCTCTCCTTATAAAGGTATGCCCTCTGGTCTTTATGCTTGTGTAAGACTATGAAGAAATAATTCAAATAGCAGCATGGTATTCACACACCCTAAAACATATTCAAATATTAAATTTATTCATAAATATGACTGCAACAGAGGTCCAAGGTCTGGAAAATCTACCTGCTGTGAAAAATTAAAATAGAGCAGTCAATTTTATTTCTGCAATAGTACTTCATGAAACAACTCTCATGGTACTCTGAAACTAGATACATTTAGAACAACACCAATTTTTGGGAACAAAGAAAGGTATTTGCACAGCTACCAGAACACACATGCACACAAAATATAGAATATTTAATTGAAAAATAATAACATGAGTAAACATTTACAATTAATGTTCAATTCAAAAACAGGAAAAGGGAAGGGAAGGGAAGGGAAGGGAAGGNAAGGAGGGGCAGGCAAGGCAAGGCAGGGGTGGGGTAGGAAAGGCACGGGGGGGGGAAGGGAAGGGAAGGGAAGGGAAGGGAAGGGAAATAGAATTTCTAATAGTTGGATCCTCATTAGCATCATGGCAATTAATCTGAAAGCTTGGAGTTGGATAGGTTCCTTATCCTCATAGACTTTAAACAGGAGTTAATTTTACATAGTGAGAAATCATGAACAGTTGTGGTCAGTAATATATAAAATGTCACCTGGCACAATCACCAGTGATTGCTTCTTGATTTATAGATCTATCATGAAAAAAGGATGGTGTGTTCTGCCTTCCTCACATCTTAAGTGTGTCATCCACATTTTCTAGTCATCTTCTCTGTTCATACTCACTTGGAATATTTCTTGACTGCTCACAACTCTAAACCCAAAATATAAAAAGCTAAACAAACAAACCCTGAAAAAACATGCATCCCAGTCTGTCCTCTAGCTGGTTTTTTTTAATTGCCACACAGTAAAAAGGGATGGTCTGAAAAATGAAAATGATCCACCAGCATTTTGTTGTTATATGTGCTAAGTTGGAAAGGTGAACAATATTGAGACTCTCCAGCTATGGGCTTATGAAATGAAAATCGATAGTAATGTCAAGTGTCACTGAGTGACTGACTACAATGACCATGATTGTCCACATGATTTCCATCAGACTTCATGGGTAATAGTGATACACAATTTTGGTTTTTTTTTTTTTTTTTTATTGTGCTGTTGTTTGCCTACAAAAAAGTAAGGATGATCCTACCACTTATAACACACTGGATGGTTCAGTGGAAGCCTCAGGCAGCTGGAGTCCTGTCAGCTACAAAACTGTGTTGGAACAGTAATCCTCTTTGTGTTGCATTTTGCTGTAACATCGATTCTATAATTATTACAGCCAACACATTTATGGGGCTCTGCAAGTCTGAAAGAAAATGCAAATGCTATCAAACCTTTCATCCTTTTTTATATATTTATTTTTATTTATTCTGTCACAAGTTTTGTGCTGATGCTGGAGCTACAGAGGAATATAAAGCAAAGGAGTCAAGTGAGTTGAGATCTTTCTTTTATGTGTAGGTTTGTGTGCAGTTTTGTGTTCTGAACAGAAAAGATACTTCATAAGTACTTTAATTTGGAAGTAAATTATAGAAATACACAGTAGACTTTGATAAAAGGCAAGAAATTAAATTCAATATTATAGTAAAAGCATCAGTGTATGAGGCTTTGGTAGCCTCTCAATGGCTTCTTTGCTTTTAGCCCCTGGTGAGATTAGACAAAAAGTCTTAACCAGAATTTTATTTTTACACAATATAAAAACTAAAACTACTGCTAGTATAGGATAGGGTAGGATAGTGCACTATATCAAAGCAATTATATTAAAGCTAGCAAGAAGAAACAACTATTAAGTAGAGATTGATGTAACTCACCCACACCAGCTCCTGTGGGCAGGTCTCTTTCTCTCAGCCTCGAGGAGTTGTTGGGTGTCCCCTTACCCAAGGGAGGAATCTTCACACATTTCAAGAAGGAATGTTATAAGAACCTGGCCATATAAAGTGGACTGAACTTTAATATTATAAATTGATTGACTACCAGTCATGTCTCCAGGTCATCTTAGCAGCTTATCTGCCAAATCTTTGCCTCAGTATCAGGACATTGATTTGGGATTGCTGAGCCAGACTGAGTTTTAGCATAATTCAACACCAAAACCAGCACATGGTGCCCCCTCTCAGCCCAGCAGTGACAGCTTTGCAAACAGGACATTTTCCAAGTTGCTGCCTTCCCACCCAAACTACCATGGGAACTGTCACCCCACACCGTGGACGTGCTCTGTTTATCCACCCTGTTTGTAGCACTCTTGGTCACTAGAGTTCCTTAGGGTTCCTTTGTGGCTGTGGATGGGAGCACGCTAATATAATCTAAGAAAGCACATTTCGCTTCTCCCCAAGAGTAAGAGAGAAAAGTCAGAGTAGTCTTCAAGTGAAGGGCAAAGAGCATCACAAGGCAACTTTCTAAAAGCAGATCTGAAAAAAACACACTAACCTACAGTCAGTATATTTTTGGCCAGCTACCAATCGTTAGCAACTTAAACTCATTGCAGAATATCATAAAGAAAACATGGGAAAAAATGAAGTTTTGAGGATGTCCCATTGTCTTCAACATGCTTAATTAAAAATTGAGGAAGACATACTATGATATGTTCTATGATGTAAGACTGAAGTCAGAATTAAACTATGTAAACCAATATGTGAACCAGAGAGAACTAATCTAGAGAAATAAAGTTTACACAGAATTGATGGCACAGAATATATCTAGAGTCATACAATTTTTATAGTCAGGTAGAATTGCAAAAACATTAGGATCACTGTACAACTCAGAAAGTGGAACAGATGTGTAATATGTCACACTACTCCATGGCAAAAAAAGAAAAGAAGTTACTTTCTTTGAAAGACACAATGATAAATAAAAAGGTTGGATTTTTTCCCACAGTATACCAGTTGATCAATGCTCATTTGATGTGCTAATATTGACCTTTTTGCTCATTCACAAAGAAAACTCTCTGATCTAATGAAAAAGCAAACAAGCTTATCTAAATAATCTCCTATATTCCAAATTTAGCATAGAAACATGGAATATGTCAAATGCCAAAATATTTCAGAGACTGTAATTTAATTTCTGTCTTTGAGAATTTCTACAAGGTTCAGCACCTGAGTAGTATGAGTTCAAAAGAACAATTAAAAAAATGGTATAATATTTTAAATGCATAAAAACATAGAATTGATTTGTTTTGATTGGAAGGACCTCAAAGAACATCTCATTGCAACCCCCCTGCCACGGGCAGGGACAACTTCCACTAGCCCAGATTGCCCAGAGCCCCATCCAACCTGGCCTTGAACACTTCCAGGGACAGGGCAGCCACAGCTTCTCTGGGCAACATCTTCACTGCCTCACCACCCTCACAGTAAAGAACTTCTTCCTAACATGCAACCTAAATCTTATAAAACATAAAATGTTGCTCTTTACAGTACTTTATTTTGGATGTTGACAATCCTTTTTTTTTTTCTAGTTTGTCTGTTACTATATCTGTGATGATAAATTTAGCAGAAACATCAAACAAATACTGCCTCCCCAGTAATTTGGCCGAGATAATGATGGTTATCTGGGCAAAAGGACCTATAAACCTACAGTAATTTCTTACATCCCCTGCAGGATAATTATGTTTATTTTAGGGATTTTTTTTTTCCGGGAAAAAAGCAATACAAAAATAAATAAAACAATCTCTAAATTTTATACAGAGAAGAGGTACTGTTCTAACATTGTCCAGATCACATTTATATGCCTTTATTACATTTACTTTAAAATGAAAGCAGCAGTGGAACACTACTTTCCCTTCATCGTGTGCTGCATTTAAGATCAGTAAAAGAGAAAGTTTACTAGTAGTAAAAGGAGAATTTCCAGTTGATTCGGTGTTCACATACCAATAGCGTCTGAAAAACAGTTTCCTGTACACCGAAAATATTTACCCAAGCTTTTTAAAATGAACTTTTTTAATTTGTCACTGTTAGTTTTATCAAGTTGTGAATCATTTTGGGTTTTTTTTTCTAAATTCAGTCTAATATCATCAGTGTTTCTTTCTGTTGTTATAAACATCAAAAAGTAAGAAATTGTTATGAGCGATATTTATTGAATCTTCACTGGAGCAAAATAAAAGTGTGTGTGACACAGTAATGTATGTTTCTAATCTTTTTTTAAAAAATTATTTTTCAAACACAATTTTTCCAACCAAAAATATCTTGTAAATAAGAAGTCTTGATAATCATCTACTGAAAATTTAAAGTTTTAGGCAGATATAACTACTAATAGTATACTCAAATGATGATGAACCTATGACATTTGAATCCAAATCAGCAAATGAAACTACATTTGGTACATTGTGAAAAATGAATTTACTTTTCTTCTTCCTCTTCCCAGGTAGCATTTTCAGTGTTGCTGAAGAAGAAACTGAAGAGTGATGGGATGTGGAAGTGAAAATGGTTTGTTAACTTATTCTAAAGTGTGCCTTTCTTCTAAACGCAACAAATAAATTCAGCATTAGTTAGTCTTCTAGGAGAACAAAGCATTTGATAGTAAAAAAAAGAAAATGAAAAACATTTTCTATATTTGTATTAAAATTTTCTATGTGGTAAATGCTCAACAGTTTAGATGTAGAAGTTATACTGAGAATTTCAGATGTTCATGGACTAAATAATTTGAAAAACAGGTATTTATATCTCTAGGGGAAAAAATACCTTTTAAAGCAGATTACTTGCTGTTGAACAGGAGCACAAAAGTTACACTTTTGTACTTCTTTGGTTAAGCATGTTAATATCTGCATTTCTTGTCAAACCCAGTAATATTTATGATCGGTAAACATTTTTGCTTCTCAGTAGTCTGAGAACATTTTCTTCCCTCAGAGTCTGTATGCTCCTTCCAAACTCACATGAAACTTAATTTTTGCAAAAGTTTTAGGAATCTTGTCCTGTGTCACAGGTGTGTGTTGGAAACTTCTAAAAAAAATATTCAGGTGTCCCTGCTGTATAGATTTCAACAGAAATTTAAGCCTGTATGTAGGAGTTAGACATTAAATATATTTTTTAATATATTATTTGTTGGTCTACTAATATGAATAATTCCAAAATAAGGTAAAGTTACATTAAAAATCAATGTAATAAAAAATTACAAATAATAATATGAATAACTTGAATAATATATTCTTGCTGTAGCAATGCAATTATACACAATGACAGAGTTAGAAAACTTTAAAGGATAATTTGAAAATTAAATTTGAAGCCACATCCTCATTAGTTTCATATTTTGGAGAAAATTCTTGTTATAACTGTCAAGGTTTTATGTAAAATCCTGTACACAAGTTTCAAATGTTAAATTCTATTCTTTGTGCTACAGAACTCATATTGATTTCAAATGGAGTTGCCATTTCACTTTGAACATATAACATTTCATTACTTCAAGTCCAACTCATGCCCTAACCCATGCCTTTGTACCGTGATATCCATTAGGAGCCAAACAAATTTCAACTGGGCAACAACAGATATTGTGGGTATGTAGATAAGATTTATTTCTACATGTACAGAGTATTTATATATACAAGTTGCTGCTGATGTTTTACACATATGATTTACGTGCTCATCTTAAAATACAATGAAAGTGTGTAAATATAAGAAAATAACAGGAAAACCATGTATAATAAAATACAGACCCCTGGGAAATTTTATTTTCTAACATAAAGTACTTGAGACTTTAAACTCAATTTTTTTAGTGCAGTCTCAGCCTATGTCTAATTAAAGACAGATTTTATTAGAATGTTTTGCCTTTGTTTGGCTTTTGTCTTTAAGCTGTAATAGCGTTACAGAATAAAGCACACTCAAAAAATAGTCGCTACTGTGACTATTCATTGCTACAGGTCACTACGTCTTCTGGAAATTATTCCTTAAGCATGTGGTGTTATTCCCTGTCAATAAGATATATACAGATACTGGATTAAAAATAGTTTAATTCTTAAAAGTTTTTCTAAGGACTCCATTCTACATCATTGAATATGCCTTTAATTTATCCTAAGATATTTTATACGGGCAAATTTGGTGGCACTTCTACTTCCAAAACTTCGGGTGACATAATTTTCTTCTAACCCACAAGTGAATCTAACATCATTTGACTCCATACAGAAAGAGAGTTCATTTTAAAGCAATAAATTAGAAAATCAAGAAGCTTATCTAAACAATTTCCAGCTAAAAACTCCAGCTATTAATTGAGTTAGCAAACTAATCCAGAACTAATTTACAGCATTCAGAGTTCTTATACTCATTTGATCAATATCAAAAGACACAGTCAATATCAGCAGGAATAACAGGACCAACAGGCAGTAAACCTTGTGAGACTGTTTGAATTCTGTGCTAGGAAAAAACCCCAGCTCTTCTCACCTCTGTGGTTGCTGATCAACAAAAGTTAAAGTCCTGGTGCTGCATTCACTACAGAGCTTTTCAGAGATAGCTCTATACAGTTCTTCAAGGACATTTCATGGCAATCTAACTACTTACATCCTATTTAATTTGCCATGGCTCAGAGCTGAGAGTAGCACTTGCATTTACAGTGCTAGCATCAAGGAAGCCTCAGTCTACATATCATAAAATGGAGAATGGTGATGGCTTCAATAAGAAGCTTTCTTGTTAACATCTGATAGGATGAAAACACATGCAGCACGTATTGCGTTACAGTTTGGAGAAGAATGTTTGCAGTCTTTTCTTTCTGTTTTGTAAATTTTAGTGGGAAAGAACTGTGGAGTTTCTTGATTACATGAAGCAAGTTGGAAGACAGAAGCCCTGCAGGAAGTGATGCTGTGAGAGTTTTCAATTCCTCTTCAGGTTCATTGCTGGATGTGAAAAGGACTTTGAGCCCTGGTAAGATTATTTTTACCATTAAACTGAGAGCTCCTTAGGACCAAATTAGGGAATATCCATCCTCATTAAAGTATCCCCATATCCTAAATATGGTGGGTTTAGGTTACATGTGCCTTTTTGATGAGGATAAGGGCTTTGAGCTTGTTTGAAGTAAATTAATAAAGTTTATGTCAAGAAGTATTTTATATCCTTAAGTATTTTAAATCAATACACACATTTTTATATCTACAAATACTGCATATCAATGTAATGAAACAGATAATGTAAAACTTCATCAGATATGATCAAGTTACACGTACTTGTGACAACTGGTTTAAGTGATTGCTCCTGATTAAGAATATATTATTTCATGAGCAGATGATGTCATAAAAACTACTGAACATAAACTGGAGTGTGACAAAGATTTGCAGACAGCTACTCTGGAACTTTAAGATCTATTTTTTTCCCAAAACTATTTTTCCCTGCAGATCTTTGAGAGCTTACATTATGTGCCTCCTTCATGGACAGGTTCTCACTCTTGCACCTCTCTCCTCTCTGTTCTCACCCCCTGCACATCTCCTCCCACTCTGGTGGCCAGACCACACTTCCCACAGTATAGATCTCCACTGGTGAATGAAAAAATGAGTAATAGCAAATACATTGCCAGATCTTTCCGCCTCCTTATTTTTCTTTTTATTTTATTTGGAAATCAAAAAAACCTCGCCAACAGAAAGCGACTTCTTGTAGAGGCAGCAAGGCCTTTAGGTGTGAAGGACATTGATTAAAGTGTGTTTTGAATGGGAATGTGCTTATCAAGGGGTTTCCTGGCTTTGGCTTTTGTGATCCAGGGGCCATCATTAACATCACAGTTACTTGATATTTTATATAATTGAAAAAATAAGAACGGTACAAAAATATCTTCATTTTGACCCAAAGTAAGTTACAGGAAGTAGTCACATATTTTACACTATATTTCCCATAAACTTACTAACTCAGGAGAGCAGTGTGGGTTTTTTCTTTTTCAGTAATTAAGTTCCACCACATCTTTTTTTCAAGTAATGAGCAGAATTCAGACCCTGATAGACCAAATTCAACATGGACTATTTTCCAATGCGACAACAATCAGAACATTGCCAGAAACTGAGACATGATGTGCATTCCCCAATCCCTGAGAGCTAGACCTTACTAAATTTTAATTGTTTATCACATAATGCTTTTCACTTCAAATATCAGCTTAAGAATCAGCTGTTCTGCAAGCTTTTTGCTTGAAATTTCTTAGTGTTTCAATTTCATTTTTGGAGCAGACTGGAACCTCATTTTTTTGATTTAAATGTGATTCTTCATTTTCAACCAAAGAAGTGCATCTCTTGTCATAGGTGAGAGCAAGTGGCCGATTATTCATAATACAAACATGTAATAAAAACATGTACATACTGACAGTATGGGAATAAACACATTTCAGGTATTTGCAAGGAAATTACTAATGGACTATCTAAATAAATTGGTTTAAAAAAATGTCCTTGGTTAGATTTCACTGTTTACATCAGAAAAAATCACGAGTTTTAAAATCCCTTCTCAACCACTTTTCCATATTTTTAATGACAATAGTTTCATTAACTTTTAAATTGATTGACTGAAATTATACTATTCCTCTTGGCAAATTAAGCCACTAGAATTATATAATTATAAATTTATAATAGTATAGCCCCTTGCAAGCACAAAGAAAAAATAGGATCCATATTATAGTCTATTATTGTATTTTGGGAAGACAGAAAACTTGAAACCTACAATTGTTTTTTGAAAACACATTGAAACACAGTTTCCATCCTTTCTAACCGGTCTCTGTTTTAATGACTGCTTCATCTCACCCATCCCATGAAAATGCAATAGTAGCCTGTTTATACAGTGACAAAAACCCCAAGGTTTCACACTGAAATTTCTAGAATAAATTGTTATTGACTGGAACTGCAAACTGTTATTTTCTCACAAACATGATTGTCAGTAACAAAATAATAACACAAACAAATAAATTCCTACAATGTGGAATTTTGTTTGAATTTTTTTGAACATAACAGGTCCCCTTTTAGACTTTCAATTCCATTGCAACTGTTATTTACTGGGGCCATAAACAAAAGGTTACCAACTCTTAAAGCAATTTGGGTGGTAGCAGACTTAGAAATTTAACCAGCAATATCTCCTTACTCTATTGCGACAATTTGATAGAAGTGATAATGGAAACACTAATTTTAAAGAAAGTTAAGGTACATTTTTTCTCCTACATTGTGAATGGTATCTCTATGACAGCAAGTTGCATAGTGAAGAAGCAAGACAGAGAGAACAGGAGACAGACTAAATTAAACAGTAGAATAAACAGGGTATCACGTATAATTCTCAGTCATACAAAGATTAATGGATTTCTATTTTTAACCTGATTCCCAAAAACCAAAATCACACAGAGAAAAATGAAGGCCTTTCCTTCACATCCATATTTATGCATACTTCCACCATGCATCCTCCGGACACTTCAGGATATAGATGCCAGTTGTTACTGACATTGTCAACATTCTCTCTTTCACAGAGGGTGACACCATCCATTGTATTTGAGCAAGACATTTAGGAGATTCTAGCAAAGAGTGACTTCAGAAAAAAAAAAAAGAACATCCATTAAGTGGGCATTTCATAAACTCACAACTATACCATACAGTTTTAAAGCAAAAGTAGATATTGTTTCGAATGTAGCTCTGTGTAATTCCATCCATCTAAACTCTGTTTTTTCAAAAGTTATAGGTTACTTTCTAATGTGGAAAAAAAAAGGAACTTTATCTAAATCTCATCTAACTCAAGCAATCAAAAGTTACTGGGTTTGGGAGACTTGTTCTCTCTTCTGTTTGATATTTTATCTTCATGCCTGACCTCCGGTATATTTTTAAACATCTGTACATGGCAGGTAAAACAGAACAGGCTTGTGGCATAAACCAGTTTCATGACAACTTTCAGCCTGAGTTAAAATCAACTCTATTAGTAATCTTCTCAAATGTTAGAACAAAAAAAAAAAAAAAAAAAACAACCAAAAAAAAAAACCAAACAAAAAAAACCCCACAAACAACCAAACAAAACGTTTAAAAGTATAGAAAAGATTGCTGGGATTTAGTGGCCACATCAGCCTTCGACCTGTGCTGGGCTTCCTCCGACTATGTGTTAATCGAGCCTGCGGTTATAAGGACAAAAGGGTTTTATTGGTAAGGGCCAGGGAATTTGAACAGTAAGTCAGAACACTTACCAAAATTAGAGAGGAGGGATATATGATGCGCTGCGGAAGACAGAGAGGCTGAACATAAACCGTACTTGACAGGCGAGTTATAGTCATTGTGTGCATGACTTCAGTGCAATTTTGCAAGCGATAAAAGAAAATAGTTCTGGCATGATTGAAATCACAAGCACATCTGCCACAAAGAAACAAAAAAAAACCCAAAAAAACCCCAACAGGACCTTCAAAGATGTCTTTTTTTAGAAGAGTGTAGTTAAGCTACTGAATAGGACTTGATCGGTACATAGACTTTGTGTTATTCATTGCAGATGTAAGCCTAACTCATAATTAAGCCATTCATAAATTTAGATTTATATATAACTAGTTTAGTCATTCCTGCTAATCCATAGTTGGATTTTGAATTCAGGTGGCAAATGGCACATTGTACCAGCTTTGGCATTCTGTAGCTATTCTCTCTTTCAGCATGACGTATTTGCTTTTTGCCTGTATTAACACCAATCAGCTTGTTAAAAATTAATTTAGTTTTAAACAACATTTGGTGGGTAAATATATTGGGTAAATACCTTCAGATGAACCACCAGAAGAATGACTTCTTATGAATAGTGTGCTAGATCATGGAATCATAGAATGGCCTGGGCTGGAAGGGACCTCCAAGGATTGTCTCGTTCAAACTACCTGCCACAGGAAGGACACCTTGCACTAGACCAGGTTGCTCAGAGCCCCATCCAACCTTGCCTTGAACACTTCCAGGGATGGGGCTGCCACAGCTTCCCTGGGCAACCTGTGCCAGGGCCTCACCACACTCACAGTGAAGAATTTTTTCCTGATATCTGATGTAAACCTACTCTCTGTCAGTCTGAAGCCATTCCACCTTGTTCTGTCACTACATGCTCTTGTAAATTCACTTTGCATATGCAGAACAGAAAGTTACCTTGCAAAGAAAATGTCTTTAAATATTCATTGTTGTTACTTGGGAAACTATAGATATTGTGCATTTTTCTGCATTCTTTAATAAAAAAATATCAGAAATGGTGATGATCATATTCCAGGTCTTTGACTTAGTTTAAAAATCTGTTGTAGATATATAGATTAGATATAGATAAAGATATAGATGTAGATGATATAGATATAGATATAGATATATGTAAGTAAGAGTTAAAATTAATGTAAACAAAACTGCAAATTATTTATTTTCACATTAAAAAAAAGTTTAAAATTTCTTACAGAACTTCTACATATAGGGTTGGAAAGTATTAAAGATAACAAGCCTTGGCACGGATACTAAATGACTGCCTGGAGTTAACACCTTTGAATTGGAAACGAGACTCAAATAACTGTATTTTGGCATGCTGAGCAAACAGAAAGCAGCAAAAGGAGAACTGAGACATAATACTGCAAAGTTGTTGGGGTTTTTTTTGGGAGGGGGCAAGAAAAGAGCGTAGAACTGAAGATAGAAAGAAATTAAAGTCACATTAACTTTGCTTTATACATGTGTGAGATTTTGAACGATTACAGACAGGAAAACAAAACTAGGAAAAATACAGGAAAATATAGGAAAATACAAAAACATGCAACAAAATTTTACAAATGTTAGTATTCCAGACTGTTACAAACCCATTTTTAATAACCCTCTTTTTCTAGAAATAGAATATTTTGATTATATAACCAATCTAAATGTCAGTGATTCATATAATAATATGCTACGTACTATATTATTAGACAAACAAGGGAAAACAGAAATTTGTAAGAAGTTGGAGGAGATGCCAGGAAGTTTACAGGAGAACTCTGATAAAAAATGGAGATTATTAGTACAGTTTTCCAAGAAGCTTCCCTGACTTCTTTGAGATTTTACTTAGTGTCTTTGGCCAAAAAAATAAGCATATGCAAAGTGTGTGTATGTGTGTGTTGTGTTTCTACTTGGTCTCTCCCACCCCTGCACAGAGAGGCAAAATGTACCAATAGGAAGCATCATCAATACCCTGAAGGATCAAAGGACAAACTTAAATCTGTTATTTCAGGTGCCTGAATCCTGGAGTAACAGCAATGGAATAACATGTAAACTGCCAGAGCGTGTATTTATGCACCAAAACTAACAACAAGAGTTTCTGATCTATGATGAATACTCATAATGTAAAAATGACAGACGAAGGAGATTTAATATATTGCTTCATCCCAAAATTATTATAAAATACCAGTGTATTGTAACAACACATAGGTGAATTTAATCTTATAATGCATCAGAAGAGAATTTTCTAGTTTAAATCCTTGGAGCGTGAATTAGACAGTTTTTCCTAACTACATGGACTTCTGAGTCTGTGTTGCAGGATGAAAACACAGGCAGATGAATAATCTGATTATTTTTTTAAAAAAAGGAAAGCACTGCTTTTTAACCAAAAGAAAAAATCAGACTGTGTTATAAAGGTTTCATTAGCTAGCACATCACTGGGTACCCATCGACAGTTGGGCTCAGCCATCCCAGCTGTGTCTCTTCCCAAGTCCTTGTGCACCCCCAGCCTACTCGCTGGTGGGGTGGGATGAGGGGCAGAAAAGATGTTGGCTCTGTACAAGTTACAACAAAAACATCCTCTGGTTATCAGCACTGTTTTCAGCACAAATCCAAAACACATCCCCAAAGTAGTTACTATGATGAAAATTAACTCTATCCCAGCCAAAACCAGCACACAAAAAGCCAGCATATTTTTTTTGCTTTTAACTTTCTAAAATGTGATAAATTAAGAGGAAGCAACAGGGTGCGATTTAAGAAAATCAAAGGCAAAAAAATAAAGACATTTTTTTCTTTTTTAAAAAGGCAAAAAAAGAAAGAAAAAGACACAACCTTTAGATTCTGTCATGTTTCACACATATGGTACCCTATATTGGTCATTTTTATATTCTGTGACAGGTCGGTGAAACAGCATAATGCTCACCAGCAATCCTTGCATGAAATGGCTGCTTTGAAAGCTTTTAGAGCAGACTAAAATGGCATGATGGCCACAGCTGAGTTGCTACATCAAATAATTGCTTGTCTAGCTGGAAATATGGGGTTTGAATTAATTTTGTCCCACCTTGTAGTCATTTGGATCTCATCCAATTAAATATCTGTGCTAGATCAAAGTGCTTCCAACTTTAAGTGATACGAGTGGGAGCCCAGGGATCATAGTTAACCTTGATGCCTTGCTAGTCAAAGTAAAAATGGTGGGCTTCTCAAACCATTTCACCTATTGCATTGCAATATGCAATATTACAATGCAGGCAACTGTAATTTTGTATGGAAATGGCTCAAAACAGTATCAATTTCACTAGTGAAGGCATTGTTCTGTCAGTTTTCTCTCTGTGATTAGCTGACCACCTCTCAACACAAAACACTTTGGTTTTGTGCAGTCTAACTTCCAATCACATCATGTAGCATCAAGAAAATTGTCTTTCCGAAGCCTTCAGTTTACTAGGTTTCCATGGTAATCAAGTTATAATCTCCAAATAAAATGTATGAGTTTTGTCTTAAATATCTAATTTCCATAAAGCTACTTTCATTACCATTAATTAAGTTACAATCTTTTAATACTTTACCAATTATATTCCTTGTCAACTTTGTCCAGAATTTGTGTCATCCTAGCTAGCTTAAATATTGCCTAACTCATCTCACATTTATTTTGAAATACGAGGATTAACTTCTGCACAGTTGGAGTATTTCCAATGATTTTAAACACATCTATAGATGCAATCTGTGTCACAGACCGTGTTTGGGCTGGTTTTATAAATGATACCAGGTCAAGTTGGGGTCACTTCTTTAATTTCATCATTAAGTTACTGTTTAATATCTTTATAGATAGTTACAAATTAATTTGTTTTCATTAAAAACCACTAAAATTTGCTATTAAAAAGACTTTTCTGAGAGGCTAATTGGAGGGAAAGAGTGCTAAGTTGCACTATGTTTTGCAATAGTTAGAAAAAGCATAACAGCAGATTGCAAAGCCATAGCTCAGGAGGAGAGTGATAAAGTTACATTTAAGAAAGAAAAGGTTTTTTTCCAAGTGAATTCAAGCATAATGACAGTTTTGTTATTTGCAGTTGTCTGTCTGCATGAGCAAAAGAGAGGAGTACTGGAAAATGTAGGAGAAGCAAAATGAAAATTCTAAGCAGAGTATAGATTTCTACCATTTGTTTCTATTGCTCTTAGAGAAATATTCTGTGTAATGTCAAAAAATTAAACTGAGCAAAATCTCAATCTTGTCTTCAAGCAAGGGAAATAAACAATAGGAAGAGGGAAAAAAAATCAAAAAATTCTTCTTTAAAATGAAGATAGAAATTTATTTGGTTGTTTCCGATTTTCTCTATTTTGACATTTTTTTCTACCCTGACTAAAAGCAGCCCTAAATCGTGGCTATAATATTTTAAAACCAATTTGAAATAATTCTTATTATGCTGATATACCTCTATTCTAAACTCCTAGGCTACATATGAATGTCAAAGAGTATTTGATATTAGAAATTTCAGTCTAGGTTTTATGTATTAACAATATCATTATTTGATAATTTTTCTGTTAACCAAAAATAATAATCATATATGTATATATGTGTATATTTATATATATATTTTTTTAATGGTTAATTTTTTTTCAAATCAAGTAGAAAAGAGTTGGTCTCTTACATAATTAATTTGTCCTGAGACTATTGTAATTGAGAAGGAGGAAATACCATAAATTTGGTAAAGATATATGCTGGTAAATGCAGAAAAATAAGATAAGGAAAAAAACCCCAAAATCTACCTCACCCACCCCTCCAAAAGAATTTTTCATGAAAGATAAGGACATTAGATAATCTAGACGAATTCCCTCTCAATGGTTCTGCTACTTAGATGTTGCAAACCAATGATGCACAACTAAAAATACTTCAGCATCTGGCCCAAAAGTAGAGAAGATTTTCCAACTTTCTTGAAATTCTTTTCCCTTACTCACCGCTTGTTAAGATTTATAAGCAAAAGGTGGGGATATATTGCACAAAAACCTGAGAACTGGCCACTTGTATTATAGAGCTCTGATTTCAAGTGACTGAATATGATTTCCATCACTGAATACTTTCTGGTTTATGAACACTATGTTAAAATTTATATCACTTTGGAGTTCCAGTGGGAAAACTGTCATAGGTAATGCTACTGTGGACTGTATATTGATGGATTTTACACTTTCATCACATTAGCAATATTTCTGTGAGCATTTATCTTGCTGACAGTGACTTTGACAGTAAGAGACCCACTGTTGCATTTTCATTAAAACATCAAGCTGCTTTTCCTACCTGGTGGTCTGGAGAAGCTGTGCATGTCTGCCTTGTAAATTAAGACTCTGGAGAGAAAGTAACCTTGAGACTTCTCTGTCTTGCAGGCCCTCTCTTACCGCCTGATGATGAGCTCAGTCAATTTCTTAGTGCCAATGAGGGATGTCTGCTTTTATTCTTCGACTTTGAAATCCCTTTTTCAAATCAAGTGAAATGTTAGAAGAAAAAGGATTCACACCAAAAACATCATTGCAGCATCTATTTATGTTGTGATGATGGTATTTTCACCATAGAACAAACAATCACATCTATTCTTCCAAGTTAAAGGTTTAGGAGAACAGTCTGCAATATGATAATCTAAAGAGGACTTGAAACTATTTGCTGTGTTTTGCCTTCTTCTTGATGCAAATACTGAACAATATCACCCCTATGTTTCAATCACCTATTTGATGTTTTTTCTCCCCAGCAAAAATCTGTCTTACTCATTTTCACCTGCCAAAATTAGAAAAATATGTTGGCAATCGAAAACAGCATGAAACCAAGTTTCATTTTCCTTTTAATCTAATTAGTTAAAGATAAATCTTTCAGTGCTTGAAGAAAAAGATCCTAGCATCACATGCACTTTTTTAAAATACAGCTAACAGGTTATTCTTTTCAAAAATACTTTTCGCAGGGACCAGGTTGTGAATGCTTCCGTAATTTATCAGATTATTTTGATCAGGATTTTAAAAATCTTGTGAAATTAACTCTAGGGGATTCCAGTTGACAGTATGCAATAAAATAGACCTTTTGCACATTTTTCCTAGATGTCACAGTTTGTTCTTCTACATTGGTTTGTTGTTATAGAAAATTATCCTTATCTCTTCAAGCGAGCATGAAAACTTTATTTTTTTCATTGAGCTCTGCAACTATTCTTCCATTAAAATATTAGAATGTGAAAGCATTAGTCGGTTGTGCATTTCCTGATTTCTTTTAGAAATTCATATGTACTCAGGATATACGACTTATCTGAATCATTCTCATTTTCTTTTGCTACAAAAGTGATAAGCATCAATGTCAGCAATGAAAATCCTTTCCTTTGCTCTGGCTGCTACAGCTGGATGTTGATCAAAAATCTTAAAAACTATTTTGAAAAGAAAAAAAATTGGGATGTGGGAAAGAATAGAAGGAAAAAAAGATACATTAAAAGAATCCATATAGTTTTGCTCAGATATCATCCACAACATTTACTCTGAGACAGACACGACATGAAATTGAAACTCGGAACAAACTGGATAGAGAAACCTCTCCAGCTAGAATAAGAAAAGTCTTACTGAGAAAGAAGAAATAGGGAATAAAATATAGCAGATGTCTATGAATCAAGGGGCTATTAGCCAAAGAGAGGAATTAAAATGATTAGTCTGTTGTCACTAGCAGGATACAATTTGATACAATCTACTGCAGTCCATAGAAAGAGCATAGATGATGGAACAAAAGACAAAAGGGGAAAAAAAGGAATAAGCCATAATTAGTTGTTCATTGTTCTGCTCAATTGTAACATCTTTCAAATTAAGTCAGTGTTTGAAATATGCAAATTACTAAATTCAAAGATGTTTACTTGGCATAAAGTGGCGTTTAGAACTGAAGAAAGTATATTACAGTCTTGTAATTTATCTGCTATTCTATCATGTTACAGAAATTTAAATGTAAGAGAATTTGTTTAAAAATTATATTAAATCATTTTGTTATGGATTTATCAGGTGTAGTGAATTGTTTTTTCCTTCTTTGTTTTGAAACTACCATTGTGGTCAGGGAAAGCACATAGCAATTTACTCCTTTTGCTTATCCTTTAAATGATCTTTTTATTTTCCCAAGAAATTTTACAGAAGCATTAAATGCATTTGTCACAGGATGTTGAAGAAGTAGTTACGAAAACCAGGAATAGGCTTTTTCTTTACTATTATAAGTTTGAAGCATTTTGCAGTTTTCTTATAATTCCTATTATCAGGAAAATTATAGAATATTCTTAATCATAACTAAGAAATCAAGTAACTTTTCGAAACATGAAGGCTTAGCTTTAAAAACAGGTTCCAGCAATATTTAATCTTTCTATAACAATTTTAATATTATATAAATAACTAAGAACTAGGGGCTTTTTCTGTACTGCTAAAGCCTATGACAAAATTCCCATCTACTGCAACAAGTACAGAATTGACCTCTGATTTTATTTGCAAAGAAGTTTTGATACTCAACTGCAAAATATTTTCTCTGCCAAATGATTTGAAATCTCCAGCCCTCCCTCTCTGTACTCACTGCCCAGGAAGCTGAGGGAAGCTTGATGAGTTCCATAGGTTTGAAGTAAGGTGAGGTAACTCCAACCAATCACATCAACCAGATTCCAAACACTTCTTGACAATGCCTCCCAACCATCTGAAGGCAGCATTCAAATGCACTGTGTACTCCTTACAAACATAAACTGTTGCATTTCAGGAAGATGGTAAGCAAAGATTAAATAAAATCTCCTTAGTCCTCAGAGAACTAGAGATGTACAATGACACTTGTGTAGCATATCTCTTAAACAGTAATTAAGTGCAAAATTAAAATTATATCCTTAGTAAGATGGATCACTGGGGAAGTTGAACTGCTGCCTTTTCCTGTAAATCACACTCATTACAATTACAGTCCAAAACTCGCTTGGGGTTTTAAACCATTGGTATTTAAAAACAATTATGTTAATTTAGGTATGCAAATCAGTCTAATTACTCTTGCTTCCTATAGGTTTCCACATAATCAATGTGTTCTATATCTTCCTGATGAGGTCAAGACTAGAATTTTCATTTTAAGGCAGGGTTTTATGTCTGTTAGAATGGTTTAAGTATCTTTTACTTAAAGAACTGCTGTTATTTTCTTGTAGCTCATGCTGTAACAGTAACGTATGTGTGACTTTGCCCAATTATTCAGTAAATTTATATATAATTTACTTTAGCATTGCTTCAAAGATATATTGGTTACTGATTTACATTATTTTCTTCCATTAAAATATTGTGAAAATTAAGATTTTCCTTGACTATAAAAATTGATCAATTGAAGTACCATTATATAAAAATATGACTCAATTTTAGCACCATACACTATGTATCTTTAGCGTTCACACACACTGTGTTCATTCCAGACACTGACTTTTGGTAATGCTTGATGTACTTTAACACATTTTTCCCTCCTACCTGAAAGGAAAACTCAGTCTAAACTGTTAGCAGTTCAGACTGAGAGGTCTTTAGTGACATCCACTAGGAAAAAAAACCTAGATCAAAACCCTTATGAGCACCGCTGAAGTGTCATGTAGCTCCATACTTTTAAGCAACATTTAAAAATTATTAATCAATTTAAGCAGGCTGTATGTGATACCACTGTTATAATTTTTTGCTGCTAGTTTATAAATTGCTGGTAACAGTGCTTGTGCTTCAGATTGCCTGAAACTTTCTGTTCCTTGGTGATACTGTGTCCTACACGAAGAACACCAACACATTTAACAGATTGCTCAGATGTGTTTTCCAGTCTGGGTGTCTGGTCCAAGGGTAATTTTACATCAATGATATAATTTTGTTCATACCAGTGAAACTCTGCATTAATGCTACCCTTAAGCTAAGCATCAAAAAAATCCAGAAACAAAAAAAGGGACCCTCATACGAGTTCATCATCTTTTGAAGTTTTGCAGCTAAATCACCAAGAGAATTCTTCAGCACTAGGCTCTTCCGATCTGAAAAGAGTGTATGAGATTTGTTCTTCTTGCTGGTTGTAACACTTGACACAGGGAAGAGCAGAAAGGCATTCTCTCTGTGTTCTCAGCAATGACCCTTCACCCATGTCTGGTGACCAGTTTTAAGGGAATTAGGGAATAGAAGGACTAAATAGAAACTTGGCAACGCAAAAAGCTGAAAGTTGAACAGTGGGAATATGAAGAGAACTACGACACAAGCCAGGTAATGCAAGGAAACAGAAGTGGGGAAATGGGTCGAAGGAGAGGGAGGGATATTGGGGAATCAGTAGGAAGCACTGATGGGTGGATGGATATACAGAGGAACCAGAATCTAAAATCAGCATTTGATAAATGCAGTGTAGAGAAGAGACAAAACTCAAAGGCAAAGGGGATATGGCTCAAAATGAGCAAGAAGTTTGTCAAATTATTGTTTAGAAGAGAAGACAGTAGCTATGAATTACAGCAATAGAGGTAAAAAAACTTAGAAAAATTTATTCCTAAACTTTGTGGTTTTGAATAAAAAAAAGCCTGAAATCCGTAAGGTTGGACAGAATACTTAATTTATCAAGCACTGTCCCTACAACATAAAATCATAAAATGCAACAATTTTGAATCCTGTATTGAGCACAATTTTACACTGATTTGCTTTTGTACCTAAAACACCTGTCAATCCCAGAGCAATTTTCCTTTGTTCTATATTCAACTCTTCTGCCATATATTTATAGAGAAAAAAACATATATTTTTGTGAGATTGCAGTGTGCTGGTCTAAGCAAATCAAGCATTTTCAATCACTTCTCGTAAAAAGATTTTGCATTCCCTTAAGCAATTTCTGTGCCTCTTCGCTCTCAGATTTATGTATCTTGAAAATAGACTAAGCTGACTCCTACATGATACACAAAACCTCAGTAGTTCCTTGAAAAAAGGTATGTGTACCTATGTATCTATACATATCCTTGTTTGTATGTATAAAGAACACCTATATACTCTGGCATCCTGTCTGCCTTACTTCCAGATGCAGCAACTCCCTGCCTGAGTGCACTATGATACAGCTTTACTACAGTGCCCCCTGTATACTGTACTAAATTTAATGAGAAATGATGAAGTAAGGAAGGATGTGATCATGTACCTGACAAATATGACACTGCATGAGTGACTCACACTTCCTTCAGTTTAGTTGTCACTCTTTAGTTGCTGAGTATTTTTTAATTCCAAAGAACACGGGTTTTTAAATGTACCTTTTGTATTATTATCCCCTATATAAATTCAGGCCTGCTATTTTTATTCCTCTCCAAACTCTCTAATAATGACCCTGGAATGAAAATCTAAAATTAAGACATGTTGTCTTATGTTTTTGACAGGACAAGAGGACATAGCCTCAAGCTGTGCCAGGGGAGGTAACACACCGTAATTTTATCCCGGTTCCGCGGGATCCCGCAAGCCCACAGAACCTGGGGCATATTCGGTAATACAGTCAGGTGACAAAGAGGCAGGAAGGAGATTCGCTTATCATCCTGCTGGATGGTTTATTCCATGTTGTACAGCCGAACTCCAAAGCAAATCTGAAACCCGATCCCAAGGGGCCCCGTTTTACCCGGGGCCAGGGAGAAAGGTGGGATTAGGGAATGGGGACCAATGGGAGAATGCCAGGGGAGTGACGAGGCTTACAGCCAACCGGGAGATTCAAACCAGGACAGACCATACCAAGGAACAAAGCATCCCGGGGGAATGCTTCGGGTGGCCCCTACACAAAGGCATCACCGACCCCCACAGGGAGGTTCAGGTTGCACATCAGCAAGAATGGAAAGGGTTGTCAAACACTGAAAGGGGCTGCCCAGGGAGGTGGTGGAGTCACCATCCCTGGAGGTATTAAATAAACAACAAGGTAGTGGCACTCAGTGCTCTGGTCTGGTTGACAAGGTGGTATTCAATCAATGGTTGGACTTGATGACACTGGAGGTCTTTTCCAACCTTAACAATTCTGTGATTCTATGTGGTGGATGCGAAAAATAAGCTTAAAAGGATTATGAGGAAAGTAAACCAAATCCTCTGTTTATTTTGGTATGAGAGTGCATGGAGAAACCAAGCTCTGTTTAATGTCCTTCTAAATCTGCTTTCATGGCCATGTTCAATACCACATTAATGATTTTGCACTCAACATATAATATTAATAAAAAAACCTGCAATCTTAAGAAAAAACTTTACATCGGTATTCCAGTTAGATAGTGTAGTCTGTTTACAAAATTTCCAACATGCATTCAATTCTAGATAGTAAACACTCTTTCAAATGGAGGTTCTGTATATTTCCTGGCACAGTAGCAAAACTTAGGATATTAAATCTGTAATCAAATATATGAGGTGTAACGTAGAGGTATCAGAGAAAATCGTCTGCAAACTTTTACAGATTCTGGACATTCTATACAAACACCTTGACTAAATTATGTAGTTTATGCCTGCAAACATAAACCCGTTTGCTGTGCCCTCCTCGCTGAGCATTTATGACACTGTCATGGTTTAGCATAGTTTGGGTTTTTATTTAAGGAGGGGCTCCATCAGCCACGGAAGTAATTCTTTGCAAAGAGGTGCTTACAGCTTCCTCTAGACCTGACAGAACCAATCAACTGGCTAGTTTGAATACTGGCATCTTTTTTAAGCCCCTTAAGAACTTGACACGCCTCTGTGATCCACATTTAAGAACGAACAAACGCCGGGAAACCTCTCCTGCTTCCGGCCTTTGGACAGGTAACTTGGTGGGGGGGCCCGCGGCGCGGCGCGGCCCAGCCGGGTCAGGCGCGGCTTGGCTGAGATCTCAGCTGCTTCTGCTCGCTGAACACCCGGTGCCGCCACCCCTCAGTGCAGGCCGGGCCGGCCGGGNCCCCTCAGTGCGGGCCGGGCCGGCCGGGAGACAGCCACCCCGGAGCCGCCCGGCCCTGTTCCATCCGCGGCCCCGCTCCGTGCAGGCGGCCCCACAGCACGGCTCGGCCAGGCCGGCCCTCGCCTCCAGTGCGGCCGAGCTTCAGCTGAGGCCTCTGCTCGGGAAAGATCCCGTGACCAACAGCGATAAGCGAATTCCAGCTGCACGGCCCGAGTGAGAGTAACTCTTTTAGTGATGTAAGATTCCTCCAGAACAGATGAAGCCTGCAGACATCAATCCTCTCCCAAGTACAAGGAATGGGAAAAGTGAAGGCACGTGAAGAAAACACCATAGAGACATCAAACTCAGTGA